>VZTA01035489.1:60449-483327 GCA_013398855.1 Mohoua ochrocephala | reverse complement strand
CCTGCCGCTGTTGGGGGACCCGGCGCGGGGGTTTTGTTCTACCTGCGAGCCCCCCGCGCTCCGCCGCGGCGCGGGCGGGGGCGGCAGGGGAGCTCTGGCGGCGGGGCTTGGCCGCGCACGCGGTGGTGCGGGAGCTGGAAAAATCCGTGGGGATGGCTTGGAGGGGCTGCTGCCCTACCAAGGAAACGCAGCTTCACGGAAACGTGCCGTGTACCTGCGTGCCAGACCCCGCTGTGGCCGCATCGAGAGACTCCCACGGAGTCCACGCAGCGTGTGTGTGTCGGCTGCAACAAAACACCCCCTGATAAGGTCGTTTTGGACAATACCGGTCAGGTCACTCAGACGAAGCGATATCTATTTTTTTTAATTGCGGGATTTTAAAAAAAATTGTATAATTGAAAGCTTGTGGTGGCTTCTTGGCGTGGTTGGTTGTGATGCTCCGCCGGTCCCCGGGCTGGGAAGGCGCGCACGCAGCCCGAGCTGTTGCCGTGGCAGGGAGGATGAGCAGGAGCCCCAGCCCGCCCTCCGCTCCTCAGCCCGGCTCCCGCTCCCCGCTTCCATGTGTCTCAGCGCCGGGGCAGGAGCGAGAGGCAGGCAGCGAGGAGTGCCTGTCAATGTCCTCGCTGGTGGGCACTGAGCGACCAGCGTCGTGGAGGCGATTTTAGTGTATCGGATGCAATCGGTGTCTCCCGGAGGAAGAGAGTGGGGAGTATTTATATATATGTACTGATGCTAGCGTTGGCTCTTTCCTGAAATGCAAATCTGCTATTAGCTGCCCCCTCTTTTTTTTTTTTTTTTTTTTAATAATGCCCCTCAAATATCAGGGTTCATTCACCACCAAGAGGCTACAGCATTTCATAGGAGGGACCAATGACCCAGCGTGTCCCAAATTAGTTATTGGAAGTGGTCGATATATTGAGCTGTCTGTCTGTCTTCTGTCTTTTTGTAACGGTTTGTAAGGGCTCCGAGCCAGAAAGTAAAATGCGCTGGAGCCAGTTTCATCAGCAGGGAGGAGCTGATGTTGACATTGTATTTTCCTTTTAACGCTTTGAGGGTGAAGAGAATGAGCTACTGAGATTGCTTGTGGCTCTCATTTCTGTGCCTCCCCTTCCCCGAGGGTGCCCTGAAAACTTGAAGTAAGGGAAGTTAAATACAGTATTGCCTTTCTGTGATGCACTGCCAGTCCATTGGCCCTCATCTGTGGTAGTGAGGGTGGGAAGAGCTGTTTGTATCATGGTACATGTAACGTCGCTTTATGCAGAAAATGCTTCTTGGTGTGTGTCATATCATTGTCTACACACCAATGAGACACTAATTAAAACAGCTGTTAGTAAATGCTTATAAAAAACCCCAAATCAAACTGGCATAGACCTTCAATAAATATGCTAATGCAGTGTACCAAAGTTGTAATACAGTTTTACGGTGCAGTTTCTGTTGCTGTAAGCATAATCCAAGAAAGCTGTGAGGAAGTGGGACATGGTTTGAAATTGGGCGTCTGTATCTGCACTGCTGTAACTTCCTTGCAGCTAGATCTGAAGTGAGTTTAGCCCACTAACACTATCTTTCCTTATGTGCCACTGGCGTTACACCCAGCAGACGGGGTGGCTCGTGTGTTCTGAGTGTGGCAGCCTAAACGAGGATCAGTTGGAACTGGGAGGCAGGTAAAGAACAGGCGACATCACATTTTCAGTGTCTTCCCCCAGGCTGCTCTTGGTGTGTTCTTATTCAAGTACATGACAGTGTTCAGTGCCTGAGAAAATGAAATAATTTACTGCTTAAAGCCCCTACCTTTAGGCATGTTGCAACTCCTGGCCTGTTCCCAAAATTAGTCCCTACAGAGAGTGGGATCAGTAATTTGTACAGTTTTATTGCGCTGTGGAAGTCTGCTCATCTCTGGCCATGCTACTCTTGAGTTAAATGGTTTTCAAGGCAACTTTGTGTCTCTTTACACCCTGAATGTGCAGTATCTTATGCTTGTGCTTTGCTTGACCGTAATGAGCCAGAGCACTGCCTTCATTCACTGAGATACATTTAAGCCAGTCCATAAAAGTTCACGAGATTGAGGTTTTAACACATGTTCTGCTCATGATGTATTAGGGTGTCTCTGCTGCCTTTGTGAGGCGGGAGACTTTTGAAGGCAATAGGCGACTGCATGCTTAAGTGTGTGTTTGGGTCTCGTTGATAACGTTAAGAGCAGAGTGGCTGCTGTAATTTATGCCCCTTTTTAAAGTGCTTTCCCGAGTCAGACTTGCTAGGAAGATGTTTTTTCAAGTGCTGCTGTTCTGAAACATTGTATTTGTTGTATTGCTTGAGTGTGAGTTTTTAATTTCTGGGTGCTGTGGGTCTCAGAGCTGCTGCTTGTGCCCAAGCCACGCGGTTCTCCGGTGCCAAAACCTGCTATGGACAGTGCAGCTTTAGGAACAGCTTCTGAAAGAGAGCTTTATGGGAAAGAGAGGAGCACCAGCAGGATTATTGCGTGGTTATTCCTTGGCTGTGAGCTAAAGCTGTCTCCTTCCTAGCTCTAGGAAGTGTGATAGCGTGGGTCCTACCCACGCAGTGCATCTCGAAACTGAACATAAAATAGCTGGTGTTCCTGTGCCCAGACCTGGTTACTGTGCCACTAGCACAGCGAGCACTGTGCAGGTGTTGTAATCACAGTCTTCCCTGGTAGTCGTCATCACACATGTCAATTTGGCCGGGGTATTTTGCCCCTCCCATGTAGCCAAATCCCGAGTTTCTTGTTCAGCTGCAACTCGCACTCGACATAGCCTCAGTGGCAGCAGGGATGTGGCCAGAGAGCCTCAGGAAGTGTCTGCTGGGCAGATAGCATGTGCTTTGTAGCCCACAGAGCAAAGAGCCTTTTTTTTTTCTTTTTTTTAAAGCAGTTGTGCACTGCTTGTTTGTTGAGAAGGAGGAGGAAGGTCAGGAAGGCATTTAAAGGTGTTCTGCGAAGTTTGTCTCTGTGACAATCCTAACCCACTGGTTACTGTGGGCAAGCCACATGCCTTCCACCTCCCCTTTGCTGTGGTCTGAATGGGCTTTTTTTGGTTTAAACGTAGCTATTTAAAAGGTACTATGGATGCAAATGAGAATAACCATTTTAGATTTTGTTAGTTTCGTTAGTATGACTTGGAAGGTGAAGATCAGCCAGCTCAGAAACGCTCGGCAGGTTCCTCTGTGTCTGTGCGCCGCTTGCCTGCCCCACACGGAGCGAGTGCCGGAGGTAGCCTGGCACTCTGGAGAGGGCTGAGAACGATGCTCACAGTGATGTGGTGGCATGTAGTGTGACATTCAGCTTAAGGCATCAACAGCACACATCTTGTCGGTGTTTTCACTTCATTTTGGGAAGGGGAATTGCTGCTGTGTTTCTCAGGACACAGGGTCTCAACAGCACTTTAAATTTCATCAATATTGGAAGTTGTGGAATCATCCTTGATTCCAGGTGTTCTGGAGACTTTTGTTTTGCTGTGTTTGAGTGAACGTGCTTGATACTGGTGTGTTACATACGTGTTCTTTGACACTGTGGTAGTTTCCCTGAGCCACTAAAGCTTGCATTGCTCAGAAGTAGCCCTTCTAGGCTGATGCAATCAACATGTCACTCTGCAGTAGCTGCTCTTCAGGGCTGCTTAGGATTTTACGAGGTTTTAGTTTTCTAACGATGTATAAAATTGTACTGGGTGGAAATAGATGAATCATCCTGTTTTTTAGAATAGCTTGGGGGCTGTTAACTGAAGAACTGATTAAATAGAACCGGGAGTCCTGAAATGTGCTGTCTTATTTAAAAAAAAAAAAAAAAAAAAGTAATTCTACAACCCCTCCATTCTTAAAAATACTTAAGAGTTAAAAAAAATGCCCCCTCCCCCTTTTCTCGTTTTGCCCTAAATTTCAGGGTATACAAGGTTAAATTGCCCTTCCAATTATTTTGTGAACCAAAATTAATTGGGGAAAGATGCTCTATATTTCTTCCAGTATTTTATCCAAGTGTCAGATAACGTAGCAGAAACACTTAAGGAACCACAGACACCACATGGAAAATGTGAAACCCATCCTGTTCAGAAACTATTCTCCCTATATTCCGTACTGTACTTCCAGTCCTCTTCCATTTTAAACATGTGAGGCATAGCAGGTTTCTTGTTTTGAAAGTCTCAACTTTTTTCCAAAGAGCACTTAAAAAAAGTCTCAGCAGATCTTTAATAAGTGATTACTTATTCCCAAAGGCACTGGACGTGCACTCACCTAATTAATTTGGTCCTCTGCTTTCATTGTATTGACTGGCTCAATTATATTTGGTAATATTGCTTGGGTTGATTGAGTCACTTTCTGGCCAGGTTTATTATTTTATTAGGTATAAGTTATGTCTTTTGTTGTCTGCATGTAGTTGCTGGGTTGGGACCAGAGATGTGTAGTTAACTGCTCTAGTTATTATTTCTCCCTAACATTTGCCAGCTGACTCTTCCCTCGCAGAGAGGTTTTAAAGTGTGAAAATTTCAATAACTAGCACACTTCTGTGATTTGGGAGGCAAAGTCGTCCTTTTAATTCACTCCTTGAGAGATGGTGCTCTGCTTAGCAAGTGAGTATCACCTGTGCAATGACAGAGTGTTAATACTTCCTGAGTTTAGGTGAGAAATGAACTAAGAAATTCAATACTCACATTTATTTCTGGTTGTTTTTTGAGCTGTTAGGATGCAATTGGCTCATGTTTTCAGTTATTTTTTCTGACACAGAGAGGACTAATTTACTCAAAATACATAAAGCTGAAATTTTCATGTGAGTTACATGTAAGACTAGACCTTTAAGAAAATATGCTGGAAATCATAGGAATTACGATAAAATCAAGAGCACTGTCATCAGAAACCTTTCTTTGTAAGATGAAGCCCCTCTCATCAGCTATTTTGTTTCTCTGATGATGCTCAAGTTGGAGAGGGACAATAACTTGATAATTTTAGAAACAGAGTCAATTCATTAATGAGTTAACCATTTGTATTTTAAGGCACTGGAATTCGAAGGATTTCCTTTTTTTTTTTTTTTCTTTTAAATATTTTTTTATTTGCCTCCTTTACTGTGCTATCTGGACTTAAGGACTTTTAATGGATGTCAAAAGAATTCTCAGCCACTCATTCAGTTGAAGTACATGGTAATGCCTTGTAAAACAGTCTATGCAAATCTCCAGGATGTTCCCAGAACAGCTGTCCTGAAGGCATGCTGTAAATATACCTTTATTGCCAGCTGATGTTGAGCAGCACTGATGCCCAAGGGTTACACTTAATAGATCATTCAGATGATCTTTACTGTATTACACAACTGACATGCTGGAAACACTTTTCCCAAGGATGTGTGAAAGTTGCCAAGGGGGTGTCAGTTTTATAGGCAAAGCAGGGAGTAAGCAATGTGTTTCTAACGAGAGCACACGCTGCAAGGAGCTGCCCTTCGCAGCTCTAGGGTACGTCTGCGTGGCTGTGCTGCACGGAGCAGGAGCCAGCGCTGCTTCCCCTTGCCAAACCTGTGTGCACCTATGGCTGCGAGTCAACGTGCTGCCTCTCCTTGGGAGGGTGTTGACCCGCCTTTGTTATTCATCAGAAGGGGAATGCAGTCATTCCGATTCCAGCAACCCAAATATCCTTTGGTATTGGAGGAATTCAGGTTTAGCACACCTCTT
The DNA here is from genome assembly GCA_013398855.1 of Mohoua ochrocephala. NCBI lineage: Eukaryota > Metazoa > Chordata > Aves > Passeriformes > Acanthizidae > Mohoua > Mohoua ochrocephala. The sequence goes on along the minus strand of VZTA01035489.1, from coordinate 477,670 downwards.
TCCTTTGTGTTTAATTTTTCTCCCGGTAAAAGCATTTTCACGCCGTGTAAAAGCAGAGATAATAAACTAATTTTTGATGCAGGATTTGGATTAGGAATGGCAAAAAGATCACTGTTTCTCTGAAGGGATATCAGCAGATTCCTTTAGGTCTTCCTAGCTCAGAATGGATGTTTGTGGTATGGTACGGAGAATCCTAAATGTACCATAGCTCTCCTATACTTAAAAATGCATTGACTGCGTTTTAATTTTTTAAGAGGCTATTTGTATAACGCGTCAAGCAGGACATATAATTTTTTAAAAATAACTGCTTTAATTCCCCAGCAACTGTCAGACAAGATGAGTCACTGCGGTGTAAGAATTCACCACAGCGCATCACAGATTTGACACAAACTCTTAATCCATGTAAAATTATGCATGTATATTCCCCTATCTTCCCAGTGGGTGAGCTTCATTTTTGCCAAACTCATGATGATCCCATTCTGCCTTCTTTCCTCCCCCGCCTCCTTTTTTTCCCCCTTTTCTTCTTGAGGACCTCCTTGCAGTCAGTAGCCCCAGCGTGGGGTCTGGATGCAGCAGTCTTTTCCTGGCTTGTGAAGAGCCTTTCCTGATTGTTAACCACAGCTCCTGGTTCTCTCCTTGACTGTGGTGGTGCGGGGGCATTTCCAAAACATGATTGCTCTCTGCAGAATTCTGGTCTTTCCTTGTATTACTAGGGTAAACATACACTAAAAGATGGGAACTGGTTTTATTTAACTCTGCTTGGTGCAGTGCATTGGGGAATTGCTCATTTTAGACCTGTGTAAATAAAGATTTTTTTTTGTGTTTTTTTTCCCTGGTAGTCTTAGCTAGGGCTTCTAATTGCTAGCCAGTATTATTTATCACTAGGATTAAGTATAACTTCAAAACAGGTATAAAACATATTGGGGACACCATCATATTCTGCAATAAACCAGCGAATATAGGAGTAGAAATATTTAAAGCAATACAGCTTGAGGCAGATGCTGGGAAGACCGTGGCCATGGCTTTAGCTGGAGCCTCTTGCCACGGAAGAGGAGGTTTCTGCCTGAAAGCCATGCGAAATCCTACCAGGGCACTCTGTGCATGGCTCTCAGGCGATGGAGGGAGGCGTGCCAGGGTGCTTCTTGCAGTCCCTTTTTGGAGAGCAGAGTCATTTGCTGGTTCCTGGCAGTTTGATAGGCGTAGTCTGTTGGACACATAACCTGCAGTGCTTAGAGCAGCATCGAGTGCCAGGGTGTGGATAATTGCCACATTATTTTACAACAGAAGTTAATGTTGAAAAGTATGTGATGTCTCAGTGGTTGCTTTTTAAGACTATTGTGTTAAGTGGTTGGATAACTGGAGAAAGGAGTCTCATGAAGGATCTTGGTAACTTGGAAGAGAAGGTGTTTTCTCTGACTTTTGAAGGGGCTGTTCGATTTCCAAGGACTGGACCATACATATACTATCATTTCAGATGCTCGAGGGGGTTTTTGCTTTTATGTGTGTGGCTGGGTCTGCAGAATGGTGGCAGTTGAGGGGACAGAGGGATTCTTCAAGTGTTGTCTGCTTATGTAAGTAAAAATGGATGTTAGGACTTGTTTGGTCCTATTTCTGTCTGGATCCAGAGTCCGTATCTCCAAACTGTGACATCTGCAGTTTCTTCATTCAAATCTTGGCTTGATCTGTATGTAAGATTAAAATATCAAAAAAAGATCTCCTAAGTCTGGTCTGGTAAGAGCTGCTCAGAAGTCAGGAAAATGTTTCTTAAGGAACTCTGTGACAAATACTGAAGTGTAAATAACGGAGCCTGACTTTTCACTGGTCGGCTGGTGGTTGAAAGTTTGCCTAGACCAGCAAAAGTTCAGAGACTTCTGGTTGGCGTAGAGACCCAAACAAAGTGTTCTGACACTCTTTTTCCTACTATGTGGATGTCCGTGTGTCCATAAACAGCCTGGCAAAATAGAGAGACCCTAGCAACAGTCTCCTCAGAGAAAGCAGCCCTGGACTATTCCATCTTGTGTGGACCCTCCAGAAAGAGCTACGTGGTATTCACAGGATGATGACAGGGCTATTGCATCTATTACTGCCATTTAATGAGAAAATGGGCCAAACTGGTCCTTGGGCTTCTCCTGTCACATTACAGAACAGTTCTGGAGTTGTACAGAAAATTTCCTTCTGGTAATAGCAAATAATAAAACTTCCCCTTTTTTCTTTTGAGGGGATGTCCTTAGTCACATTAAGTCATATTTTTCGCTGTTATAATTGCAAGGAGAATGAGCAAAATTTAGAATTTTGTGTGCCATGCCTCTTATCCTTATTGAAAGAAATATTCAAATAATCAAGTATTTTTGATGAATGATTGAACAGATAAAATCGTCATTGTGGTGACATGCAAGCAGTTCAAATTTAGTGAAGAGTCTTGAAATAAAAATTGTTTTTGAAATGCTAGATTTCTTTGACAGATACCTGAGGATGAACAAACAACAGTTACCTAGTGAAACAGCAAGATGTAGGAATATCCCTGCTCTTTCCTGAATGATGATAATGGCAAACCCCTTTGCTGAATTTGCTGGAAGAGCTCAGTTTCATTTGCCAAATTTTTTTAGTCTGAAAAAATAATGATTACATTCTCTAGAAGATGCTGTAAGTTTTCTGAGTGTTGGGAAATGAGGGGAAAAAGTGCTGTTGGACTGTGGAGTGATTTTTACTCGTGAGAGGGAAAATAACAGGCAGTACTTTTAATTTACTCTACTTTAAATTGGCTCCATGTTGTATTGGAAAAAAGTTGATTTGTTGTGTTGAGAAACAACAGTGGGACTATCAGCAGTTAAATTTAATCTCTTTTTTTTTTTTTGATGATGGAAAAAAGTCTTGTGTTTTATGTTTATGAATTTTATGCTGTTAAAGATTGACACATCCCAGTCACAAGGTTATATCTGTGTCTCTTACAAACGCTGACTTCAGTCATTTGAGTATCCATGCCACAGACTTGGGAGAATTGGACAAGCAGTTCAGAAGAGATCTGGAAGAGTGACCAAGAGTAGAGGCTTGGACATTGAGGATTAAAGCAGTCTTAATAAACATTGTTTACCAGGAGAAAAACTGGAGTTTGTTTTGATTATTTGAGAAGCCTTGTGTTGGGGATGGAGGAATACTTTCTCATACCGCAAAGCATTACCACTCCAAAACACGAGAAGATTGAAGTCCTAGGAGTGGAAATTGGACAAATGGAGGTTGAAGATAAGACAGAAAATATTAATAACAAGATAAACACCAAAACACTTGCATAGAAGAGGAGACTCAACATCTTTCTAAAAAAGTCTACCCACAGGCAGAACTGATGGAAGGCTCCTTTCTAAACATAATAAATGTAAGAAGTTTATGTGTGTACATAGGTATGTAAACCACTGAAGCCACCCTTGACCAGAAATACACTGGTTTAAGTACTTTGGTAGTGGCATTTTATAAATGTTTTAGTCCAATATTATGATATATGTTTTCCTGATAACTCCAAAAGGCACTGCAACATCTTAGAATTTCAGGTTTAGTCTGTTTTCAGTATTTTACTAGAGATGACTTGACATTTACTTGCAGTAGTAATTTGTTTTAAGTCAATATTGAACACTGTAAGGATGTGCATACATTACAGTTTGAGAGGGTATCAAAGGCAGCCGCTCTGATAATGCTTGCTTAAATACTGGCTACTCATCTATTTGCCTGTAGCTCAGGGGACTTCTGTATAAGCAAGAAGTGGCAGAAAAATAACATTTTTAAAAGCTTCCTTAAAGTTTATTGTACTTTGCTTAATCATTTTTCTTTTACATAAAGGTATTGTCCATTGTAATAATTTGGATAAAAAATAAGAAAGTACTCACTTCCTCTGAAGATTAATCCTTCCTGCATCCTATTCCTAAGGTTGCTCTTTGCTCTGATGTCTTTGCTTCTGCCTCAGTGGCTGACTGTGGTAACTTGTATTTGCTCTTCATTGCGGTGATAGGCGAAGGGTGTAGGAGCAGCACAAGTGGCTCCGTGCCTCTGTGCTGCCATCTGAACATCTGTGAAAACTGTTTTGTTTATTGGGAGTTTCACAAAGCCGGTATCTTTGACCTCCAGCAGTCACTTCTGGAGCAAGGTGAAACAGAGAACACACTCCTTTGTTTGCAGTGGGAGAAGATATTTGCTGTTGCTTAGCCCAGACACTGTTTTTCTTCCTGAGCACAGTAATGCTGTGGCTGGTATTGTCTGCTGGTGGTACTTTTGAGGAAGTGAGGGCTCCTGGCAAGTCTGATATTTCTTCCTTGGCTTTGAAGGTCAGCCTCCTGTCTGTTTTCTGTTCTACAAAAGGTGCTGTGTGGTCGAGCGAGGTGACTGGGGTCACCTTGTGAAAAGTGAGGAAGCTGTGTGTGGGATGCATTGAGCCAGAAATAGCCACAGCGATGTTAAATTTCATCTTTGACTGCTGGACCTTGCAGAGACATTTGGTAACTTGTGGAAACCTAGTCCATAGGAGTTTTCTCTCCATAGGATACCTTTCAAACAAGTATAGGAAGCCTGGACCCTTTCTCATCAGTGCCAGTTTCTCTGCCCTGGGAGGAATCCCAGCTGGTTCATATACCAACTCTTTGTACTGTTCAAGAAATACTCTGGGCTCTTTTCTGTCCTGAAGATCACACAAAGACCACAGCATCTCTGAAACATAAAGTCCTCTTACTGTGTAATGCTGTTTGTCCTAGGTGGTGGTCTGGCTTTGGCTGACCTGCAAAGTGCTTTTCTGTGTATTTTGGTAAGGTAATATCACCTGCAGTGTTATGTCTGTTGCACATCGTTCAAAATGTGAAATTGCGCATGTACGTTCCTTCAAATGCACGTTGGCTCTTCAGCGTTGTAATTGGTTACTTCTGGTAAATAACAAATAGAGTTTCAGATTTGACTTTCTTTATGAGCCATTCCAGTGCAGGATATATGCTAGAAATAACTTCAGGCCTCATCTGCCAACTTGATCCTTTGTACCTTCTTAGGGCTGAAGCAAATTGAGTATCTAGGACTAGATTAGACTGAAATTGGGAGGAAGAAGCCAACTCTTCTTTAGAGTGAGCTTTTTAAGCATGAGCAGCTTTGTGTTCTGAATTTTGCAGGTTCTTTTACTCTGTTATAAATCTGCTCTAACTCAGACACCCGAAGAAGTCTCCCCTGACTTTTCCCTAGAATAAAAGGTTCTTTTGCTAATGAGGATCTTGTAAAAAGTGATAGTTTGAAAATGGTAGCTGGTAGATGCTACCTAAATGTCTTACTTAAGTATTAGTGAAACATATTATGTGTCCTTGTTCCTCAAAAATTGCTCACATAGTTGTGTTAGAGTTAAGAGAGGCTAAAGCACTGAAGTGGCCACATCCTTCTGAAATACTGTGACGCCTGCTCTTCTCCAGGCTCCTTTTGAGAATATTGTATGTCTGTTGTCATGGACTGGGTTCCCCCCTTCCTTGGTTTCTGCATTCCACCCTTGAGCCCAGCACAGACAATAAAGCAGCTACACCTCACGGAGCTGGGCTCCTAGGAGAGTACAGTAGGAATTACAATAAAATTACAGTAGGAATTACAGTCGACAGGTGATTGAAGTCTCCCCAAAATAGCAGTATGGAAGTACTTTCAATGTAAAAGCTGAAGCTTTGTTTTCAGGGGCTCAAATAAGGAGGGAGTATAAGTTTTTCTAAAATAAATTCTTGTATTTATTTTTTCACTCAGAATGAAGTCCAGTTCACCTAAAAATAAATAGCAAAAGCTGTGCTGGCATCAGGACTGCAGTAATGGGTGTACTTCCTTAAAGCTATGTCTGTGAATAGTCAGAAGCAGTCTGTGATATTTAAGGATCTGTGCTAGGGTGTGTGGCAGAAAGAAACAGATACTTTTTCTTCACTTTGTGTGTAGTCGTTGGTGGTACTAAGAGAACATTTTGCGTTTGAGACAGAGCATTTACTTATATGGAACAACAGGCGATGATGTCCTCCCATTGGAAAGATGGGGACCTCATTCAGGGCTGGGAAACCAGTCCATATTTAGAGAAGTTACCTATTTGCTGGAAGGAACTCGTTGCCACAAAAGCTCTGTAGCATTTCTGGTCCTTTGTGAAAGGTAACACATGGTTGGTATCACCTGTTTCTGTGTGGCAGAGAGAGAAAGCCATCATATGTGCCTTTTACTTTTGCTTTTACCTTCTTCTCACCTCTCTCTCTGTTTTCCCCTCATTGCTTAATTTCTGTCTTTCTTCTCTCTAAAGGCATCTGGCCGTGGTGTGGCCTGTCAGGGTCATTCCACCAACCTGCCCCACCTTCCTTGGTCACCTCTCTTTTCACCACTGCTTAAACAGTAGACTTGGTGCAGGATCACCATGTAGGTAATTCATGTGATGCCCCTTTTTGCAATTGCTTCTTTTTTTCACATGTGAAAGATTGCTCTTGTGGCATGTCCAGGCCAACATGTTGCAAACTGAAGTCTTTTATTCTTAAGTTGATTTCAAACAAATTTTTGTCTTGGAATAACAAACTTGTTAACTGCTGAAACTCGCAGTCTGTAGAGCTGAGTTATGTGTTCTGTTAGTCATGCTTGATGTTTGCTTTTTTAGTTATTGCTGTTTAGTTCTACTTTGTCATGTTTGCTTAGAGCTAGATTAGGATATCCTCCATGTAGTGCGAGGCATTTATGGAAAATGTGCATCTTAAATTTCTTGAAATCTGATCTGGAGCTAAGTCATGACATTTATTTTCCATCTAAAAATGCATTTCTCTTAATTATATCCCCATTTGGTGTGGGTGGGGTTTTTTTTCCCCTCAATTCACGTGAAACCCACACTAAACAAAAATACAGCTAATAGAGCCTAAAATTATAAAGGAACTACTTGCAAAGAGCTGGCAATGCTGTCTACATGATGAAAGTAATTTAAAGTGTTCAGGCATAAAGCATGGATTAGAAACTGTATCTTCAAATCATCTTTGCATATTTATGAGTACACCTGTTATATAAGCAGTGGAAAGTGCTGAGATTCCTCCAGCCCTCTGCCACGGTATGCAGGGCGAAGAAAAACAAGATCGTTTGTCAGTTTAAGTCTTTCAAATCCAAAGTGGAGCCTTATCTGCCTAATAGCCTAATACCAGAGAAAGATACTGTTTGTGTTCAGCAGGGCTGTATTCATGTGACTGTCAGGGGCTGAATTACTGCTCTCAGTGCTATATAAAGATTCCTGCTCCCACCCTGCCCCTCCCCGGCACTGTCATTTAGCACAATGTGCAGCATGGCTGTAAAACATCCCTGACATACTGAAGCGTGTCTCCTTTCACACTTGTATGTGGAAAAGAAGAAAAAAAAATAAAGGGCCTTCTTCTTGGCTTCTTTTAACTTCCTAGCTGTGAAGGGTTCAGCGCCAGCTGGGGCAGAGTCACGTTACTTGCACCTATTTTCCAGCACCAGGCCTATATTGAGGGGAAGAGCTGGGTTGTGTGATTGCTGTATCCTGCGCCTCTTCTCTGCTCAGTGCAAGTGCTATGCCCAGTTTAGCCTTTGGTGTTAATGCGAGTACTCACAAAATGCAGCTTCCTGGGGATCCAACCTTGGAGCAGCAGGACTGAGGATGCTGTGTGATGTGGCGTGAAGCTGGATTTTCAAAGTCCTTTTCACTGTCACTGCTGCCTTGTTGCTGTTTGCCGGTGGGTTATGATTCCACCGATGTCTGCGTTTACAAACAAAAAACCAAAACCAAAAGAAACAAGAAAACAAGAAAAGGAAGAAAATTTCAGAGTTTGGTTTTTTTTCCTTCCCCCAAGTAAGTTTCTTTTTGTAGCATTTTAAGGTTGGATCAATTCGACAGTCTGCTATAAAGTGCAACTTCAGAAATAACTGCACTCTGCTGAGAGCAGGGCTCTGAACAGTATGCATGGAGAAAAAGGTGGATCCATTGGGAAAGGGTGCCTGCATAGAAACATCTTAATCCAGTTTTTCTGCTGAATAAAACAATTTATATGACTACACTGAACGCAAGGAAAACATTTTGTTACTGTGAGGCACTATTACAGCTTGCACAGGGTGGTTGTGGACTTCCTATCCTTCGAGATGCTCAGAAGCTGGACGTGGTTCTGGGCAACCTGTTCTAGGTGGCCCTGCTTGACAGGGAGAGTTGGACAAGGTGACCTCTAGAGGCTCTTCCCATCTTCAACCTTTCCATGATACCCCCCTAAATTTCCACCCTTTCACTGATGCGTAATTTTGTGCTTCCCAGCACGTTTCTCATGGATCACACTCTGTATGTGGTTCTTGGAATGGTGTACTTGGCCTCTCCTGCAGCGTGTTCATACCTGAGACTTCTGTAACACCAAGTTTTAACATTTTGGATGTAATTATGCCTTGTGCACTTTAGTCAGCAAAAATACCCCACATGAGAGGTGAAGCACAGTGCATTAAACAGGTATTTGGTTTTGAAATTGTTTCCCTTAAAATAATGTTACTGGTTTTTGTATGAAAAACTTGATAATGGCAGTAAATTTACATCTTATGTAAATGAACTAGAATCCAAGCCTGGGTAAGGGTGCTTGTGATGATTTTAATACTGTCATTATGATCATCACTCAGGTATATGACTGTCAATTAAACAGTTCCTGGTTTTTTTTCTGTACGATGGAGGTATATGCTTGTTTATATCTGTGGAAAAGTATTTCCTTGGGTTCTGTCAGGAGCAGGGAAATGAACAGAACTGAATGGCTTTGAGAATCATTTTGTTCAATTACTTATTAACACTGATTTTAGATATGAAAATACCTTGAATGTTGATGAGATCTTTTATTATTTTTATTGAAATCTATTTTGAGAGTTGTGTGCAGCTGTAATCATGCAGCTAAATACCGCATATTTTTTGAAAGTTTCACGTCAGTAATGCGATAATGAGTCCCCCTGGCAGAGCTAGAAATCGATCACCAATACTTTGGCATTGTAGAACAACCCACAGTAAGCCTTCTTATGAAAGCAATTTGGTGGCTGTGGTCCTCAGATGAATGTTTGGCCTCACACTATTAATACTTTGCCAGCCACTAGGCTTTCTTATCTTCTCTATAAAAAGCGAAACTGGACTGTATTTTTTGGGGTATGAACACAGCTTTTAAATATGGAAGAACTCCCATATCCACATCGTCTCCTGACTATTCAGTGAGCAGCTGGACATAGCTTTTGTGAGAGAAAGTTATGTAGAGTATGGTCCCAGTTCAGCAAGGCATTTTAGGCATGTGCTTCAGTCTCATTGATACTGCCAATTTAACCTAAACCACATTGTCACACATGGAGCTAGCATATTTGTCTCCTGCACGGAAGAAAAAAATTGTTGGCATCTTCATTGCTTGCTTAAAAAAGAGAGTCAGTGTTAAATCAAGGGATCAACAGTCTTTCTTTTGGATTACTGAGTAAATGGAAAGGGATCTTCAAGCATTTTTTGTTTAAATGTTGCTTCGCTATATGTTTAAGGTCAGGTCATTAGATGGAGAACAGAACTGACTGTACCTGTATCTCATTTTCTATGCTTCCTCGGCGCTTTACTGAATTTGTAACAAAAAGAGAGTAACTCCATGAGTGCGCGTGTCAGCTGAAGAATTCAATCGTACAATACATGTTCTGGTGAAGGGTACATTCAGTAGCTTGTCAGAAGCCATATGTCATGGAGAGAGGCCTCCTGTCTGCAGCCAAACGTGTGAAATCACCTTAAAATCCCAAGGCAGGTCCTTGCCTTCAAGACAGTGAGGAAACGAGGGAATACAGTGATTGCCTTTCCTCCTAAATGCAAGTTGATCTAAGCAGCCATTTTCTGGAAAATGATTTGAAGCTGTTTCTCTTTACCTTTTACTGCAAGGCAAGAATCATGAGGAAACAAGGAAGAATTGCTCCAGCCTTGCTCTTTCTGCTTTTTCTAGTATTGCCTTAACAAAAGTGGTTCAGAAGACCAATTACTGTAATCACCAGCCAAAGACAAAAATGCCTATCTCCTGCTTTCCAGGGCTGGGTTTGCAGCTCAGGGATATGAAAAATCTGGATCCAACAGGGTAATTTCCTGAAGACTGTACTCAATCCATTCTCTTATGGGAAAAAGAGGCAGTTGAGGGATGGGTGAGGAGATACTTTTAGTTTCTTTGCAGGATTTTCAAAAAAAGAATGGGAGAGGCCAAATGATTGGTGTCTCTTCCTTTGTCCTTTCACATTGTATGGCAAAGGCATGAATTGTTTCTGGTTTAGGAATTGGAGAGTGTATTGCTGTGTTCAACACATGAGATGTGTGGTGGTGGATGAAAGATTCTGTTCGGGACCATGCAATACATTTATGACTAGTTTTTTATTTTCTTCTTCCTTTTACCATCCATCGTGATGTTTTCCTAGTGTACTTGGAATCTATTGAACTTGGTCTGAAGCCTCACGGTTTTCCCACTGAGTTAGTTTTGCTTCATTAAACTGTACGATAATGTAGTGGATTCAAAGAGCTTGGTCCTCTTGTAATATCCAGCATTTATGGTGGTTTAGTCCTCTGTTACTGTGTTTCATAAGGTCTGAATAACAGAAATTTTGATTGTTTGTATAGCAAAAGGAATGGTCTGCGAAGTCAAGTACACAATTGTTTCTACCCACTGCTACGGGGTTAGGAGGGCAAGAAGTCTGTCACTGATAGAATAACTAAAATTCAGACATAAAAATGTGGACAGGGACTGTGTATTCCATTAAAGGCTAAATGTGACACATTAAGGAACTTAAGAATTTAGCTGTGGAAACATCTCTTTAGGCAATGATTTATTTTCAGTGATATTTAAGGAAGTAGCTTTTGAAATGTAAAAATCCGTACACAGACGTCATTATTTTTGCAAGCAGTGTGTGCGTGTATGTAGGCATATTTTAAGATATAAAGGAATATACATTCGTAGAAGGAGGGGAAGGAAAAACCTCACACGCTGACTCTTCAAATGAACAAATCTTCCCACTTAAGGGAATGTTATGGGAGGCAGCAGCTCCCTTAGGGATAGGCATGCGCGAGTTACCCCGTTCTGAGTCACGGATTTTTCCGCAGCTTTGTGGCTCAGATGTGAAAGCCCCTTCCCCACCATGCTCCCAATTCCTTAAATAGCAGCTGAGGTCAAGAAGGACAAGGGACAGATCACTGTCACTAGGAGGCCTTCTAAATCACACCGGGGTATGTGGGGTTTCTTGATGCTCAGTCTCAGCTGTCTGGTGCAAGAAGATAATTTTAATCCCATTATATTTATTGCTTCTCAGCAGTATTTTGGCTTTTATACTGACTCACACCCTTTCAGAGGAGTCACCGATGCTTTTATTGTTAGACTTAGAAGATACCTTTATTACAGTTAGTTTTGTGATGTGTGTGTTTCTATTCAGTCACGTGAAATGAATTACATGCTGCTGTTGCTGGATTTGCAACGATGTCTTTTGGCTTGGAACAATTAACCATTAGGACCTTTGGTACCTCAAAATACGCAATCAATAAAGTAAAACTCTATTGTATATATCTTGAGGTTTACTTTAATATGTTGTGCCTTTCCATTTGCAGTGTCTGGAGATCTGTAGGGGCTCTGGGTCTGACTGAACTGGAGCAAATTCAGACCTGTATAATTGGTTGGGAAAGTAAAGAGAGAGGGAAGATCAATTTGGCAGACAGGGACGCAGACATACAAAAAGTTTTGGGCTGTAAGCAAAAGAGCTTTGAAATCCAAAGCTGGCTCAAAGACTTGAGCAGCTTGAGGCAGAGGTGGATGCTGCTTCTGAGCCAGAGTCCTTCCTCTGTCTTTGGGCTGGTGGCTGGAGGTGCGTGCTCAGACCTCCCATCAGTGGCAGAAGCAGTGTTGTGCCCTTCTCAGAGCCTCAGCAGGGCAGGCAGCAAAGCTGCAGTTCATGTCCGACAGCAGCTTAATTTGCTGATGTCCATGACCAGTTCTCCTGAAACATCTCTAGATGAATATGTGCCTTAAAGTTAAATCTCCAACCAACGTCATTAAGTGCTCCAGAGTATAAACAATATATACCAGTAGCTCAAGACATTGAGCAGTGATTACCCCCCCCCCCCCCCCTTTTTTTTTTTTTCTGTGCTATCTCAAGGATTCATAAGTTGATAGCTGTTTTGTTTGAGATTTTCTTTCAGGTCATAAGAAATTCAAATGTCTGCTGATCACACACAGACATGAAAAAGTTCTCCTTGTATTTTGTACCTTGGATCTAATGTCTTATGGATGAACTACTTCTTAGATGCCATTCTTTCCTGTGCTGCAGGAAAAACTGTTCTTTGTTTCCAGATGGTAGTTCTCCAGTGGTGATTCATCTTTAGGTTTAGAACAGGCTCTTATGTTTGGGAAACTAATATTGTATATGGGTTCTTAAAAAAGTATTAGATTCACACATGAAGTTGTGTATTATTGACAAACCTGAGGTTGATACAACATAGTACATTGAGGCTGGACACCATTATACTTTCAGAAATGGAATTGCTACTCTGGGAGCACTGTGCTACCACTTCAAGCCAAGAACAAGTGTTACATCTTTCTTTACAGTCTAATATAAAAAGCTGTGGGGCATTTTATTGTGGATTGTCCTGTGACAAACTGACTGGATTGGAAATTGCAGTGTGACATTCACATAGAAGAAATTTTTATTGGAACAGTGTTATGAAGTTGTGCAACTGTGGATTATTTTATTTGCTTATGGAAACGTGTAGGTACAAACATAGTTGTATGGGACATAGTTCTTTTGTTATGGGTTTAAGTCCTATTGAAACCAATTGGAGCTGAAACACATGATTATAAGTGGGCATGTACATGGTTAATGACTCTGTTGTCCAGGGATGGACTGCAGAACTGGAACTAGAAGAAGAAAACATCCAAAAGGGGATGTAAAAAGAAAGGCTACCTGGATGATCCTAAGAGAGTTCAACTGGTGATGTAAGGGATTCTGTATGAGAAAGTCTATACGAGACATCTCAGCCATTTTGGGAGACTACACTGTGTTCAGCATTTTTTGTTCCAACAGAACTGAAGTGAACACAAAACCTCCTGCTGCTGCTATTTTTAATCCCCACAATCTTTCCAGTATTGACGTGTTATTGAGTTCTTTAGCCTCAAAGACTTTCACATCTGGAATAAATTTGTTCATTTTTTAAAATCATCTAGACAATACTTGATTATAATACTGTAGTATTGTACACTGCAAGAGGAGTCCTAAAGAAGGAATAAGCTTGATGGTCCTTTAAATTTTTTTTTTTCTACTGGACTAAATGCTTCCACTTTTAAAGCTGGATAAATACTATTCTGGATGTAGCTATAACTTTTTTAAAATGTTCTTTTAATAGGCAGGAACTACAGTCTTGGAAACACATGTTTCTTCTTATTCCCTCCTGCCCTTTTTTTATATCTGGCACAGGCAATGAAGGAAAAACAGTAATAGTGTCCAGTGGACAACGGGAAAAATACAATATTGGAACATTTCATCAGTGCAGCACAGCAAGCATCTGTTCTTCAGCACCAAGGCTTGGTTTGCCTTCGGACAGACTGCGTTGTTCAGTGGGATTCCCTCAGGTGGCATTGCCCCGGCCTCTGCGCTGTCCCCATGCTCGTGGGTGACGCTGAGACAGCTGAGGATGTGTCTGGTGCCCAACTGCACCAGTGCTCAGTTCTGTACATTCGTTAATGTTGTGATTGTTGTGCTGGACTGTGAATTGAAGGACCTGCTCTCACTCATTCACTCCTGCCACGTTTGCTGTGGCTTTCGTGGCTGCAGTCAGAGGGAAACAGTGGCAGCTGGATCCCAGCGAGAATGAGAGCATGTCTCTGCAATTACACTTTACCAAAAAAAGATGCAACAGGATTGGAAATGTTTGGGTTGGTGTTCCAGTATACTTATTTGACTTTTCTACTCTGTTCCTCAGGGATTTTAAAGCCTGTCTCTAGTGTAAAAATAATTTTGGGGGTTATTTTCTCATGTTGGATATAATATTGAAAAAAAGAGTTTGATTTTCAAGGTTTAATTGTGGTATTTTATCACGTATTTCTTTCATGGCTCAGAAACATCTAGTGTTCGTAGCTTTTTAGATTTTTTTTTCCTGTTTATAAAAAAACCTTATCTGAGTCTGGAGTATATTGAAGAGGAGGAAGGATAGTTCAGACCTTGGAGGCAGCCAATGAGATGTCCACATCAGCCAACTATGAATAATTAGTATCTGAAAATCAGGCATCAGTTTACACAAACAGCATTTGATTTCTGTTGCAGAGCTCAGGCTGGCATTAGATGTGCAATAGACACCTAAGCAGTTCTTTAGACCACTTTCTCCACAACTTCTCATAGTTAAGATTTGATGTGTGGAATAAGAGTTCAATCAATCTGTTGTCTTTCCTACACAGAATTAGTGTGTTGTAAAAGTAGCACCTGAAACCCTAAGCCCTCACTTGTCAGGACTGCCACTGAAAATCATGCAAGGGCGGGGATGGGTCTTGGGTCCTGTGGTTGGGTGGCCCAGCCTGGCTCACGTGAAGGTGTCTGAACGTTCTCTCAGCATTTGGTCATACCCAGGCTGTGTGAACAGTCTGTGATACGTGCTGCTCCCCGGGCCTGGGCATTCATTATCTGGGACAGTGCTGGCTGTCGTGGGCCAAAACTGTGTCAGTGAGAGCACCAGCTGCCAAACAGAAACGGGGGCTGTGCTGTGCCCTGGCCCAGTTGTATTTCTTGGGTATCTCAGCCATGAAGGAGAACCTTTGTTTTTGAGCAGACAACATGACAACAGCCTCAAAACTGAAGCTCTTTGCAAAGAAATGCAAGTCAATGGAAGAATGCAAGCCAGCCTGAGTACTGTCCTACAGCAGCCCCATTTGCCTTGCTTTTTTCCCAAGGGGTAACTAAATAGAGCACTCACATTTCCTAGAAACTAACCATTTAACAGAAGGAGAAGACAGCGATAAAATAACCTTGCCTTGAGATGTGGAGGTTTCAGGTGTTGGCATTCACACTTTTTTTGATATAAGAAGAGGGAGCATTGCACAAAGGATTCCTGCAGCTTCTGCTGGGTACTGTGTGGTGCCAGTGCAGAGCTGATGAGCCTGTAGTTGGTGACCTGGCACGAAGGTGACTGCTTGGCTTCCTTATGAGGCGAGGTCATTAGTGAGAAGCAGGAAGAAGAAAATAGAACTGACAGAAAAATAGTTTCTGAATTGAAAGCATCTGGTTTTAATTTGAGATGCTAATAAATACTTTTTCTTAGTTTTGACATCCTGTATTTTGGTCAATTTTTTTTTTCCCTTTTTTTTTTCCATGAGCTGATGTCATCACTGGATCCACCATGCAGTTTCAGAACTATTGCTTTTGATTGCATCATAGTGTTAAAACTTTTCAGTTTTGACCCAGGATGTCTTTCTTAGAACTGTATGCAGATGACCCATTTGAATAAAATATTGTAAATTTTAAGCAATGTAGATTGTAGAACCAAAAGCAACTTGGATCAAGCTGTTTGTGACTTCAGTGGGTCCTTTTTTAGAATTTCACACTTGAATTGAGTGTATTTCCAAAGTCATGGGAATATGGGGGGCATGAGTGGGGTATGGAAAAACATTGATTAAAATGTTGTCTCTTCTTCTTGATTTTTATTTCCCATTTCCCCCCCTTGTCACATCTATGAAAATACATGAAATAAGTCCCTTCAGACCATATTCTTGTAGACTTACCTCTCAGAGGGTACAGTTATGCTCGGGGGGAAGGAATTGATTCAGATATGTGACTAACAATGAAAGTTTGCTGTCAAGAAGGTATAAAGTCTTATTTACAACTGTTTAAAATGAAATAATAACCAGAATAAACAGTAAGTGACAGTAGTGACTGTCATAAAAAGGTGCAGTAATTCCACGTTTAAGAGATTTTTTGTTAGAGTCTTTTAATCTAAGAAGTAATAATGTTAATATTTGTGTTTATGTAAAATATTTCTCATCTCATTACACTGTTGCGTTCTTCAGTCTTAGTGTGTGTCCCATCTTAAAAGAAGTGAGGTTGACTCTCACTGTGCTTCAGAGTAACTGGACTCCAGCTACTGGTGTCAAGGAGAATTTGTAATACCTGAAACTACTCGGGCTAGCATTTTTATTTTTGCTGTATTTTCAGTAAGGCCGAAAAAGGAAGGGGCAAAGGCGGCTTTGGAAGTCCAGTTATGTCAGGAAATCTGTGAAAGATGGTGTTGGTGTTGCCACACACCATTTCTTCTTTCCTTTGGCTGTGACATGATTTAAGGAAATGCTCCATTATGAGCTTATGTTAACCTGTAAGATGGGCAGTATTTGTAATAAATAAAATAAAAGTTGTCCTAAATATGGATGCTTTTTTTCTTAATCAAACCATTTTAGCAAACATAGTATTTTCTGTCTTAGCAAAACGAAAAACAAACAACAGTGGAATAGCATGCCTGATTTCTATTCTTGTCCTGAATTTATACGAATTTGCTGTATTAATCTAGCTCCATTTGCTCATGTTGGATCTCTGTGTAGAAGACTGGTTTTTTTGGCTCTGTTGCTTCTTCTAAATGGGTGCCACTTAGTGCAACAATGTGCCTAATGGAGTCTAATTCTGTGATCTGCACTTTTGGGGTTTTATTATTATTAATGTGTGGTTTCAATGTTCTGGATATTTGTTTTTATGAATTGTTACAGTTTACTTTGTAAAATGATAAATAAAGTTAATAATTGACCGTGTTCTGCCAAGAATTTGCATGTGTTTTGGTTTTGGTTGAGTGACAAACTAAGCAGCCCCTAAGTATATCCCTGAATTTTCTTTTTCTGTTCCAGCCCTAGGTGGGTGGGGTTGCCTCTCATGCATTTCGGTGGTATCCTGCCACATCAGTGAATATCCTTGTGCCACATCAGTGAATATCCTTGTGCCACATCTACTTGCATGAACTGGCAAAAATTCCTTCCATGTGTACAAAAATAATGCAGCATTAAAAAATACCTTTGAAGCAGCGGCAGTGTTAAGAACAGTGTGTATCCTGATACTTGTTTAGTGTTTCTTATTAATGCTTAGCTCATCCTGTGTGGATATCATCCCGGAATGAAAATTGTAGGCCTGGCTGTGATGCTGGAAATGTAAGTTAGTTAATTTGCCATAAAGACCATAGAAGCAATATGGTCAGATGACATAACCCCAAATCTCATTATTAAATCACTTATGCCTTGCAAAGGAATGTTCTTACCACATATTAATTTTCAGTGTTTCTTAGTGCATTGTGTTGCAGAAAACAGTGTCACACAGTATCAGGCCAGAAATACAGATGAAAAAAAATTCTTATTAACATTCATGTTTTCTGCACTGGTTCTGGGCAATATTATCTTCCTTTGGGTGCTCTATAAAGATCTGCTGTGACAACATTTCATATCATCCTTCCTATTTCAGCACATCTTCAAAACCGTAACGGTGTTACAGATACACCTTCTACCTTCTATGTTAGTGTTTTCCCTTCCTATTTAGATTACTGCGTAGGGCATATCCACAGAGTAAATTTAGCTGTGTCCTAGCTCTGCTGACAGCCACAGGATTGTATGTCAGTGTTCTAACTGGCGTTGTTTTGATGCAGAAAGTATCAAAGATATTCTTGAATTCATTGGAAGGACATTCTGCCTGCACTCCCGGCACCAGTGGGAGAGTTTCAATACCTTCTGCATCTGCTCACTCATGTTGTAACTGCAAGATTTAAAGGAATGATCCCTAAAATTTGAGATTAAGTGGCATACTTTGGTGTTTCCTCTGAGTTCTTTTTAGTCAAAGATGATTGACTTGTGGAAAGCGTGAATCTGCCTGTTTATATTTTAAAAAATCACGTTATTAAAATTTTTAACAGCACACATGCCCATTTTATCAGTTTCATCTTCAAAAACAACCTAGAAGCTTAATGTGATTTGAACATTTTTGGACATAATGTAGGCTCTGCAAATTGAATATGAAAGGTGCCTGAGGGTTCTGGAGTCACCTGGCTGAGACCAGTCAGAAGGATCTGATCCCTTGGATGCATGACTGCGCCTCTGAGCATGAACAGGGCTTTGCTGAAGGCACGAGGGTGTCCTGACATCACACCTGGGCCCTTTTTCGTGGATTTCACGTGGCTGTTCTCGTGAAAACCTGCTGCTGCATTAGCACTGTGGGCCACCCATGGAGGGAGTTGGGTGCAGAGAGCTTGGAACACCTACGCTCGTTTACCATCTTGTCTGGAGTGTTGGTGAGGTCTTTGGAAGTGGTTGGCTGGGGAGCCAGGGTTTGAGATTGAATGTTTACATCAGCTACTACAACCTCCCCGCTTCCGTTAGGTTATTTTTCCCTGCATCCTTTTTCCTTGGAGACAAATCATCAAAGCAAAGCCAAGGCTGTTTGCTCGCAAGGTGTGGGGTGACCCATGTGTGACACCGCGTCTTAGCAGCAAAGAGCTGCTATTCTTGGTCTTGCTCTGTGCCTTATGGAGTTGTCTGCTCCCTAAATAACCACTGCAGTTACTCGTAGTCTAGAGATGCAAAAAACCCCTTCATAGTGCAAAGGTAAACTGGCCTACATTGCCAGGAAATTGCTTACAGTGTGAAATGCTATATTTGTGTCACCCAGGCTAAAAGATTTGAGGCTTTTTATAAGGTTGCAATCAGTTTTATATGTCTTATTGATTTTAGAAGCCTTCTATGACTCTGTTGGCTTAAAAAGCTGTTTGACCTTCAGACAGTATATATAGTTCACATTTGTGGATTTTGTTAGAAGGATTGAGAAGTATGTGGATATTTTAATTGTATTTTTAAATTATATCATATTTATACTTTTAATCCAGGTCTGTTAGACACAAATTAATATTGTAGACAAATGGTAACTTATTGCAAACCACTTCTAAGCAGATTGAACATCAATGTCTGTTTTCAGTCTTACTCCAAAAGTATTACGGTCTGATGACTTGAGAAATGGAGACTAAAAGTGATCCAATATTGTAAATACCTTATATCAACAGGAAGCTTAAGAAGATGCTGATTTTGTCCAGTGTGAAACAAAATCAGGCATCAAATTGTCATATTCTTAGATTTTACCTCTGGATATGTGAGGAAATGATGTGGTTTCTTCTTTCTTACTCCTTGTGTGATAGCTCAACGTGAAGCTTTCAAAATTTGTGCCGTGGGGACTGATGTATTTTTCTTTCATTATTCTTGTTGGGAGCATCCTTGGTTTTGGTGAGTGCAAGGCTCAGTCACAAATAGTATGGAATGATGTAAATATGTCCTGTATCCCTTTGAGACAAGATTTATAGACCACATTTTCCCCAGCTGAAACTTCTGAGTGAGTCTTAGCTCAGACAAAGTCAAGGCAAAGGTTTCATGTGTTCCCTTGGAGCCTGGGTTTAGTCCCGGTGGAGGGGTGGGTATCAGCAGAGGAATGGGTGTGATTCCGTCCTTGCCAGGTTCACTGCTGCTTGCACAGACGTTTCTCCCCAGCAGCCTGGGAGCTGTGCAGGGCTCTGTGTGCACTATATGTGTACAGCACCAGGGTTATTCAAATGCAAGAGTGTTTGCTCGTGCTAGAATGTGAGTATTACTAAATCTCAACTGAATATTCTGGAAAAGTGAGTGTTCATTTAATAAAATGTCAATTTCTTCGACACTCGGACACTCAGAGCAAATGCTTACTTGTTTTACTATCAATTTTTAATCAACTAAAAACGTCAAAATCACAGAAGCATATCAATGTGAGAGTATCACTGAATGGATTATTGTTCTAGAGATGTTTTTTGTGCTGCCTTATCATACAGGCAGAATTATAATGCATTTGTTTGTGAGGATGAATACGTTAACAGCACTGGTACGTCTCTCTCTGCTTGCTCATTCTATATTTTTACTCCAGGGTTAAGACTGCAGAGGAGACTTAAGGAAGTATTACTATGAACGTTTTACAGATCTCAGTCTCTAAACATCCGCTACAGTAAATGTCTGCTGCTGAGCACAAAGACAAAGTCTTGAAAATCTGTTTTTCTGTTTGGTTTTTTTTTTTCTTAAAATTACTAGATCTATAAAAGACTGTCCTTCCCTGGATTGGCTGCCTGGTTGCTGGCGTGGCCTTCTCTGTAAGAGAGGACTGGAACTGTGTCAGTGGGTAGCTTGTGCCTTGGCTGCTAAGTAGCTTAACAACTCCTAACGAGTGGCTATTAGTAGGCAGATTGAGTGATGTGAATAAAATCATACTGAAAGGTACCATAAAAGCACTTGAAATATGCAATAGAAGTAGTTAAGTAATATGTCTTTGAGATAACTGATGATGTTATTAGTCTTAAAAAGTCCTGCTAAGATGATTTTGGAAAGTGCTAAATACGTATATAGAAAAATAAAGGCAGAGCAGAACTCTGCAGTACAAGTTCCAGCTGTTCCTTTTTGTTATGACATGCATTTTGGCCAGATGGAGATTGTGACCTTACTGTTTGTTAAGTAGTACATAGCTCCTCTTTTTTTATGTGAAGTGTGACTAGGTTTTTTAATACCATGGATTTTTAGCAGTAATCATTGAAGTGGTGGTGGGTATGATGTGTGTACATGCTGCATAAATACATATGGTCAATTAATTATGAGTGCAGAATCATTTGTATGGAGAAAGGAAATGTTAAGTAAAATAAAAGTAAATTTATAGTTAATGTGCTGTAAACTTCTGTCTGTTACACTGTCTGTGCAAGGAGGTGTGCAGCTTCTGAACAGTGCTGTAGCTTGATAGTATTTGCTGTCTACAGTTGCAAAAGCAAATGGAAATCCTGTGTTGCATAGAGCCGTATTTCACACGCTGTGTGCCCCAAAAGCACAGCACAATATTGTACAATAAATAAGAACAATATAAAGATAATTGGAACAGAGACCTAATAAAAGAGAAAACTTGTAAAATAGGTCCTACAGGAGTCTGAAACTGTATCCATATTCAAAACGGGAGTGGAAAACTTAATACTGTTGCACAGTGCCAGGCTTTGCTTGACGCTGAAGTTGTCACAGGAAGCTCAGGATCTGTTTATGGGGTAGTTTATAGCTTGTACTGCTTTTAAAAGCTGCAGGGGAGAAAAGAGTTAATGTCTTGAACAATTATTTATGGCCTTTTCTTTGTTACTTTCTCACTTCCAGGAAACAAAGCTTTAAACAAAGACAAGCTGTTGAAGGGACGCTCTACATCCTTGCTAGTAACAAGGGCCTTGCTATTGCTACTTAGAAAATTACCTAATTCTGATATCGGAGCATTCTCACTCTCTTCTTTTCACTTCATTATCATCTCTTGGACTTGACAGAGACTAATTCATCACTGCTGCAGTGGGGTGTGGAGAGCAGCTACAGTCAGGGTGCTGTTGTGCGAGGGCTGCACAAGTACCAGCTCCTGCTCTGAAGGGCCCAGAGCAACCGGGCAGCAGCGGGGTGGGTCTGCAGTGGGAACAGAAACTAAAATTGAGGACTGATTTCCTTACTGACCTGGTACCCTGAGTGTGCTCGTTGGTTGCCAGATTCTCTGCTGTCCCATCAGCTCAGAGGCTGTCCTCCAGGAACCGCAGATTTGCTCTGCACAACGTGCCTGGCTCTTCCCAGCTTAGCCTTTTTCACTGGGTTTGGCCAGTGCTGGTAGTGAGCTGACATCCCTCCTTTTCCCGTGTTCCTCTTATTTTCATCTGGCGCCCTGCACAGAGCCACTCTGGTGCTGGGAAGGCTCTTCTCAAGAACAGACCCAGGCCGCAGCTGTGAAGAATGGAGGAGCTGCTTAGAGATCTCCCTGGGCATCATTTGGTAAGAAAGTAAATGCTACTTTATATTTACTGCCAGGCTTTAACCTGAAGGGTCCTTCTTCCCAACTTTTGCCAGTAAAGGTAAGTTGTACCCTTTTTTCCTCGCTGATTTTCCCCACTGAAGTTAGATCCTGCATATCTTTCACATGGGCTATTCTGCTTTCATGTGATGTTAGTCCGAGATCTCCCCCAGGAGATCTGGCAGTACTCTGTGTGAGGCTGGCACATGGAAAATGTGGGCAAACCACTTCCATGGCTGTACGTGATCGCTCATCAAAAGGAGGATTCTGCAGTATCTGTTAAAAGAAAGGATTTTCAGCGTTTTCAGCTTAAAGAACTTAAATATAATTTTGATGAGAAAATTTTTCATCGCTTTCACAAATAGCTTTTATTGATACAGCTGTTTTTCTTTAAAGAAAGCACTCTCTGTGCCCTCATTTCCATATTAACAGGATCAAAGAATGCCCTTTGTAGTTTTTGGATGCTGCAAGAATGCTGACGTTCTGATAGCAAATAGTCAGACTTGCAGTCATCTTTCCATTTAAAAAGGTGGCAATATCTGGAAATGGTTCCAAAGAAAAATCTCTCAGTCTTCAAAAAAAACCAGTTTTTGCCTTCTGGGTTGGACTGTAGTTGTCTTGTGGTGTGCTCTAACTCCAGCTCATTTGTTTCCACTCCTGTTTTGGATATTTTCCAAAATGAGCTTGATTAGAAGAGATCGTGGAAATGCCACGCTTGGATGTATTTAAACCATATAAATTCATACAAGTACAGTGAAGAAACTTGCTCAGTGTTCAGACCAATTCTCAGATGCTGCCAGGACTAATGAAGGACTTACCATGAAATCCTTTTCAGTCCTGCTTCCTGCTCTCCTAATGCTTATAATTCTGCAAGCTGCAGGTCTGGGGCTGTGGGTGAGACCTTATCCTTTTCCCAAAGCCACAATGCAAATCTGTTGATTCTTACGGTGTGCTTTGAAGTAGTATCATGTCCTGTCTAGAAGATCTGTTTGTTTTTCGAAAGAGATGCATTCTATACAAGGACAGTTTTACCCAGTGTTCAGGCAAAGTAAAAGGCCTGTTGGGAAATGCATGGAAATGGGTTTTAACACAGCCCAACTTCTTTTTCCTGATCAAAGCCCGAATTCTTAGAGGGACGCTTTAGGTTACATCACAATGGTACTTTTGGTGCTTCATCAGATAGCAGCAGGTGGAGGAAAAGGGATCCTTTTGACAATGTGAAGTGTCTGCCATTCAAATTCTAACAAGCAGAATCACTTGTATTATGATGAAGATTACTATAATAGTAATAATTATTATTATTGTTGTTATTATTATGACAAGAGGAAAATATGGTAGTGATCACACCATGTGATAATGCCGTACACAGCGTCTTCTTTGCATTTTAGCAGTGATGAAACGTATTTAGTAGATGTTAAAAATACAGCTCCCTAGCTGGGAAGCGACAGCATGACATTCTGGAGACTGTGTTCAGGTATTCTGAGGTCATTTAACTTCATTTTGTGCGTTGGTTTCAAAATGGGCAAGCATCCTGAAAATAGTGCGCACTGGATATGTGGCTTCGTAGTGGGATGTGCTCTTACAAAGTGGCAATGTGCCTTTTTTACATTCTGTTGCTGTAGCTAGCAAACAGTGGCTTACTGTTTAGAAACCCATGATACTGTAATTTCAAGTGTGCAGAGGGAATGTAATCTTTGAAAGACTGGAAGTTTTTTTGAACCTTTAATGGATTTTTTTAAAGACCATGGCCTGTGCCTGAAATGCATTGCTGGAAAATTCTCTCTCTTGAAAACTTTTTCCCACCTTAGCTCCCTACTCTCCAGAGACATCAATAGAAAAGCCCCCTGAGGCTCTGAACAGCAACTAAATTTTCGTTTTCATTTTTTCTCCTTCAGAGTGTCCTTGGGGCTTCAGAAACTTAGAGGATGAGAGAAGAGAGATGCATCTGATCCGAAGTGATAATTCTCATGACATTTTGGGATATGATTCTGCAGGAGTCTAGCAGAAAAATTCTGCCCAAATTGGATCTATACTATCCCATCATCCTTATTGAGTGGTAGAGATTAAAATCTAAGACAATATTTGGTTAACACTTTTCGAATTTAAACTCAGGTGTGCTATTAAAAAAAAAAATCGAATCTAAATCCACCAAAGGCAAATGATTGAACTTTGGAGAAAATGCTGTATTTCTCTGTGCTAAAGCACATACAGAATGGCACACTATTTAAGTGCAATGCATTTGGTTTCCATGACGTCTTATCCTAGCAACACATTTCCATGTTTTGTTATTTTCCGTTCTGCCTGCCTTTTGCTGCAGAAGATACAGAATGCAGCATGTCAGTTGAGGTCTCTGGGTGATACTATTGTAGGAGGATTAGATAATTTTAACAACAAAATATGTAGCTAGGATGGTACCTTCCACATTGATGTGTAGACTTCTTTAAAGTGAGAGTGCAACAATGTTAAATATATTAAATCTTAGAATGTTGCAATTTATCCATAGACGCAATTTAATCTAATTTATTTTGAGTATCCATAGAATTTTCATGTGTATTTTATTGATTTTGGTATAAGGTTTCCTGTGATCTGATGTTGTCAGTCATCACTGACTTTAGAGAGACATAAGATTTGCACAGCTTCTGTGGAGGTGAATTTTGGAAGTGGAATTAGAGTTGTATGGTAGGAGTTATGAATTTGTCTGTGTTTTGACATCGTGTGCCAAAGGGCTTGAAATGAGATGGCATTATCCGTCCTGTCCTTCGTAATTCCAAGTAAGGATTGCAGAAATACATAATTCTTCAACAAAAAAGAGGTCAAATACTTGGTGTTTCATAGCCTGGCTGACCAGTTGCTGGGCCCTGAAGCTGTGCTATGTAACTGGACTCCTCTGTAGTCCCTTCTTTCTGCTTTTCTGCCCCCGAGACCGCTGGTGCTAATGAGTAGGCTCACATGGGATCCGGCGTTCATGAGCTCAATCCAAAGCCTTTGGAAATGTTTCTGAGTCTTTCCACTGATTTCAATGGCACTTGAAACCAGGGCCTGTGTTATTGTCTGAAATTTGAAAGTAAGCTCACTGCCTTGAGGGTCACGTTTAATTTAAACAAATGATTTATGTTCCCTTGTAGGACAGGGATCTACTCTGTTCAGGCTGTTGAATCAGTAAGACGTGCATTTTCTGTGTGAATAACTGCTCTACACTATGATTCATGGCCCAAGCAATGCTTAGCATTGCAGTTTTGTCATTAAACATCATGAATGAGACTGGAGAGGGTATAAAATCAGCTTCCATACACTGCAGCAAGATATTTGAAACCACCAATTTAAAGACTATCAGCTTCCTCTCTCTGGCAGATGCTTTGCTGGGTTGCCTCCATTTCA
Organism: Mohoua ochrocephala; assembly: GCA_013398855.1. Lineage (NCBI taxonomy): Eukaryota > Metazoa > Chordata > Aves > Passeriformes > Acanthizidae > Mohoua > Mohoua ochrocephala. The sequence continues at coordinate 452,461 of VZTA01035489.1, read as the reverse complement.
GTTGAAATTATGTTTGTGAATAAGTAGGAGTTGTAATGGTTGTAAAGATGGCGTGACTGAGGTGAGGCTTGACCCAGTGGAGTTCCCTCTCCCTCTGTTTTGAATCCAGTTTGAGTTTTTTCATATAACTTCCTCAGGAAAAAGCAAATAAAGTGAGCTTTTGAAATTTCCACCCAGGTCTGGTTAGTCCCATTGCCTGTGTGTTGTGGCACAGCAATGCTCTGTAGCAGCTTTGCATTTAGGATGTGGGTGTAACCAGTGACGTTTCAGCTGAGGTTCTGGTCACCCCAGCTCAACCAGGGTGTTCTGGGCTTTTGAACTCTGCTCAAGTTCAAACACATGCAGCATCTCAAGTAAAAATTCCAACCCTGATATAATGTTGTAGTGCCTTAGAGGTGACAATGTTTTATATATAAAATAAAACCTGCTAAAGTTTATTTGCGTTATAAAATGCTCTGTAATGTATTTTGAGATTGCTGTGGATTATGCTATGCAGCAAAGAAGGTCTGTTGACAGTTTGATTAACCTGTACCACTAGATTTCTAGTTCTTTTATTTTCTGTAAATACATAATAACATACCAGTTAGTTTTAGCTCCAAGAAATATCATTAAATCAATATAGATCAAAATTGAGTCAGACTGTGTAATGGCTTAGTAAGCTGGGAATTTTTCACTAATTCAGTTTGTAATAGGAATTCTTTAAAAAAAGACTTTTCTTCTCATCCATCATCAGTTTACACATGCACAGAAATAAATGGTGATTTTGATATATGCTAGTATGAATAACACGAGAGTATGCCTGTCCAGATTTCATCTATTTTCACTTCCATCTCTCTAATAAACAAAACGTGTAAGTTATCAAGCTTTAAAATCTGACATTGAGCCATGGCATTTTAATATAAGTTATTGGGACAGAGATTTGGGCTGCACATGTCACTGCTAGCAAAGTGCTGAGTGAGACTTGGAGGATGAGGAGCTCCAGGTGAGAGTTGCCAGTGCTGCCAGGTGGGGAACGGTGGTCATGGAAAGAGCTCTGGGAGGGTGGAGTAGGGAGAGAGCCCAGCCTAGGGCTGCAGTTCAGGGGTAAACCAGCTTTCTGCAGTGATTCCTGCTGCTCCCTTTTCCCAGGCGCTCGCTGGTGTGCCCTCTCTGCCTCTCTGTGCCAGGGGGATTGATCTGGCTTGAAAACTGCAGAATTGTTGTGTGGCTGGGTCAGTTTTTGATCCAGTCAGCAGCGAGGCTCTACAGAGAGTGTGTCGGTGCAGTACTGGAAGAGCAGGAGCTGTAGGAGTGGTGGAGGTGGGAAGCCCTCGTTAAACCATGGCAAGTGCAAAACCAGAAGCTGCTGGTGAAACAGGAGACATGCTAACAGCAAGAGGAGGCAAAAGGGAGGAGAAATGAAGGCCTGTGGGGAATGCAAGAGAGATGTGAGAAGGGTGGTTAGCATCTGGAGGAGGTAAATGGGATCATAGGTTCAGAGTGTGAGGTTAATACATGTGGTCAGCTGGTAAAGTGGCTAATGAAAGACTTTGCTCCATCTTCCATCACGTACTTGTCTGTGTCCTATGTCTGATTGAAATGGAAGTGAGAGAAACACAGAGACATGGTTCATGTATGTGAAAGTATCCACAGGAGGTGCAAAGGCACTTCACCTCACTTTCAGGAGGCTTTGTTTTGCTCCTGGAATTAAGAAAAGAATCCCTACAGCACGCAAGTGGATGTTGGTTGGTGGGTTTGGCCTTCAGTGGAGTACACATACATTGATCTGATCTTTACCTTCCAACATGCAAAGATATTCTAAGGTAAATATTGCCTATTTCTGAACACTGTTCCAGTTCTCTTTGAGACCACGGTCTTCTAAAAGACTGTTTTATTTATCTTTATTTCATATTATTTACAGATATGTTTATTGACCTAATTTACAATCTCCAGCTCTGTATTCTCTTGAATTTTTGCAATACCTTTTTTCCGTGGAAGAGTACAAGGTGAAATAGAATATGTATTATTTAATATTCTATGTTTCTTACAAATGATGGTTAAGGGTTGTTGAGGTGGACGAGTTAACTCCTGAGACACATTTAGCAGTTGCTTTGTAAGATGGGTGTCATGGAGCACAAGTGCTGATTTCTCCATCCCTTGCTTTACTGGGCTTTTGTTTCTCTGGAGATGCGTTTCAGTGGGTGTGGAGAGATCTGAATTCATGCACATGCACTTTGTACCACATTCCTGCCTTAATTTAGAACCTCTTGGAGACCAGCTGCAGCCTTATTTAAAAAGAGGAGAGGGTGGGTGGTTAGCGATGGAAGTGTCCTGTGGAGTAGGAACAGTCAGTTACAGTTGTGAATGGAGGTGCTTTTTATCTTGTCTTCAAACTGTGTGGTGTATATCTTAATTTTTCAAATTCAATACTGTCTTGGAAAACTAAAGCTACCATTTCTACAAAATTATAGCAAGCAAGAAACCTATAATGAGATAAATTAGAGAGAGAGGGGTGCCAGTCACAGGATTTATTAGAATTTTACAAATGTCTATTAAATGGAATAGCCTGTTCAGTAGAAGTAGAGGTGGTTATTAAAATGGCAGATGTTAAGTGCAGTGTTTGGCTACTGATTCTTTTAGAACTGCCCTGCCAATATTTAATAGGAAGAAACTATTTCTGTAGTATAATTATTACAAAGAAACGGAACTTGTAAGATGTACCATTTGTGCACTTTTCTTCAGGAAAACAGTAGCAGAGGGTTTAATGAAGTGGTGCTGGGAACTTGCTCATCTTTTGAAAACAACCTTTTAGTCAAAACACGATAAGCATGTGAGGGCAGGGCAGAGAGGTCACCGTATTTGCCAGTTCGTTTCTAAACAAGCTTGTCGATTAAGGTAAAGCTGAGCCTGGAGCCCATGACTTCACCTGCTGCTTTTACCCTCTGAGTTCTCTCCCTGGCTGCCAGCATTGTGTGAAACCATCCTGATTTGTTTAGAACTGCTTGTTGTTGCTGTTGTTTATTTTTTTTAATCTTTGCCAGTGCTATCGCCTGGTGTGTGACTAACCAGTTTAAACAAAGCAGTGCAGAAATCCTTCCCCCAGCAAGAAGGAAATAGAGTTGGCTTTTAGTACCCAATTTAAGGTTTATTTCCACAGCGTTGGAATTGATTTTACTGGGCAGATCTTCAAGGGCTTTAAACTTCTTCCTAGGTGCAGCCTCCTGTGGCGATGGAGAGGCCCCTCCCTCCCTGGGCAGAGCTGTTCTCTGCAGGGGCTGCTGGCTGACCCAGCCAGGGGCTGGAGCCCCTTCTGCCTTCCCTGCATCCAAAACTCTGCAGTTGTCAGCCAGGATCCTGCCGCCCTGCAGTCTGAAACAGTCTGGTGTCGCTGAGGACTGCCCTAGTGCCAAGCATATCTTCAGGCAGAGATCAAAATTACAGGTCTATGCATTTCTGCAGCTAAGGCTGCAACCTGGTAATTAAAAGTGATTTTCCTTTCTTAAGTAATGGGCTTGCTTTGCACCTGTCCTCATCCTCAGGCTTGTGGCTTGGGAGAGGGTTCTTGTAAGAGCAAGGGAAGGTGAAGGCTTCTAAAAATGCAACAGATAGTTGTGACATGTTTGAGGAAGCTGATTAGCTGTAGTGTGAAGTGACAACTAGGTTAAAATTACAGGATTTCAGATACACTTGTCAGGTTCCATACCGTGCTTCGGCGGTGAGCTGCAGCAGTGCCTTACCAGTAACTTAAAACACTTAATTCAGGTGCCTAAAACCAATGGTGTAATGTGTCTGCTGTGTAGCATTCAAACCTGATGCTTCAGAACTGGTGTTCTCGTGAGCGTGGCATAACCAAAGGAATATTTGTTTTATCTGAAGTAAGAAGATGCCATGAAATGTAATTTTGAAGCTGCCACTTCCTATAAAAATTGATTGGCATTTTGCAGTAGTCAGACTTGAAGGGCCGGATTGTGGCTACTGTGTAAAAGGAGGTGGGGCAGGAGATTAATCCTCTCTGGGTGCCCTACAAAGAGCTAGGCACATTCAGACTGTGATAATGCATTTCTGTTAAACTGGGATTTCATTCACTAATAAACTCCAATCAGCTCCTGTGGCCAAGGTCTTATACCTTGTCTTTCATTTTCTCTTCTTTTCTCTTGACTCCGCCAAGCTCATTTTAAATTCTATCTTCCCTTTATTCTTTTGGTTCCTTTTTAGATAACTTTGGTTTAAATGATAACTTGGTTATTTGATCTGTTTAATCTTAAATTGTGTCTTTTGGGCTACTCTTGTCAGGTTTTGTTTTTTTTTCTTTGTGGCTTATTGTTCCTTAATTAGAACCTTGTTTAATTTTTAAGGCTGGTGAGTAAATAGGTGCTTTTTTCAAGAAAAGACCAAGAACAGTATTTGCATTCATGTAACAGTTTCCATCCTAATTCCCAAGCTGCAAGCCCTATGGCTTTGCTGAATTGCAGCCACCTCAGAGGACTGTAGCAGCCAAGTAAAACGAGGCAGGAATCTGTTTTTTTTCCAAAAAGCCCCAAGCTATCTTCTTTGTCCAAGGCAGGCACAGAGGGTATGGATATTTAAGGTCTCATCTGAAGGATGCAAATGAGCAGACTGTTATGAGTTAGAGGTAATTAAAACCACATATTGAGATAATCAGCCATTTCAATTCTTGCTTTATTGCAGTCTGTTTTCTAATCCGAGGGACTTGTTTTTCACTGTGTTAAATTTTCCGTACGCTGACCGATGCACAGAAAAGGTAGCTGCAGGTAGCCTGCTTGTACCAGCAGAAAAGAAACCTGCTTGTGTGCATGAATGATTGGCATGCCAGTGTTTGCAGGGTGCATTTTTGTGAAGCCGTGTATGGACAAATGGGGAACACATGAAAATCTGCTCTCAGATATTTTGTTCCTCGTGAAATATGGAGCAGAGCTGAGCCTGTAGAGTCTTTGGTCACTTGGAAATGCTCAGGGAGAGGATTCTTTACACCAAGGACTGTAATACCATCTTGTCTTTCTTATGCCCGAGCAAGCGAGTCATTTTCAGTGGCTGGTAGTGGTGAGCGTAGTTGAATCCTTGAGAGATGGGATGGTAACAAGCACCTTTTCCAACAATGGGGCTGTATAAAACAGTTCCTGTAATCTGCACATTGCTGTGCCTGTTGTGGTTTTAAAGTAACGTTTCTCATGGTTCTTGAGAACATTTTCATAGGCAATGTAGGGTGGACTGATAATGATTTTCGTCTCTGAAAAATGTGGCTGCTTTTCTTTCATTTTTTTCTTTGAGTTTGTGATGGTGACTGTCCCATCTTCTGCACTGTACAAATCTCATGGACTGTGAGCTCCTCTTGCTGGGGAAGGGCTTTTGGAGCAGCAGCTCCAGCCCAAGACTCCCTCTCGAGCCCAAGTGTGGGACCAGGGCTCGGCCACACACTGTCCCCTCTGCAGCGGAGCTGCCCCAGCTGCATCCGAGCTGGAGGGGGCATTTTCCAACACGGACAACAACTGCTGCCAGGATGAGTCCTTAACAGGCATTTATTGCACTCCTATTTTTGAAGCTCCTTCTGTTATTTCATTCACTACAGATGACGTGGTCCAAATGCTGGTCTAAGCTTCATTTGTGTTTACCTCATGAATGAAGTCCCTTTTGCTTTATCTGAACTTCTTTAATGAATAGCTGCTTTTAGGAAAACTGGACCTTAGGTCTGAGAGGAATTAACCCAGAAGCAAGAACAGGAGCAATAATTGATGCCACTGTTAATGGCTTAGCCTGATGTGGATAGCACTTCAGTATACCCTCTCCCAGGACTGGGGAAATGAAGGTGAAGCGAGCTAGAACAGTATGATTTCAGTCTTCTGAATAATGAAAGATAATGTGATGGCCACACACAAAGGATTCATTTTTGCCCAGTAAATTTAATTAATAACTTGCAGGAAGCCAATTTCTGCCTTCAGTCAAACGGATGAAGGACAGAAGATCAGTTTTCCATCTGCATCTGGTTTCTGGCAGGTTTAGGACTTCAGGGGTCCTTTTTCTTCTCAGTGCTCACTACATTTGGAGGTAGTGCCTTCTAAATATGTGTTTGAGCCAGAGCAGGGCAACAGATGGAACTGATTTTGTTAAATCTTATCTCTGTTCATTAATCTCAAATAGTACTATGCCAAAGTGTCTGCATAAAAGCAATTGTCATAACCTGTCTTTCCAAATCTGTATGCCACAGCTAGTATTTTGGCTTCCTTCCCTCTGATGCTGTCACACTCTGGTGCATCCTGCGTTTTTGCCTTGTAAGACTTCATACCAGAATAAAACTCTGGCGGGTATTTTGGGTTTTTCTACACCTTGCAGAAACTTCCCACCCCAATAATGGATAAAATCTATTTAACTGGGTTAGTTGGTGTTAGCTAGAAAATAAATCTGTTCTGGCAGAGGGGTTGAATTGCAAACTGAAGTGACCTGTGTTATCTAGAGATCTTAACTCTCAGATAACATGATGCAAGGGACTTTGTGCATTGTTGTAACAAGGAGGGATTTTCTGTGCCTAGGGAGTTGGCCTAGGAGGTGGAAAGCCTCAGGTTGAGTTTCTGCTGTAGACAGCTCTGACACCAGTTCCTGGTGTGCAGAATGGGAATGAGGTCCCTCCCTGGCCCTCGGCAGCATTGCCAGGTGTTTGCAATAGTGGTGTGATTTGTGCATTGATAAGAGAGGATCTCTTTATATGAGGATCTTGGATAGGAAATGGGTCAGTGGCTCATTGAATGCATGGGATTATCTTCTCTTTATTGCAGAGCTTAACTTTCTTCTTAACTCTTCACAAATCTCAGCTTTGATACCTCTCTATACTGTAAGGAGAAATCAGGCATTTGAATTACTGCTTTTTCTATGATTCCTTTTCTTATTTTTGGACTGGAATTGAGTTACTAGTTTACTCTTTAGCATTTCCTACAGTCATAACTGATAATATTTAATATTGGCTTATTGTCTGACAGAATGAAAGCTCTGGGAGTTGCATTGTAAGGCTTAAAAGTATTATTACTAGTGAAGTTGTCTTCAGGGTTGAGCTCCATTTTCCCACCTTGCTTCTTTCACAAAATAATCAAAGGCTGTAATGTGACTTCTTTTCCTAAAAGGCTGTTCCCCACGAATAAGATGAGTGAGACTGGCACTATTTTAGTCACTTTGAAGCTTTCCATGAGAATCCTCTGCCTTGTGTTCAGGAAGCCCATTGCAATTCACCGTTGCCTCATCTTGGTGGCCTTGGGTTTGTGTGTGGTGTCATGGTGGGTTATTGATGAAACTTAACTTCTTCAATGGAACTTATGTCTAAGTTTAAATTACAAAGACTAGGACCTTGAAAGTACTGCCCTATAGCTTGTTTGGTTATTTCTGATGACTGTGAAAGCATACTCAGTTCGTTTAGGCACAGTACCTTTTGTGACTAAACTAAGAAATCAATCAATAAGTAAAAGGCAGATTCTTTAATTATCTTCCTCTGTACATTGCATAGCGATGAGTTAGCTTACTATGCAATTTCTTAGAGCATGAGGTGTAGTAGTTAGGAAAAACTAAGTTCATTATTTACGAACAGGCATTGAGGCCATTACCAGTTACTTGCAGATTCCTAGTTACAGGCTTTCTGAAAGGAAAATACAAGTCTGTAAAGATTCCAAGTAAAACTTTCAGGGATTATTCTGTAAAAAGTCCTTAGCCCAATGAGGTGTGAAAATTCCTTCAGTTTGTTATCTTAATTAGTCATTAAGTGCATGATACTTTTTTTTTTTTCTTGATTTCTTTTTCTGTGGAAAATGTACATGGCTTCCACTTAGAAATAACTTCAGAGTGACAAAATGCCCTGTGTCTTAGGAACTCTCAGCAGTTCAAAACAGATAGGCAGAATAAGCTCTTGGATTTCTCTTGATGTACTTTACTGAAGCTGCCATTTCTTTCTGAGCATGACATCCTCATGGAATATAGAGCATAAATAGGAATCACATATTTAATTAAAAAATTGTGTTTCTAGAAAGGTTATGTGGATAGAGAGTCTTCATAAACATGTTCTCAGTTCTTGCCTGAGCCACAGAATTCCTTTAGGAGCAGGGCTTGTTCCGCTCCTAGTGTTTGTTTCCATTTGCTGCTAGGTCAGTGTTATATTGTAAGTAGAAATTCCACGAATGGCTACTGTTTTCAGAATACTGTGGAGGTGTGGATTTGGTGACTGTTTCATTGGTAAGGTATTAATGATGCTTTCTGGAGTTAGTAGCGAAATGCTCTGAGAGATGTTTGTTCAGGATCACGGTGCAGTAAGAAACTTGTTATGGAAATTTGAAATTGAAGCTTTGCCTGTCAGAGTGAGAAGATTTCTGTCTGTAGGTGCTCAAATGTTCATATCCAGATGTTCTAAGGGAAGGCAAAGTGATTGAAGTAATTGTGGGCAATATCAACAGTGTGTTTCTTTGTCAAGTCGTTAGGATTCGTATCATGATGTGTGTTACTGTCATAAATCTTTTCAGCTAGCAGAAATCAAAAGCCTGAAAAAGCGGTTTCAGGATCGTATAATCAAAGTGGCTGGATTGGGTGGAACCAAGGTGCTTGATTCACTTGTTGCTTTGCCTCCTCTGCAGATGCAGTAAGATACTTTCAGTTACTCTAAAACAAACACCAGTCACAAACATTTAAGTATTTTTAATTAGTGCCCTTAGAAAACTGTCTGTCCGGATAAAGTCTTAAAATTGTCAGCAGCTGTGCTCTCTGCTTGGTAGCAAAAGAGGAATCACCACTTGGTAGCAAAAACACCCTGATGGAGGCACGGTCATCTCCACTGCTGAAAGAACTGTTGTGGTTCGGGTTCAGACTCTTCTTGCTGTGGCAAAGGGACACTCGGGCTCAAACCAGACTGATGAAGGATTGGAAGCTCCTTGGGGCTTCCTTGAGAAGACATTGATTGATGTTGTGTATTGCTTCTTCCATAAAAGGTAGGAAGGGGACAATGTTTCATTCTCTTCCCCATTTCATTAGTGGTAGGAGCCAGAACTCGTAGCAGTTCTGAAGGCAATTGGGAAGAGCATACCTGGCAGTTTTTTCTTGTTTTTTAAAGTAAAATTGATTTCTGTGGAGAATTGGTTATAACGTGCGTCTTCACCCTTTTTTTTTTAATGAACCTGGTGATTAATTATATTCCACTGTTTAAGTAATATTTTCTCTGTTTCATATTTTCTTTCTTTTCAAAAATAAAAAGGCTATATTTTTCTCTTCTTACACCTACACTTGAAGTACATTTTGGCAGGATATATGAATTTGAAATGCGAAGCAAGTTTTCTGAACTGTGTGGCTAGCTAATAGCAATGCAGATTGGTTACCTAATGAGGAAAAACATCAGAAGATTTTTGTTGAAGGGTCTACTGAAAGAAAAGCATCATCCTAAATCTCAGCAATGTCAGCCTAAATTCATCTTACAGCATGTCTGTTCTCTGCGGGATCTTGGATTATTTAGCCCAGGAGATCAGAGAGAGATGCTTTGAATTTTTGTTTTCCTCTCTTGTTTGTTTTCAGTGTGTACTTGACACCATATTAGGTTTAATTTTATGAATGGCTTGGAAGGGCAGGCCTCATTGATTTCCTGTGGTAATGGAGCTTGTAAAGCATTAGGACCTTCTGGAAGTGTTCCCTGTTGGTGGGGTGTCTGCAGCGCTTCCCCAGCACGGCCAGCGCGGCTCTGCCTCCGCGGGGAGGTTTGGCTGCGGCTGCCTCGTGCTGAGAGGGGAGAGGCTGCTCTGGGTCGTGCCCTCCAAGGCATGGCAGGGGACCAGGCTGCAGCGCTGGCAGCTTGCTGTGCTGGGTTCTGCCCTTCAGACGATGCTGTGCTGCTTCTCTGCTCTCTGCTGAGATGCCCCAAACACAGTGAAGGAATTAGTGTGGTGATAATTGCATGGGCTTGTGTCTCAGTGTTCCTCTCAGCTGAGGAGGCTCATCAGCTGCTCCTTCAGAACCAGTTTTAAGGTGATTCCTAATATAACACAGGATTTTTTTCCCGTGTTAAGATGCCGTATTATTATTTTGGGGGGGTGAGGGAGTTTCATCCCAACTATGAGTTTCTTAAGGAAGGAGTGCTTGTGTCAGGATGACAAACTGTACTCCCGCCAAGATGCTGCCTCCTCACCTCCAGGTCTTTAGCACAAGTCCTTGGGAAGCCCAGCACAGGGCTGGAGTCACAGGTTGCCCTTCTCCCCACTTCATCTACCATGTGGCAGAGAGAAGAAGGTGGAGCTCCTGCCTTTTGCCACAGAAAGCAAGTAACTTCCCAAGTTTGTGGAAATCCAATACCTGCTACTACTACTACTCTGTAGACTTAATTGCATTTATTTTTTAGCATCTTCCTTGCTAGTGCAAATGTGGTGCTTTCATCCTGAAAGTGATGCTGATTTATCTGTCTGTTAGCAAATCCTCTTGTGTTCCCTGCTCCAGAGGGAGGAGAGACAGGTTCTAATCTTGTATCTTTAATCTACCAGTCTAGGAATGGATCTCTGTTTGTTAAATACAAACAAATAATTATTTATGTATTTCTCTAAAGCCGGTAGCTTCAAGGTATTTCCATCCACTGGCTAACATAAAACCTGTTGTGCACTTATGATAAACTATGATGAACAGTCTGAGATGTAAGCTCTTTCAAACTATAAACTCTGAATATTAAATATTTTATCTTGTGTTTACCATGAAAAACTTAGCTGCAAAAGCTCTGGTTGAGACACTTTTAGGCATTTCTAATAGCTGTTCATGTCAGCACTAACATATGCATATGTGCTAAATATAGAATGCAAATTACCTGTTCCGTGCTGCAATCCTTCTTCTAGTTATTTTATTCTTAGAGCTTCATTTATCGTGGTTTCTAGGCGATCAAGTGCAGAAAAATAAGAGCGAGGACTTGGAAGAAAATGTGGCTTTCATTGCTACTTTTTGATACATTTATGTTTGCTTGTTATTTTGTGTCTGCAAAGAATCAGGTGCAAACTTACCCTTTTTAGTTTGGTGCGTTTGCATTTCTGTTTCCTGTTGGATCCAATGAAAAGGGAACGGCCGTTCAGCAGCAGAGCAGGTTTTACTGTATGACTCAAGCAAAGTGTGTGAGCCCAGAGAAGCCAGTTGCTTCTAAGAAATGCAAATTCCATGTAAAACGGGAAGGAATAGAAATGCACCATTGGAAATGTGCTATTTTAAAATTAAAATGTGATTAGAGACAGTGTGAAATTGTGTTAACGTTGACAACTGTGGGTCTGTTCTCAGGAACAGTCACTGCAGCTTGGAGGGCTGAGCGCTTTCAGCTGCTGGGTTCCTTGCTCAGGGCTCTTTGCTGCACATGGCTGTGGCTTTCGTAGCCAAGTGGCAAAGCTGTGAGTCTTCCAGTACTTATTCCTCCTGCTTTGTTTCCTGCACAAGCATTCTTCCTTCACAGGCTGGTTGTACTGATGCCTTGATGGGGCTGCCTAAAAACAGAGGCTAGACAAAATTAAGGGGATAAAAGCAGGTATTTATTGGAGGGCCTTGAGGTACACTTTGGGCAGACAAAAGCCTTCAGAAAGGCTGGTCACGACTGGTCACAAGTTTTTCGTACTTTTATAAGTTTGGTCCATTTGCATATCGGGGTTAATTCTCCAATTACAATTTCAGGTAATGAAGTCATTACCCCAAGTTTGTTCCCCCCCCGCCCTTTAGAGGCTTTGTTTACATATTTCGGGGCCTGAGACAGTAAGGTGTCCTTGAAGCTCAGGCCTAGAGAGAATTTGTTTTGTCTAACCAGAATGGGAGAACAGCAGCTAACAGGCTATATGGAGTCTTAGAGTTACACACTAAAGCATTACAGGATATGAAAAATATAAAAGCTAAAATCCTAAGGCATCAGTACCCAGTTGGCTTGCATTGTTGTACCCACTTGGCTCCAGACATGGAATATCTTCTGGATGTCCTTGGATTGGTAATGCACTGTAGCAAGTGGACAGGCAGTGTTTGAGGCGTAGGGCTTAGGCAAGGCTGCCCTTTTCTGAGTTCTGAGGTGCTTTTCTGTGACCTTGCACTATAGCAGTCCTGTGCTTTTAGCAAACTGGAAGGAGTCCCCCTGGAATCAGTGTGGCTGGACTGGCCATGCCTGGGACATTTGGGACCGTCCACAGTCGGGTCAAAAGAGGCGCATGGCCAGGTAAACAAAAGTCAGCTCGTGAATTAAGAAGAGACAAAGACCCATTTATATCAAGGGTTGGAGTTGCCTACCTGGTTTACTGCTTTTGTTTTCAGGTAGAGATTAAAAATGTTGCAGTGGGCAGTAATCCAGCCACTTGATTCATAACAGTGTCAAGCAGTCATCAGTTTGATTTTGCTTGGGGTAGACCGAACGCATTTTACTGAGTGAGTTTCTGATGAAAATACGCACTTCTCTCATGTTTAATGTCCTTGAAGTAGCCTCTATGCTTGAAGGATGAAATTAGTTTATACTCTTTCTTTCCTGATCTGAATAAAGTAGAATCTAACTAATGTTACTCTAATCATGATCTTCTTTTTGGCACCATCTCATAAAATGAATGCATACCCATTTGTAGTGTGTAAACAACAATGTTTGTGGCTTTAGTCTTGAAATAAAGATGTCATCTTTAAGATTCATGATGGGTTTTTGTATTTTTTTTTCATTTTGCATAATTATCCAAGCCTTATAATTAACCTTTTCATTTAGCTGAAATAAGTGACTTAAGTAGGCATAGTGTTGCAATCATCTAATGTGTGTTTATTATATATAAGAATTGAATATCAAAGTTATGAAATGTCTTTAAATTCTTCTTACTATTTTCTTTTTCTCTGACATAAATTATTCTTTTGGTTGCAGGCTGAAAATGTTTGTACTTAACAGCAATGACAAGAAAAACTAAAAATTGTGTGCCTTTATTTCTGACTACTTTTTCCACTTTAGCAATTTATAGTGGCGGTGGGTATTTTACTAAGTGGAAAAAGCGTTCTGGAAGAGATAACGATTTAGCTCCGCACTAAGATTCACACTTTGTTTCTAATGCTCACCATTAAGGGCTTGATTTTTTGTGATGAATAGGTATGTTTATGCAAGGCAACTAAACCTTTATTTGGTGGTAGCATTTGTCCAAAGCCTGGTTGTTACTTGTTGTAGAGGATTCTTTTTGGCTAAAATGTTTGTTATCCACTATGGTTGTTGATTTCTTAAGTTTCCTTTTCTTGTGTGCTTGTAATACTGTGTTTATGAAAAAGAAAAATTAAAAAAAAAAAAAATCAGGCAGTCCTTGCTGCCATCCACTGTACTGGAAGCAGGTGGAAGACAGATGGAGGTTACTGGGGAGTCCCAGTATGCAGCAATTTGGTTCTATACAGCTCCAACAGAACACAGGCCTTGCTTATAAATGCTGTTAAACCCCAGTATCTTTAAAACAGTCAAAAAAGCTCTTGCCTGGCCCCTGAATTGCTGAAAGAGTACATTGTAAGGTAATTTGCTATAAAAATCTCTTGAAATAATTTCAGCGTATTCGCTGTTGGTTGCTCTTTCTAAACCAATCCTATTACCAGGATGTGAATTTGATGTATGGACAAGGCTCAAATTAGTCTTGGGATTGAATTTTTGTCTTTTCACTGCATGCTTTAGATATTCAGACAGTGCTTCATCAATCATGACTTTATGAAAGTGAAAATTACTTCTTTATTGTTTTCTTTAAGGGCGTTAGTTTTTTATTACCTGAGCAGTCCTCAGCTTGCCACCATCACCTCTTAATACTAATTTCCTTTTTAGATGTACCCAGGCAAGTCACCATTTTAGATTCGCAAATAGCTCTCTATTAACTTTTACTACATCTATTGCATAATCTTCTGTCTAATACAGTGGTATTGATCACTAAAAAGATTAAGTAGATCTTTATGTTTTCAGACAGGTTCAAAAACTATTTGGTCAAGTTAGTGAGACTGAAACTGTAGTACAATTTATCATCTCAAATGGCAAAAAATCATTCAGAGTTAAGGATGTAACATCTCTGAATGTGTTTTAGGAGATTCTTTTAATCAGTGGCTGTGCCAGTGGCTTCCTGTGGGTCAGCAGTGATTTTATTTCATGACAGGTTTTTGCTCTTTAAAAAAAGATAAAAAATGGTTGCCAATCTGCATTACCCTTCTTGTTTTAAAAAAGTGGTGATTCATATTATCCACTCCTAAGATATCTCTTAGGATTTGCTGTGACTGTGGGAGGAGTTCAGCCGAGAGAGTCCTTCAGACGGAAACTGCCAAAGCTTGCTACTTTAATCATTATTCCTAGTGCAAGTTACAGGCTTAAGCCTATTATTAGCTTGCATACAAACCCCCCCCCCCAAATATATAATTTGACAACCAACTCCTACAAATTACCCATTATCCATTTCTTTAAAAACTGTGAGCACTTCTGTATTCAGGCCAGTTTCATGCTTGCTCTTAGTCACTGTCATGGGGCTCTGTGTTAATTTGACTGGAGCTGGCAGATGCAGGGTGTGCTGCTTTACGTGCTCGCCAGAACCTCATCGGAGGTTGGTTTGCAAAGAAATAATACAGGATTTGTTTTCAGAGAAGCAGACTTTGGGTTCAAGTGTTTTCCTTTCTTTGCATTCATCCAATGGCCAGCTGCACAAGTGTCTCTCCAATTTTAGGGCTGTGCTTCTGTTTGGATCTCCAGGTTTAAACCTGAGCCTACAAGCTGAAATGCCCGACTGTGGTTTCAAAACCCACTAAAAAACAGGAGTAAGTTTTTTCTTTGTTTTTCCATTCTTAATTACAGCCTATTCTGTCAGAAGTTCGTGTGTGGTATGGGGCGGCTGTTTTATTCAAAAAGTCCCTATCTGACAGACCTGAATGGAGTCTGGGGACAAAGAGAGTTACTTTCCTCTGTCCAAGGAAAGTGAAGGAATACTTTCAAGTGTTTCTTCTTTTGTTTTCCTGCATAATGGTATAAAGGCTTTCTTTTACAACCCATGGATTGAGTTCAAGGCTGTTCAATAGCATGTCTGGCTCTGGCCTTTCACGTTTTTGAACATAGATCCACAAAGGAAACGAGAAGGGAGCAAGGGATGCTTCCTTCTGCAAGTCAGTCCAAACCCAAGAGCTGGATGCTCAGAATTCAGCAGGCTGATGTGAGAGACTCCAGGTCACGAGGCGGGGACAGCGTCATGCTGAGGCAGGTCACAGTGAAAGGGGCTGTGACTCAGTGAGACTACTGAAGGGCTAGGTCTCCTTCCATGTAAAGCTCTCCTGGAAGATCCCTTTTTGGGGTCATGGCTATTCATTATCAGCAGAGGCTGGCTGGCCGTGTCTGACATCTGAATGACAGCGTGGTTCAGACCCTGAGCTACGTTACTCGTCCATGTCGGGAGCACAAGGTAGGAGCCACTGGATGAGCTTCCTGGTTACACAGCAGACACCAGCTGAAAAATAAGTGGTAAAAAGCAGTGAATAGTGGAGTGTGTTCAGGTTCAGAAGGTTCAGTTCTTCAGTTCTTCTTCAGTTTCCCATGTTGGAGCAAGGAAAGGTGTGAACCAAGCTCACTGTACTGGAAGTAGCTGCCTGGATCGTGATTGAGCTGCTTAGAGGTAAGAAAAGAGTGGTCAGAGGTCGAGGGGATGGCAAGCCTTTAGCAAGGGTTGAAAGATATAAAAGGTCCTGGTAACACTTACTCGCTTGAAAGGAGAAGATTGAGTCCTGACATTGACATTGGCTGGATCACTGGAAACGCTGAACACGTTTTGAGAGTGCTGATGCCACCTGCTTTAAGAGGGAACTTCTGTGTTCCATTCTTAGACAGTGTTGCCATTTATTTCAAGTGCTGACTGCAATGGCTGAGAAAGCCATCGAAAATTTGTGCCTAACAGAGCAAATAATTGCATAAGGATCAAGCCTGTAATCACTCCGAATAGAAACTGGAACATTTGAACTTGAAAACACAGACTTCTGCTTGTAAAATCTCTCCTTACTTAATGGTCATTGGCATTACCATTGGATTATAACGACTGTAACATTTCTCTCTGATGATTTTTTGTTCCCTTCCCTGCTGCAGAGGTAATGGGTAGAATCAAGTAATGCAAGGAGCAAGAACTGACCAGCAAAAGTCCCTTTCAACATGTATTCCTGATGGAAAATAATGGTGTCCAGAAGCAGGCTAGGATGATTTCTAGATATTGGTTTCATTTTTCTGTGGATTTGAACCAAATTGAGAAAAAAACCCTCACTCCAGTTGTCACCTGGATTGTAAAGGGAGCAGGATCCTACTGTGTTTGAGTGAACCAAGCTTTTATTTCTTTCCTGATTAAAAGGCTCTGAGCTTGTGATTTTGGCACTGGCCTTTTTTTTTTTTTTTTTAGCAGAACGGCTAGAGTAGAATGGAAGGAAAATTGAAATGTGAAAGCTTGGCTGATGCACGTACTCCAGTCTCCATCCCAGGCTTTGCCAAGCAGCAGTTACATGCTCACTCTCTGTAGCAGGTATTATAGTGAGACAGTGCCTTTGGAAATAGCAAAATAAGTTAGGTGTAGGTTTGCAAAACCTTAAATGTATTTAGTTGGAGAGCAGTAATGAGGTGAGAAAGGATAAACAATAGTGCAGACACTGCCTATTTGTACCAAATAATTGAAGTGCCATGGCGAGAAGAAGTCAGGTGGTCTCTTGTAGAGTACTCAACAGCCAGTGCACTCTGCTGGTTCCTTTCCCATGGAATCCCCAACTGCTGTCCGTAGTCCTGGCTTTTGTGTGGGGAAGTAGTATCTGTTGAAGCCATTTTGTAAAAAAAAGTCAGTTAAACTGGGTCAGAATTACAACGAAATTTTTATAATCCATTTACTCCTGATTTATTACTTCATTAAGCAAAAAACTAACCCAACACATCATGTCCTCGAGAGCTTTGCCATTAAAACCTGAATAAAATGTTAAATTTTGAAACACTTGAGAATGTTTTCCCCAATTACATTACTGGCCCTGATAGAAAAAGTAAAAACTGAAATAAAAACATTGAGGCATTTTGTTGAAGAGGAATCATATTCTGGTTTATGTTGGAAAATGAACTGCTGGTGGTTTACGTTGTATTTGGGGAGGAATTGGGGTTGGAATATAGCTTTAAACTGAGTCAGTGGAGTCTTGGACTCTCTTGGAATGGCTTGGAATGGCTTGGAATGTCACCGTCTATGACACTTGTGTCCCATTTTAATTTTACTGAAAAACTGGTTGTGGATGTAAGACAAATCTTTCAGTTTGACCTCCTTTTTTTATCTTTATCTTTGGGAGACTCAGAGAAAAACTGAAAGTAAGACTATAAATTAGAGCGAACCTTGCTAATGAGACCTGGTTAATTACATTCATTTGCATGCCTTCAGTGGTGAGGTGAAATTTACTTAAACTCTGAATTCTCTCCTTATGTGAAGGCCTTTCGTTTTATCTTTCGTATCCAAGGCCACAGCATGGATCGTGGGTTGACATTTTTAATAGTTTGCAAAATACAGTATTTTTATTTCTGGTATTATCCTAATTTGTCTTCACTTGCTTTTAAAGGCTCCGTTTAAAGCCAAGTAGGGTGACAGTCTCTAGGAATTTTTGTTACTACTGTGTTTTGTTTAATGCAAAGAAGGTCCAGTGTATTTGACTTTCACAGTTAGTGAAAGTCTTTCTTTTGTGTACTGTTCACACTGAGTACAAGTCAGGAAATGTGGTTTGGACGCTTCCAGACTAGAGGTATTCTTTCCACCTGATTTGAAGAGTGGTGTATCTTATTCAGAAAGCCCTATGCCATGAAAGGATCACACTCAATATTGTTCACTCGTATGACTTACATGTCATCAATTGTTTTGCAGCCTCAAGGCCATTTTACACATGGTTGGACAGTTAAATGTTTAAAATGATTTTGGGAAGGGCCAGGAGCTATAAGAGTCATTGGATTTCTTACTATTGTGTTTGAAATGTTACAAGCAGCATTTGTGCCCTGTGCATCTGAGGAATGTGGGTAGGTCAGATAATCCTGCCGAGGGCGGAGGGGCGGCCTCGCAGTTCCTCCGTGACAAGACCTCATTAGCAAGACACAGTTCAGCCCTGGTTAAGCCTGGTGGCAAATGTGCCATCTGCTTGCAAACAGTCTTGGATCCTGCCAGACCTGTGTTCAAAGGCATCCCTTAGATCTGTCCGAGCACCCGAGTCCCGAGAACACGCTCAGGAAGGTGACAGTTGTGATCACAGGGAGCATCACACAGGGATCACCGAGGTGTGGATAAACTCAACAAAAAAAGAAGCAAAACCCACACATAATATAAAATTAATCTGTGAGTTCTGTGAAGTTATTCCAAGAAAACATATGTACAACATAGTAGCACTCAGGTGAAGTAAGCAAAAAGAGGCTTCAATTATAGCAAGTAAAGTAAGTGGTGGAGATTACAGATACATACTCTCATGCCTGGGAAATGAGACTAGTTGAAAATAAATGAGATTTATGAAGAAATTTCTCCAAGAGCAAATTATTGTATAGTGGTTTCCTGACGCTTCACTACAGCATTTGTAAGTCCCTGTTGTCAGGGGTAGGCTATTGAACCAAATAGCTGACTAGTCCAATCTGATATTCCAGATCTATTTTGCAAAAAAAGGGAGGCTGAGCAGAAGGATACTGCAGTGTAAATCGTGATAGCAGAAAATTATGTTTAATGAAAAAGTTATTTAGGGTTCATATAGGAAGAACATGGAACGGAACACTTTTATTGCAGATAAGGAAATGCATAAAGCAAAAAAAAAGCATTGTTTAACTGCGTGGAAGATTGAAGTTGAGCAATTTGAGATTTTAATGAGTCAGGAATATGGAGCACAAATACACTGATATTTCAGCTTAGAAATACTTTGCTGCTTTCTTTCTTTGGCTGAAATGCTGTGCCGTATGTGAATTTTAAAAATACAACTCTGAAGTCCTGTTGTCAAAATAGTTTTCTTTTCCTTTAAAACAGCACATAACAAACCGGCATTTTCACTATCCAAAATTACGTTTGTGTGTAATTATGCATTTTAACTACGCCATCAAACTTATGTTAAGAGCCATGAAAGGTAGGTTTGCACAGTGCAGTCAGTCAGTCTGCAGGGCTGTGCTCGCCTCTGCTCACCTGCTTTGCCAGTTAATAGGGGCTGCTCCCCACGTGGTGACGTTGCGCTCTGAGCAGAGGCTGTCTGTGTAATGCTAGGGACAGAAATAGGAATGAAGTTGGCAAATTTGGAACTAGCGGTATTTTAGGGTGAGGTGTTTTTTTTAAATTGTTTTACTTACAGTCATTTCATGTGTGGAAACTTTGGAAACTTCGTGGTGTTGTCGATGGTGGTGGTTCGGGGTGTGTTTATGGAAGGTTGGTTGCCCCCCATACTCCTGTTTGATGCAGAGCTGTGGCCCTGTGTTGAAATCTTTGGTTTTCCCAACTGTTGACTGAGGCCTTGTACACACTGGAGGGATCAGTGCTGTGTTCTGGGTTTGTAGGAATGAGCTTTGTGACAGCAAGTTACGACCAGGGAGAGAATATTTCTACCCAATTATTCTCCAACAGTGAATTTCCTATAAAAATATCACAGGGATTTTTTCTTTACCAGTGTGTAAAGAAAATCTACCTGTCTATGTTAAAAAATGTATTTATAAGGAAAAAAGCCCCTCTCTGCTTATGGAGGGTTTTTAGGTGAGAGACTGTAACCCCGTTTTTATGTTTCAGGTCCAGTTATTTCTTTCTCTTCCTTTTAAAACTGAGTAATCTGCATTGTCACTCCTAATTCTGTGCAACAATGCAGGTCCTGTTTCAATCCTATTTAGAACAATGAGATATCCAATTTGCTGCTAAACGGCTTGACAGACTGTTTAGTTCTCCACGAGCTCTGAGTGAGTGTCAGACCTTCCAACGTGGTATTCGTATGTCAGCTGCAATTTTATAGATACTCTTTACCCCTGTAAGTATATAAAGACATTAGATGGCAGAGAGAAAGTGTTTGTTGGTATTGTCTTCTGGAAAGAAAGGCAATTCAATGTTTACAAAACTCTCATGTCAATAAGACAGAGTTATTAATGTTTTATTTTTGTGAAGAGAGATTTGAAATTGTTTCAGCTTCAGAATAGAAGAATTGCATCATAAAATCCTGACACTAAATTAGGAAAGGATTATGCTGAAGAGAAAGCCCCATTCATTGCTCAGAAATCCTATCATAGACAGAGGGAGAGGACCTTCACCGTTGGCTGAACGGACTGGAGATTTTGTGCATGATGTATTGCACCGTTTTATGACAGATGCTCATTGTTTAATGACTTTTATACTTCAGCAAAATTCGTACAGCTTACTTTGCCAACAAAGACTAATTATTAGAGTTAATATGCCATCAGCAATGCACATTATAGGCTTACTGGATTTGAGAGCTTATTTAACATTTTCGAGAAAACCAAAGCCTTTTATTGAAATAGGTATATTTTCCTTTTTTCCACCTACAAAATAATAAGCGAACAAATCTGAAAATGCAGAAAGAGGGAACTTGGCAAACTCATTCTTTGAAAAGAAATCAGATTGTTTGCGACTTGTACAGCTACTGTCTAACACTGTCTCTGATGATCATAATTGGTCTTTCAAACAATATATACAAATTAATTGACATTTCTATCTGGCATTCATCTAAGATGTAAATATGGGCTTTGATTGCAATTCAAATTAGTCTGAAATTTAATATCTGGTTATAATCAGAATTGCTAAAGATGTCTAGCTAATTTAATTGACATAATTGTTATAACGTCTCTAATTTTATGTTGATGTCTGAGGTAATGACTGCTGAGTCACCTCTGCCTTGGAAGGCTTTTAAAATAAAAATGAGGATACACAGGACTCCGTTGAAAACATGTAAAAAAAGAGAGTTTCTATCAGTTTTTCTCCCTCTTTTGGCAGGTTGCTGGAGGGGAGTGAATGAAATCTGGAGGTGTACAGTGGTATACCAGCCCTATCATTCTCTAGTAAAGATCGGCATGAAAAAGCAAATGGCTCATTTATTGGACTGAGTCATTGTTACTTATTTACAGGACCAAAATAGTTTCCTTCATATAAAAAAGCCTTCAGCAAGTTCTCCTCAGATAGGAGGATTTATTTATGAAGTCTCTCTGGGATAATGTGGGATGATTCACTGTTTTTGCTACTTGCCAAAAATGACTCCAGCAGATTAGTAGAATTTAAGCTATTGTAAGTACTGGATAACTTGTTAAAGTAAGCCAGGGACCTAATTCAGCTGAAAATGCCGAAGGACAGTTAAAAATCTACCTGATGGAGACAACTTGCTGGTGGCGGGGTGTGCTGGTTGGCTGCTGACATCCCCGTGCTGCCACAACCAGCCCGAGCTGCTTGGGTGGGAGTGACTTTCCAGTGCAGAAATGAGGACGCTGTCATTCCCTGGCCTTCCGTCTGATGCAAAAGCTTAAAAATTTTCTTAAGTCGGCTGGAGTAGAGCTGAACATCAGTTTATGAGCTAAAATTATCTCGATTACTTGACCGTGGAGATCAGTCTCCTGACTTTGACTTCACCCCATGTCTCCAGCTGAGGACAAATGCGTGATTGTGTGTAGAAGATGAGAAACTAAACTGACTGCTTAATTCAGGATGTGCTGACAGATGGACCCTGTTCCTGATTTGGGGAGGAGGGGACTGGAGGGAAGCTGGAGAAGCAATAGGAAGAGAGGAGCTGTTGGCAGTTGTGCAGCCAAGCAGCTCTGGGGGCTGTGGGCACTGCAGGCTGTGCCTGAGGTGTGGCTGAGTGCACAGACCAGTGCTCAGGAGGCAGCCGTGTATCTGACTAAAACTGGGGTATTATTGCCTTCAGTTCTATGAATGTGTTATGTTTTATCCCTTGAGAGGTAAAGGTTCAGTACAGAGGTAGTGATTGCCAAGATTTATTTTATCCATGCTCTGCGTCTGTCTGGATTCCATTTGCAGAAGGTTTCTCATTTCTAGTGGACTACTTGAGTTTAGGCTTAATGTGCTGTTCTCAAAATTCAGATGTTCTCTATCAGCATAATGGTTGTCTAACAAACTATCCATCCTGCTGCTCTTGGATTTTCAGTAAAGCTTTCCTTAGAACAGAAATTATCTTCCTCACTCTAGTCAGGTGCCATTTTTTTTCTTTCTGATTTGGCAAGTGCCAGCAGATGGTATCAGATGTGAGAAGATCCATTCACTACCTTGTCAAAGATGTAAGGTTTTTGCAAACAATAGGATATATCCAGGCTGCCCTGCAACAGTGGATTGGATCACCTCTGGCCATGTCAGACGAGGCGGTCACAATGTTAGTGGGCAAACCATCCCACCTTCAGGCTTTTGTAGGTGCTATAGAGGGGCAGTATGTCATGTATTATTTGAATATTGTTTTAAAATGGGAAGAGTGGATTAATATTCCCCAGAGAACAGCAGGGGGGTCTGCTGATGTCTCCATCTGCTCATGTCCCTCCCTGAGAGATGAACCTTGTTGTGCTCAGGAGCAGTGTTTTCACAGAGGTAACCATCATTGCTCTGACATCAGGTGTCTAATAATAACTCCCTGGCAGGCCGTCCTCTCTTCTGCTTCACCCACTCTTAGTCACTATACCAGTTTCTGTAGGCTACAAGTAGTAGGCTATTTATTAAAAGCAGTAACTAGTGAAAAATGGTTTTCTTAATCAAGTTTCTCCTGCCAAGAATGCAAAATCAGTGAGACCAATTTTAGGTGCCTTGAATGTTGTCCAAGTCAGATTACTTGGCAACTCGTGTTACCTCAGCTGCTTCCATACCTTCCATTCACATTCCAGGTGCTGAGGAGCACTATTTGAAAATTCGTGGTTATTAAAACTTATGCCTTAAAGTTCTTTGTAAGGGAATAAATGTATTTGGGTAGCATCCTCCCTGTGTCCCATCCACATCTGGCATTGCACGGTAGAGAGTCTTCATTTACTCTGAAGGAGAGGGTCAAGGTTATCTGAGACTAAATCACCCACTTCCTTATCCCTCTCACCTCAGCATTACCCATGGGGTCATGCCTGGAAATGCCAAGGGGAAGCATGAGACTGCTGAAAGCCTGCCTGTAGGCACAGGGGTTTGTGTTTTTTCTGACCTTGTTGACTTCACAGGTCAGTAGCTGTGCTTATCCCAGTTTTCTAGGTAAGCTCACTTGTCCCCAGGTTCTTGCAGGAATGTGACATTTCACTTCCTTTTTATAATCTGTCACTGATTGACAAGCTCTTTGCATGGGGGAGCTATTCTGACAGCAGGGGAGCAGCAAAGCCAAGCGCCCTCTCCTTCCCGCGCAGGCTGGAGCTTGTCCTGCCTTCCGGGAAGGACGGAGAACTGGGAATGCCCTGGAGAGCTGCCTTGAATGGGATTCAGAAATGTGGGTTTGTAGCAAAAAATACCTTTCTAATTTAGTTTGTTCAATTTATAGGTCAATATCCTGCTAACAAAAAAGAAAAAGAATTGTATAGATTGGGAGTTTCCCAGTGGAAGATTATTTGTGAATAGAAAAGCTTATGCTACTGTAACTCATTGCTCAGAAGCAATGACAATTTTTGACACCACATGGCAATTTTAAGTGGAAGCTGTCTAATGCCCTGGAGACTCCACCACATTGTCATTTTACTTCATCCTATCCACATAGGTTTGTCAGTGTGCTAATTTATGGGAATGTTTCTCTTTAACTTTTGCATCATCCTTTTCCTGTATTCGTTTTTCTATTTTCGGTATGAACTCATGTTTTTATGGAGTATAACAGGAGAGGGAGCACAAATTAAAGATTTTGAGTTTTAAGAGTTTTTCCTCCAAGTTGGTTTATGCTCTGTGTTTCTGGGCCAACTCCTTAGGTCCTTGTGTTTTGAAACTGAAGAGTAGACTTGTTGCTCCCATGAGGATCATAATTTTATTGGTCTTTCTCTTAGGTACATGACATTTTAAAAGTAATTGTATTATCAGAGTTATTTCTGCGAGTATTTCTCTTTTTGTCAGGGCATTTTGTGCCTCGCTGCACAGTTAGATTTTTTCTTTCAACTTATCATGTTTTGTTCATTCCAACTCTTGCTAAAGTGTTTCTGCTTACAAATTAGAAGAAAGAAGTATCATTCAGTAGTCTTAGGAAGGTGCTGGTGTTGAGCTTTTAAACAGTCTTGTACTACTGGAAAAATACTGATACTTGGCTGAATTTGGGGAGGAGGAGGGTTGGAGTTAAGGGTTGGGGTTAGTCTTTTGCCACCTGTTAGTTAGGGTTATTTCTTTCAGCCACCTTTTGTACCTCTGAGATTCAGGGCTGCTCCTTGGTGCAGAATGGGTGTGTTTGACTGATGAGCTGGCTGGTTAGGGGAACGTGGTTTTAAAAACTATCTGCACTGAAACAGCTGGAAAACCTCTTTCCCAGTCCATCTTCAAGAAAGAGTAATAGATGTGTTTGACAGCATTGATATTTCACTACCAGTTGCCGTTAATCATTAAAATTAATGCAAAAAACGGCGCAGGGAAGCGCCAGGACATAAATGGGACTTAACTGTCCATGGAAGAGACAGACAAGAGAGGGGGGTGCTGGTGGCTGTGTGAGCGTGCTTGGATAAAGGACCACGATGGAGAATCTGGGTCTGCTGGTCTGAGTGCCTGGAGGGTGCTGAGTTGGTTTATATTTTATTTATTTAATTGCTTTTGTGAAAGGGCTGGTGTATTTTTATATTGTGTGCTATTGTGGGGTTTCAGTATAAAGACTTTATTGGAGAAGTAAAATATCATATAGCAGTGACTTTGTCTTGCTGTGTTGAATAGTCTGTCTTCTGGGGATGTTAAAAGTTGTTGCTGGTGTTTGATTATTTTACTTTAATAGATCGTCTGGAGTTTTAAATATCTTATGAGACCTACTGTAAGTTTTCTGCCTGAGAGAGAGTTTGCTGCTCCCTTCCTCCCTTACAGCCACACTGCTTTGCAGCTGCTCAGCCTCAGTGATGCTTGCTGGTGGATGAGATGGCCATACGAACTGCAGTGATCAGACAGCTGAGACAGGCACCTAAGACCACTGTCTTCCAGGATCAGGCAGTGAAGCTTTATTTTTATTTTCTTTTAGATTTTCTGAGTTTTGACTTCTGTCTGTGAAATGAGGAAGGTGGGGCTGACCTGATGGGGGAGTAAAGAAGCTGGAGCCAGGCTCTTCTCACGGTATCCAGTGACAGGACAAGAGGCAATGGGCCCAAACTGAAATACAGGAAATTCTGCTAAAGGACAATAAACACAGTAGAGACCTTTCCATCCTTAGGGCTATTGAAAACCCAACTGGTCATAGTCCCATGCAATTTGCTCTGAGCAATTCTGCTTTGGGTAGAGGATTGGACTAGGTGGTCCCCAAAAGTCCCTGTGGACCCCAGTTCCTTTGTGATTCAGTGAATTGATACAAGGAGCTGATGGGGGGGTTACCAGATGCTGGTGTATGTGAATGCAGCATTCACTTAGATCTCTGAGCAAAACAGTTGCAAAGATATTGGCGAGTCAGTTGGCAGCATAGCTTGGTACAGCCTGTTTGTATGGACATCCCTAAAAGTATTCTACTTACTGTCCACGACTTTGGGAGATGCTCATACAAGTTTGAGAAACTCAGCTTAAGTAGGTGTAGGGAAAATTCTTTCCTGTGTTTCAGGATGCGAATCACCTTGCGCTGCCCAAAATTAGGAAGGCTCTCCAGCCACAGAAATATTTTTGAATCTATATCCTTTAGGTGGTTTTGTACTTAAACAAATGGGTTGAATGCAGAGCCTTGTGAAGGGCCAGGTAGACCTTTCTAACCCTTTTGTTTGCTCGCACATCACCACACAGGTTAATGTTATTTGTTAAAAACACGGAAGAGAAAATTGCGCGCCAGGACTGAATAAAGCGAAAGTTTTCAGGCGTTTGAGCTGCAGACTCCTTGTTGCTGTTTTCAGTCACAGGAAGAGATGTATTGGATCCGACAAGCCCAGCATGTTCCTGGCCAGCACAGATAGTGTTAGGAAGGGGTAAGCACAGGGCAGTGCTTCCCTGGTGAATCCCCTGAACTTCCCGCAGTTGGCCAGCCGGAGGCTTTCCGAGCTGTTAGCTTGGTCATCTTGGTCAATAGTCAGCGATGAACTTACTTCCCCTGAATTTTTTCCATAAAACCATTTAGACTTTTGGCCTCTGCAGCGTAGAGTTTCACAATTTAATGATTTTGTTTGTGTGGAAAGGTCCTTCCTTTTGTTTTAGTTAGATTCTTTTTTAACCCACTGAATGATAATTTCTGTGAATCCTCATGAGTTTTTTGTGTTTACAAGAGAGAGGATAATAATTCCAAAAGTTAGATAAAATATGAAACTGCTAGAGAAAATATCCTCAATCAGATGGACCTTTGGCTTCATCCTGTGTAACAGTTCATTCATTCCTGTAAATAATTAGGTGAAATTCCTGTAAAATCCTGTAAGTAGTTCTTAAGGAAAGTAATATTCCGGGCAACTGGGCAGCTCCAGTTTTTGCATTGACTTCCTGTCTCTCTGAGAGTACGTTAATATTGGTTGGGTTTTTGCCTTTTAACCACTCTTAAACATTCAAATGAAGTATCTCAGTAGGCAACAGCATCCAGGAATAAGGAAAAACCAGCACATAGCCAGAACAATAGTACAGTTTGAGAAACTCAGTACATCTGTATCTGAAGGATTCAAGCTTCATTTCAACAATAGGGAATTAAAATGTTCCCGGTTTTCTGTGTATTGTTTCTCTCTTCAGCTTTCTACAGTGACTTTGAGATGTGAAGAGGTGGAGTGAGAAATTAATGCAGTTACAAAATATCTCAAAGGTTAAAAAATTGAAATATATATTCGTGGCTATTTCTGTTCTGACTCCAAAACCACTGAATGAAGGGAGAACGAGAGATTAGGAAATGGCATTTAAGAGCATATTCATCCAAAAAAGGGAGTTGAAAATTTTGCAGTTTGCTTTCTCTTGTCTGGGATGCGTTTTAATAGAGAATATGCATTCCTGTTCCCCATGCTTTTAACAGGTATTATATCACTGTACTTTTTGCAGAGGTCTTCTAAATTTAAGAAGAAAATGGCTGTGGGAAAACTAATGAGATCTTCAAGAGTGTCACACTCAGAATCTGCTTTAATAGCCAGATACCAGGTGGAGTTCAGCAGCAATGGCAGCAGGGAAGGGAATTCATCTGGGTCCTACTGCAACTAGTTTTCGAGCAGATGATTTTTTTTTTATTATAAACATCCAAGATTTTGTTTATCATTAAAAAATGTCCAGGCTTGTATAGAGAAGGGTATATTTGGTGGTGAAGGTTTAAAAAAGTTGGAAATCTATTCATGATCTTGACAAAACAAAGAAACCTCACATGTGATCGAATACCTCTGTTATACCAAAAATGTCTTAGTTTATGGTTATCTGATCATAAGCAAATATAACTGTCCTAGTTTTTGGTTTTGACTCGGGATGGAAAAACTGATGAAAGTCTGTGAGAAGAAAGATAACTCTCCTTTTCTGGCCTCTCATCATCCTCCCACCCACAGCCCCACAAGTGTGATTTTGTCGGAGTTAGTTGAGTCTATTGTTATGTGTAGTACTTGTGTTTACCTTACTGTAGAATAGTGGGAAAAAGAAATACACAGTATTTGAACTGTGTCTGTTGTCTTTTCAAATTCGATTATACTGTGTAATTTCTTTCAGCTAGCCAGTTTGTTAAAGAAGGCTACAAGTGAGGTTATTTACAGCTGTGATACAGAAGGATGTTTAAGATAGCATTCTCCTACACTGATTTGAGCTGGTGCTGGACTTCATGTGGCTCTTACCATGTACACAGCTTTAGAGGTGTGTATGTTGTAATGGGTTCACTATCTGTGGCCACTGGTTCTTATTCTTTTAATTTAACACTGCTGCTGCTTTCTCCTAAGGAATAACCAGTGTTTATGTTGCGACTTCTTCCTGTGTAATTAATTGTAGGGTTTTTCTGTTGACTCCAGGGAGTCTAAATGGCAAAACAGAAGACTAAAAGGAAAAACATGTTTCATAAGGTGGTTGCCAGAGGTGGAATTACACTATTGGTATTAGGGAAAAATAGTATAAAAAAAGTTGCATCATGTCAGTGTATGTACAATCAGGAGAACCCTATTTGTGAGATAGCTTTGCTTACTGCTTCCATATACTATGGAAATACGGTATCTAAAAAGTGAAGTTATGTTTTCAAGATTGTTTTGAAGCGTGGGATTAAGCAGCAAGATCAATTCTGCATGAGATCATTTCACAAGGTTATCATGAGCCAACTGGGATTTCTGAACCAAATGTATTTATCCATAAGATACAATTTCAGGATTGTGTATTTTCACAGACTCTTTGCAATTAGATTTTTAACTCCTAATTGCACTGCTTTTCCATACAGCTTGCCACTGAGACTCTAAAATGTGTCATGAGAAAAGATCGGAGCTAAACATAGCATGTCCTCTTCATTAGAAAATGAAGGCACAGGAACATAAATGTGTAAATGACTGCTGTGATGTGGAGCAGGAGAGTTACTGAATGGCTGCTCTTCCTCCCTCCTCTCTCCCTTCTGAGCTGTCTTTCTGCCTCTTCGGCTTGTGCACTGTGAGTCACACTGATGTCATTCCCCACGCTGGCAAAGCAAAATTTGGCATGTCCGTGACTCTTTTCTATTTTGGGATTTACAGATTTGGGGTTTGGTAGCATTGTATACATTTGAATATAGGAGTAGCAGTTTTACTGTTGTGTTACCCCCCCATGGCACACAAGTGATGTCTTTCCCGTCAGTAACACCTGAATGATGCCATTTTCTTGAAGTTTTTTCTCTTCCCCTGCCTACTCCTAATTAACACTTTAAATTAGCAGTGATAAAGCGTTATCAGTTAAGAACTGTCAATACAACAGAGCAGTCCAAAGCCTGGAGGTTGCTGTTCTGGAGGCTCCTGTGCAGCGTGAGAGCTCCAACCCCTGCCGTGTTTCTCCTTGCAAGCATAGTTTTTTTATTGAAATGGTGATGATCCCAATGCAGCTGGAGATTTCTGTTTCAAATACCTTTTCTGTGGAGGTTCGTCATATTGTGCTGCTTTTTGAAAGTGAAATTGGACGTATTACTAGCTATGCTGAAAATGAGAATGCAAGCTGCTGAAGCCTAAAATTGCTCACCGTGATGAAAAAAGAATTTTTATTAAAGGAAAACAGTGCTGTTTCTTTTGTGGTGAGCAAGGTTTAATGACTGATGCATCAGCTACGAAAAACCTTCAGTTTCCAGGTCTGCTGGAAAAACTGGCATATTGCATTTGGCCTGGATGATCCTTGCAGGTTCCTTCCCAATGAACTATCCCATCCCATCCCATCCCATCCCGTCCCGTCCCGTCACGTCCCGTCCCGTCCCGTCCCGTCCCGTCCTATCCTATCCCGTCCTGTCCCGTCCTGTCCCGTCCTGTCCTGTCCTGTCCTATTACTCCTCCTTTGTAGTTATAACTAAAGATATTGCAAACTATTTTTTACATTGAACTAACCACCTTTTCAACTATCAGTGGGTTGCCATAATTGTAATTTATTTTTCCCCAGATGGTAGGAATGTAGTCCATACATGCATGGAAATTCTGTGTAACATCGCCAAAGGAGGAATGTCTCTTCTTTTTCCTTCTTGGATTTTATTGAAGTGCTAGGCGTCTGTCAAGCTCACTTTTGCTCAATGTCTAAAATTCTTTGAGCCCTCTGCTTTGCCCTGTGTAAGCCCAACCACAACAGGACCCCTCAGGGATTAGTTTACTCACAACGCACAATGAAGTAGGTTGTGACTACACCTGAATGTTAATGGCTACTGTAATAAAACATTGGCATTTCACAGTTAATAAAGACCTTTTCAATAGCTTGGGGATGTAAATAATTGTGTATATGTGCTGTATTAAAAATATTGCTGCCTTCTACTTTTTGATCATGTCATACAAGTCATGAGACAGAAGTCATAAGCTGCAACCAAAGATAATATAACTAAGTAGTTCCTGTATTTTAAGGTCAAAACTTATGGAGGCATAAACAGTTTAGTCTTTTGAATATTACTTTTTACACATTGGAAATGGAAAAATTTACTGAAGATAATGTGGCTAAAATTATCTAAAGCATGTGGCGTGCACTGCAAGAGAAAAGGAGTTAATTAACCAAAAGACTTCAACAGGGTCTACATACGGCATTTAAACTTTTATAAGCTCTGAATTTTGGATGCTGTTTAGTGTGCGCCTAATTAATTTTCATTCAGCGAAGGTAAAATTCAGTGTGGAAAAGTTTATTGCAGTAATCTTGTAATAAGAGCATAACTACAGACAGAACTGATCAGTATTTAAAGAATATGCTCTTAATTCACTGTGTGGTTTGAAAGAATGAGCCTGATTTGGAAAGTTAGAATCAATAACTCAGATAGCAAAATGCTTTCTGACTGCTGCCTCCTTTTTGGTCTTAGTTAGAATTTTGAAATTACCTTTTCTGTTGTAACTTAGGTCAGTGACAGGAAAACGAGGGAAGATCCGTGGCAATGATTTTAAATCGACCTCATTATTGCTCCTCAGGCGCGGTATTGCTGCCGCACTCTGATGGGGAAACTTGGTCTTGCAAAATTGTGGCCATTCTTTCCTTAGTTACATTTGTACAGGACCACACGTTTGATGCCTTGAATTTGGGATTGTGCTTGCACTTGGGATTATTCAAGTGTAGGTGGCTGTAATGAAAATCGAATTCTCTCTCTTTTGCAAAGCAAAATGCTTGGTGCGGTGAGATGTAACAGTGTCAAAAGTCTCCTTGTTATCCAAAGTAAATGAAACAGATTTCCTTGTTAAGAACACAAATGTCAGCATTAAAACCAACATGTTTACTGTGTGATTAAGAAGTTTCTCAACAAAAGTTTTGTTCTTGCTTAATGAAAAGAACTTCACAGTGGATTAATAGCATTAAAACTAAGGCTGTGGAAAACAGTTTTAATACCAAAATAATTGTTTAAATAGAGACTTAATTACAGTGATTAGTGTAGTTCTTATTGAGTGATAATACATTCCAACTCAAAATTTTAACTGGGGTTTAAGTATTACTGTGTAACTATGCACAGTAAGGGTTACTTTATTTGAAAACAACATTTCGTGGTAAGAAAGTAAGACTAATTTGATTCATGTATATCTGGTGTTTTTGTTTCATACAAGTTACCTCGAGAATGGGATACCCAGTGGTGTTCACAGGGGCGTTTCCCTGGCAGTCCAGAATGGAAGGAAGAATGACTTTCACTTTATTTCTGTTTATGATTACTGCTCACTCAGTGTTTTCTGGGTAATGTTATGGTTTTTATTTCTTCAGGGCTGGTTGCTCTCCAGAATAGGAGGCTTTTAGGTGCTTCTTAAAGGGTCAGGTTTTGCATGTTGCATGGCAATGGATTAGGGTTTGAGCAAGTCTTTCATTCCCTGTGTTGCATATGTGTTGTTAATAAATACTGTGGTAGCTGTGATAGAGATGGAGGTGTCCTTTCAGTCACAAGTGCCAGTGTGTTCCCAGTGGGATGGTTTGTTGTGCTTCATCCTTGCCAGTTTTAAACACTTCTTAAATTCTTTGGCCTGTTTCTCCTGACCTCTATTTTGCTTCTATAATTGCATTTTTTAATGGAGTGGGCCCTATGTAATGAGCCTTAAGAACGTGTTCACTACAGGGCTTAAATAACAATGTTTGGGAGGAAGACATTGACTTTTTTCCATGCAACTCATTGGAATAATTCTGTGCATTGGAAAAAAGTCTTGGGCCTAAAAGCCGTGGTGTGTAGTGTGGGTTGAGTTCAAGGTTGTGACCAGCAGGCTGCAATGATGGCCAGTTTTGGCAGAAATAAAAAAATTACCAGGAATTTTTTTGTGTGTGTGTGTGATTTATGTTCTGACTATTGTTCTGACTATTACATATGAACAGCTAAGCCCTGATTCTGCTTAAATGTAAACTTGCAAGTATTCCTACTGGCTGAAATGAGGCTGCCCATGCTTGAGTAAAATGTAGGCATTGGTGTTCCCAGAGCTGAAAGACAGTGGAAAATGCTCTCCTGCATTTGCAGTTTTATGCTGAAAAGGGGAGGATGGTCTCAAAAATGTAACCAGTGCACTAACAGCTGTAGTATATTTAATTTAGAGTGAATGTAACCATCTTACTCAAGTAATACTGTATATTTAATTATGTTGATTGCAACAATTTATGGCACAAACCATGACCATTGGACACATCAGATTAAATGCTGCATTTTAGAATGGGGCATTTGATAATTATTTGTCATCCTTTGTTGTAAATATTAATGAAATTTCTGGTTATATGTATATATATTTAATTCAGAAGCGTATATACTTAATCTCCTGTCTTTTCCTTTATGCTGGGCATAAATTAAATGTTTTAGACTCTGTATGTCAGGAGGTAAGCTTGTCCTCCTTCAGTTTCACACTATTTAAAGAACGAGAATTGTCTTATTGTATTTTGTTAAACTTTTAGAAGAACTCAGAATTTAGGAATACCATTTTGCACAATGGTTTCAAAAGAAGGCTTGGAAAACCTTGGTTGAGTAAAGTTCAAAAATGAAAAAAGCAGGAACTCTGACAAGTTATTGATCTTGGCAATGCATTTTCTAAGAACTGAGTGTTGCAAAACCTAATTAGTGATCTGGAAAATAAGTGGCAATTAAGAATGGTCAGAGCTCCTCAAGCAGAGAAATGAAAGTTTATATTCAGCAATTGAGTCAAACCGAATGGGAACGTGGCTTGGGTGGCTGCTCCTTTTCCTGGTCCGTGCCTGAAGGGAACAGATGAGGCAGCACGGCTCACAGCTTCCCATGCAGCTCTAGGCTGGGTTTCCTTAGCTCGCCTTCCTTAGAAAGAATGTCTTAGCTAAAGGCAAGTCAGAAAATATACCCTGAGATCAGAGCTGCTTTATCCTGATAAATAATTTTAGTAGCAGGACCTAGATATGTCTTTCTCTTTCTCATGGATGTTGTAGTTGTGAGATGAAGAAACACTTAATACCATAAATAGTGGTAAAAGCTCTTCACAGAATCCCCAGTATACAGTTGTATTTTATTTCAATACACCCAGGAATTGTCATTGTGTATGTTTTTGTGAAAACCTATTTTAATAAGAACTGTATTTGAGAATAATAACCTCAAAATTATTAACCTCCAAATAACCTCATTGTCATGTAAGACAGATGACAGCTTATGCCCTAATGTATTTTTTCAGACCTTCCAACTGTGGAAAAAGAAGTATCTCCAAAGCCTAATATATACAGTTGCTGATGTGCCTGGGGGGTTGCAATGCATACTGCCCTAGTGTATTAACGTATGTAGTTCAAATTCTCTTTATTGTTAACTTGCCAAAAATTTAGCATTTCTATATTATTAACAATGGGACAGTCGATTTGCATATTGGCACAGGGTTATGGTCTTGGGCCAGGCTGTACAGCTGAGAAGCTGGTCTGGTCTCTGTGGCATTGGTAATTGAGATGTTACAGAGTTTCACCGATAAGAGCTGTCTGGATCCACACAGTGGAACCTGAAACATTTTTTGTAAAGAGTAATTTTTACCTCTTTGATCATTGGGGCAATTAAATTCCTGATTTTACAGTTATAGGTAGTTAGCCGTGCCATTTTTGACATCTGTATTTTGTCTGTTGTCTCAAGGGGCCCTTGTGTTTTAGCAAGCTTGTTTGACTACATCCTTGTCATGAAATATGATGTCTTTTTAAAATTATTTTATTTAAATTTAAAGGTGGCTGAGCAGTAGGCCCTGATGCAAGCGATACAGCCTCTTCTCCCTTCTCCTGGACCACCCAAAAAGCTTGTCTTGCCTTGCCCACACTATCCTGTCCATGGCAGGGGGTTTCAGGATTTCGTAGCCATGCAGGAGAAAGTGGTCTGAGTTCCATCTACTCCTCTTTACATCAGGCTGAGGGCCTGCAAGAGAAGAGGTTTGATTCTTCATGCCCTGTTTGCATCCCAGTCATCAGTCTTGGGAGGGTGTCCTTGCACAGGGTGAGCCTTCTGCCCCCAGGTGGGTTGTGCTTCCTCAACCTGCCGTTCCTCCGGGCTGATTCAGTGCTGCATTTGTCATGGCATTCAAATCTTGTTGTTTATAAAGATTTACTAAACACTTGAAATTTATTTACTATGTGGTAAGACACATTTTTCTTCTTGCCTGGCTTTCACTGCATAGATTAGTGTTTTGCCAGGGGTATTGCAACACTTCATTATTTAAGTGGAATGTTACTTTATAATGTATTCAAGCCAGTGCAAGACCTGTTGTTTTAATGCTATCAAATCCTGGTGCACGGTGATGGATGCGTTCCTACCCAACAGAAGAAATCTTCCAATTTCCCGAAGCTTTATGTGCAATCTGAGAATTTAAATTAAAAAAAAGCCTCTCTCAGGACCTTTGAAACAGAGTAGTATTTGCCCACCACAATAGTGGTGTCACAACCACTAGTGTCAGTGGTTTCCTTCAAGGACTTTCAAGTTTACTGGCTACTGCGTTGTCATCCTCATTCCCTCCCCCTGGTATTCTTAGTACATCTTTTATGGTTTTATCTGGGCTGTTTACTAGGTAGGAGTATACTGCCATAGGTGTGTAAGAGATCTGGTCTTGCTAAGCCACCTTGGGCATTTTTTTGATCTGGAGATAATAAATGATGTAGATCCTTTAATTGCAGTAGAGTGTCGTTCAAACCACTGCTGTTGAGTGTTGTGGAAAGTAAGAGGCAGGGGCAGTCATAAGAGTTTACAATATAAATAGACATGAGAAATGAAAGCTGGTAGATGAGATGCATTATTATCTCCCCCAGGTACGAACTGGTAGGGTCAAAAATAAAAGGATATATCTAGTCTGAGCTACCTCAGTGTCATTCAAGGTGGGACAGGAGGAGCCCTGTCATTATATGAATGGTTCTAATTAATCTCTCCTGAAGGAGCGCTATAGATGTGCAGTGCTGATCTTTATTTATGTTTAATACAGTCAGTGTCAGGCCCAGTCACTCCAGTTTGTTATACAGAAGTATAAAAAGAAGCAATTTTTATCCCAAAGACTTTACATTCCAGGGTCAGAAAAAGTCCTGGTGAGCAGACATCGCAGAGGGGGTGGCAGGGTAAGGAAGGTGTGTGTATTGCAGTGTTGACAGATCTCGTGGCTACACAAGAGTCACTCTCAAACCACAGGAAGCACTTGGCATCTTGCAGGATAAGGCCTCTCCAGGTCATCACTCAAATAACATCCTCCTTATTGTACCAGTGATAAATGTCTTCTGAGTGCACTCAAGAAGCTGCTCCACTGCTGTTGGTAAGAAATGCAGGTGCTCAGCATCTTTGAATTATTAATTTAGAAAGAATGAAATGCAGAATACCTGTGGTTTTTGTTGAACGGTTTAATTTGTCTAATCTGTGTGCATCCTTTCACCTCTTTCTTGAAAATGCATGTAAATATGCTGTATACTGACTGTCCTGTTGGCTGTTGTAACATTGCAGAAGCATAATTGTGTAAGCTTGTGGAGGGAATATTCTCCATACAGATACACCCAGAAGCACTGCCTGGAAATAGCTAGGGCCTTTATATGAAGCTATCTGTGTGAGAGCAAACTGTATCAATCTTTGAAGGTTACTTGCTGTTTGCTATAGGATCACTCAGATTCCAAGGCACTCCAGTGAAAACCCCACGAGCTGGGGTTTTCATGCATGCCTGCTACTTGGACAGAAATTTTCTCTCCAACACATTACAGCTTGTATTGCGTGTAGAATTTAATTTAAAAAAAAATGGTATTGAAACAAAATGTTTCTGTTTTGGCATCTCTCTTCTGTGTATTTTTTTGAAATGTGAACGTAGAACACAAAAGAGACTTCCCATAGAACAAAAGGTTCCAAACTTGTTCTGATAGCTCAGCCCTGCGTAGCAGTAGGGCTGAAGGGGTACATTTAATTCTTACCCTGACCCTGATGGGTCCTGGCAGTTGAGTGGAGAATATTGGTTTATTTTGGCTAATGGCTGCACAGAGGTCTTGGGT
The DNA here is from genome assembly GCA_013398855.1 of Mohoua ochrocephala. Classification (NCBI taxonomy): domain Eukaryota; kingdom Metazoa; phylum Chordata; class Aves; order Passeriformes; family Acanthizidae; genus Mohoua; species Mohoua ochrocephala. Next base: position 416,417 of record VZTA01035489.1, on the reverse strand, counting down.
AGCCTCTGTCACAGCTATTGGAGCTGTGAATCATCTTGCATAAGGTTAGATAGCAGTTTGGGTGTCTACCTCTGATCAAATCATACTAGGATCCCTATGTAATCAAAAGAAAAGAACAGTTTTTTCTTGGACACGATTCACCTGATCCTTTTTTTAGACATCTGAGGGTCAAGTGAATTTTAGCCCAGGAGTGTCTGTCTCTATCCATTGTCTAGGAGTGGAAACCAGATTAATGAGATGGATTCATTTGACAAAACTGAGACATCCTAGCCAGAGAATCTCACTATTGATTTTTGCAAGGTTTCTGATCAGGCCCCAGATGGATTGACTCAGTGACTCTTTCTGTTGCCAAACAATGGAAAAATGGGTCAGGAATTCTGACTAGAACTTCTGTGTATTCTAGAAATCCAAGTAGCCTGATAAGTGGATTTTAGTTAAAGTTATTTTAAGTACTATATATATAAACCAGCAAGGTAGAAAAGAAGGATTTTTTTTTTTAAATACATGGCTTTTCATGCAAGAAAGAATGGGTTCCTTTGTTACAGCTGGAATAGGATTTGTTTGTTATAGTCAGAATAAGTCCTTTTACTTCCGACTTCAGGGGCCTTTCAGTTCCAAAAGCTGCTCTGCAAATTTTACAGCTATCCAGTTCCAGACTGGTAGTCTGTGGATAGATGCATCACAGACACCACTCCGATGCAGGGATGCCATAGCTGATTCTCTTACAAGACTTGCTTTCTAGAAGGGAAAACAAGAAAAATCAGAGCATTTTTTTCATGGCTGGACTGCATTTCAGATCCTTTCCAGGTATGTTCTTCAATTCCTGGGTCCCTAACATGTCCAGAAAAGAAAGGGAATGAACCAACACATTCCCGGTTCCAGACTTGCTGGGAGCTGTTTTGGTCAACAGACCTAGAAAGGCCCATCCCTCTGGGATGCCACCCCAGGTGGGACATGTTGGATGCTCCCTGCAGGGTTGACAGCACGAGTGCCATGGGCAGGGACAGCAGCAGAGACATCTGGGGAGCCCTTCCTCTCATCCCAGAGGGGTTCCAGGCTCATCTCCGTTTTAGTCTGCACCCAAAGGTCTGTGACCAGTTACTGATGTTAAGAGGGCAGTGTTGGCTTCAGTGCAGTTAAAGTTCATTTCACAGCCCTTTCAGCTTGTATTTTCTTGTCGTAGGAACAGAAGTTTCTTACAAGATATTCTTATATGCTGGAAATGTTTTGCATATTGCCCAGAAATATAGGAAACTTTAGGCATTGAGTTAAAGTGTCCTTATAGGTGCTTGTAAGGATGTTCCTGAGCACTGCTGAAGCATCTTCACTGCTTACCATATCTTGAAGTACCAGTTGCTCGCTGGGTAAGTCATACTGGTACTTTGGTATTGTATTTTCTGAAATCTGCAGAAGGCATCCTAGTTTCCTGGCATTCAAAATTAAATCTGCCTTGGTTGTCTTCATTTAAACTACATGGCAGGCACCAGCCCACTGCTTAATTTACATTTTCATGTGATATTTAAAGAAGAAACATTTTTCCCTGGATGAAGTTTTCTGTTAGCATAGAGCTGAATTATTTTTATTTCATTACAGAAATATTTTTATTGACATCATTGGGACAATTTAGTATCAGTGAAGCACACAGTGTTTGGCTTGTAAGCAGCGGAATTTAACGTGCAATACAATTTAAACCAAAATGCAGATTTGTAGATCTTTTTGTCCTTTTGAGCTCTAGACTATGCTAATTTAACTAGTGTTGTGTCTTGTATTGATTATAGTGCCTTTAGATTTTAATGAACATTTGCATCCTTGGCATTTCAGCTTTGGAAAGCTAAATGCATTTAATTCTTGGCAAACAAAATCATTTAAGGGTTATTGGTCTATTTGTTTATCAAGATGTTTTTAAGTCAGTCTTTCAACCATTCACAATTGTTCTCTGAGCTGGCATCCCTTGAACACAAGAAATCACTGAAGGCCATCTGTATCTCTTCCTGACTTGAACGGGACTGTTGTACAGTAACTAGATCCTTTTGAAGAGCTTCTGGCCCATCTCCTGAAAAATGGCAAGGACTGGGAACAGGGGAAATCAAAAAGAATGAGATTGTAATTGGTACTTTATGAGCACTTGTGAGGTTTTTGTAAACTCTGTAGCTGCAGCAGGCTGAATCTTGTCAGGTGGGAAAGGAGTAAAATAATATGTTTTGGAGGAAGAAAAGTTACATAATTCCCTACAAAAAAATAGTTGGAATCAGAGATGCTGCAGCACAGTGGATTGTTTATGCCTGAATTGTAGTGGTTGTACACAGTGAAGATTTTTTGGAGTTGAGCTTGTATTTGTCTTGTGTGTTTGAACTTCCCAACCCTGATGTTGAAATACTAGTAAAAATGCTAGGTTCAGAATGCCTTTTAAGTTCCAAATTACACTAAATTTGCCCTAGATTTGTCCTAGATAAATCAAACTAAACTATTGAAACCAGAGAGGCTTAAGGGGTTGCCTTCAGAAATGAAATCACTGTGACAGCAGACTTTTTCAAGTTAAAACTAATTCTGACCAGTTGAAAAAAACCTGTACTGAATGTAACTTAATTATGCAAATTATTCACATAATTGAAAACATATTAAGGGCCTGGTTGAGGGAAAGGTGTATGGGAAGTTGTAATGTGCCAATCTGTGGCTTTTTGTGGTCAAAATCATTCATTTTAGGGTTTGTGCTGGTCCTGTTTTGTTTTGAAGGTACTTCCAAGGTCTGGGCTGTTGATCAGGAAGAAGAGAAAAGGGATTCAGTGATTGTGAAATATATTCTCCTACTGGTACCTGATTTTGTCCCTTTGAGCACCTGTGGGAATTCACCTGTTGTCCTCCCTCTTGGATGTGTTTCAGCTGCAGGAATGGGTGAAAGGAGTGTGTGGGACCTTCATCCATATCTGTCTTCAGAAAAGAGGCTGCATTGTGTGTCTGCCTTGGCAGTCAGTTGGACACCTGAAACTGGTGGTATTTTTTGAGCTGGCAAAGGCTGGGAACATGGCATTGAGCTCAGCTGCTGGAGGAGAGAAACACCTTCAGTAGCAAAGCCTCTGCCTAATGACCCAAATTAGGTTTTTTTGGCCTCAGAGGGAGTTGTGTTTACTCAGCCAGAACAGGGGCTGTACAACTGGGTCTCAGTCTCAGTAAAAGCGGGGAAGCTGTCACTTCTCAGATTGACATCATATCACTGTCCCACCAGGTTAGGTGCAGGTGATGGGAATGGAGAACGCAGCAACCTTTTCAGACAAGTTCTCCAAGCTTTATCTGGTAGAGTGTGATGGTAAGCAGCCTCTTCTGAAGAGCATTTTTGTTGGTGGTGTTCAAAGATACTTTTCTTGCAGCCCACCAATGCGACTCATTAGTAGGAATGCTGTTTTAGCCTGTTCTGTCTGACTCTTTAAAAAACCTAATAAAAACTTTCTCTAAAAATCCTTGTGTGTTTAGACTGGTCATTTCAGTGCAGAGTTCTTATTGGTTTGATAAAATGAATATATGAAGTGAATGCAAAGACTGAAGAAGGCCAGGAGAGGGGTTTGTGATAACAGAGCCAGCAGGGTTTCTCTCAGAGTTATGTTCTGAGCAGCACTCGCATGTGAATGTTTGTTATTTTGTGCTGCTTCGCTCTTGTTGTTTAGACACAGAAGGTTTTGTGTCCTGGGACGGGACACGCACTGATTCTGGCTTGCCATCGCAAAACTCTCGAAGCAGCAGTAAACTTGTGGTTTCTGCACCTGTCTTCATGGATTAGTGCCCAGAACCTGTAATTAATGTGAGTCCTTCTGTGTCTAATTTGCCTTGAAAAATTAGACTTTCACCCCAGAATGCACTTGGTGCAACATTCACAACAGCCCGTGCAGGCTGTGGCACTTGGCGGGGCAGGATGAATACGCAGTGTGAGCTGGTGGCTCCGACTCCACGCTCTCGTGTGGAACAGCAGCACTGGCTCCCTGGGTGGCTTCCTGGCCTGCTTTTGCCTGCGTGTCCTGCACTGGTTGCGTGTCCAGTAGGAAATCCCAGGTACTTGTATTTGCTCTGTGGTAGGTCCCCCTCTCCAGCCATCCCATGTGTCCTTGTGGTGTCAGCACGAGGCAGAAACAATGCAAGGAGTGTGTTTTGGCAGTTGTCCTAAAATCCTTCCTAGAAAGAATGTGAAATTGCTTGTCAGGGAGACAGATGGGATTTGCAGGCTGCTGGGCACAGGTAGTGCGTGGGCTCTCCCTGAGCGTGGCCGCCAGGTCCTGGCGCTGGCCTGGAGCTGGGACAGCTCCCAGAAGCTGGCTGGTTCTCCATGGGTATCGTCCGTGTGTTGTTTCCTGGGAGGCACCTCGAGGTGCCTGTTAACTTTTAAGCTGGTGCGTCCTAAAAGGCCTCTGAAGAGCACATGCACAGATGAAATAGTGTCACCCTAAATTGCAGTAACCAGCTTTGTCAGCCTCTTCTTGCAGGTGGCTTTGGTTCACGTGGCAGGTGATGAATGTGGGAGTGGACAAGGAAGGGTTAAGGGATATGGAAGATGTCGAGGAGTTAGAGCCTGACTTCCCAGTGAGAACTGTTGTCATTAATTCCACTGTATAATTGGTATGAATTTATGAATACTGTGAACTTACTTACCAAATTAAGAAATAATAGGAAGTATGATGCACACAAACCAGAACAAATTGTCAGGAGAGATGACTGAAAAATACCATGTTGGAAAATACCAAGTTTCAATCTTGTACTCTAGTTTTAAATGTGAGAAATTTTTAAGAGCTAAGCAGCAATAGCTGTGGAATATTTGACCAACAGCTTTGTCTCTGTTTAGCTGACACCAAATGCCAGCTGAACTCTGTTGATTGTGATTTTATGCTTTCTGGGAAGAGTTGAATTGTGAGCCTGCCAGCCCCTGAAGACGGAGATGGTAGGATTTGTTTTCCAGAACCGATTTCTGGAAATAATGGTCAAGAAAATATGTGGCAAGTTGTATGTACTCACCCAAGGAAATACATGGCAAGTTGTATGTACTCAGCATAATGTTGTAATAAGGGGACTCTGCTTCAACAGGATTTTTGCAGTCTTTTTAGGAGAGTTAAAGGTCACCATGGCCTCAAGGTAATGAGGTTTTGCTCTTGTTTTCTTTTCAGCTGGGATTTCACCATGTGAGTTAATTGTCGTATTTGGTGAGGATGAAATAGTGCACACAAGTACCAACTACCTTGAACTTATTACAGTCATGTTTTATTTTAACCAGGGATCATTTCAATGCTTGGATAACTCTGATTGCCAAACCCCTTTAGTCCTTGCCCAGTGTGGATCATGAGACTGTTTATGAAATTACTGAGGTGGAACTGCTGCAAAATAGTATAGAAGGTGATTTTCCTGATTTTTCCCAACATGTTTTTCTTTGTCTCTGTGCTATAATGCAGACTATAAAAGTGACACGAATTTGGGTTTTTCTTGTATCACCTGGAGCTGCAAAGTGGAGCTTATGTAACAGAGAGAGGCAGAATAATTGAAGGAGCAGTACGACTGCTGAGATACACGGTGCTTGATGTCGTTTGTGATAAATGTAGCTAATTATTTTGCTTTTAGTGGTGAAATTAATATAATCTGTCTGCAGTGTTGATCTAGACAAATGCAGTTGCAATGTTTTGTTCAACTCAAACCTTACCATTAGCAGATTTCTTCTGCATATTATTGAGGAGGAAAACCATCTTCCCTGGTCTGAGACGTAATGGATTCATACTGCGAGTTCGGGTTGGTCACTGATTCTGCTCAAGCAGGAGATAGACATTTGGGCACCTAAATAACCTTTTTTTCCCCCAGTCTGGACAAACAAATATTAGATTGCCGAGATGGTATTGTCACTGTTGAAGTTAAAAAGTTGGCTGAGTGTTAGGGTTGTTGGCATGCCCCTAATGCCATTCTCGTTTAAATTTTCTAATCCAGGGTGACACACACATGTCCAGGCCCCATAGCAGTGACAGAAATGTGCTCCTGTGGGTTGGCACATCCCTCTTTGGAGGAGGGCTCTGGCAGTGCCTGGCAGTAGGTTGGGTGTTGTGCTCTCCTCCGTGGCTCCCGGGTTGTCATGGGGATGTGTTTTCAGCTGGTGAGCTGAAGCAGAAGGGGGTTGCACTTCAATCCTTGAATCAGATCTTACAAATGCTGCAACGAAATCACAAAAATGTTTGGAGGCTTCGTAATTTTAGGCAGCTCTTAAGAATAATTTTTTTATCAGGCATGTTGTCTTCATATGAGACCTAAGGATCACATTTTCCTTCTGGAGGAGGTTGGTTGCTTGGAAAAATATTGCCTCCTCTTGCTCACATATTTCCAGTTTTGCAGTACTGATCAGTCTTACTCAAACATGCTTTTGTTTCCATGATCAAGATGCAAGGTCTTCTGCCTTTCCCTGCTGCTGCTCATTCCAGCTCAGAAGCTGAAGCTAATCAACAGTGTAGGGACAAAAGAAGACTTAATTCTAAATGGGTTCAAAGTGTATCAGCATCAATCCGTCTGAAAGGAAATCTCAAATCCATTGTGGAAGCTGGCCCCCAGCTCTTGGCTAATTTCCTTTCTTCAGTCCCACTGAAATAATTTCTTCAGTGTTACCTGGATATTCGGTCAAACTGAAAATAAATCTCATGTTTTATTGGAACAGAAATCTTGCTTTCATTTTTTTTATTAGAAAGAAGAACAGGTTCGAATTTTCCAAAAATAAGGCCAGAAGAGTTCTTCTTGCATGTATATCATATGTATATCATAATATCCACTTCAATTACAAATTAAAGTGAGAAGAAAATGATTTAAAAATGAAACGGTATAATTTTTATTTTAAATAACTTAAGCCTTTTTGATGCCTTTGGAAAGCATCAGCAAATCCATTTACAAAATAACTGTTGATTACTGTCTGTCAAGTCATCTTTTCCTTTCAGAGAAACAATCTTAACTTGATTTCACTTTTGTTCTTGTGACCACTAAGCTGATTTCATCTTGCTAACAATATGCCATGTTATTACTGTACCATAAAACAAATTCCTTAAGTCTTGATGTAGCAATGATATTCAGCTTCCCAAGACTGTCAGAATTTATTTTTTTATTTCGGAGATAGATATTTGGTAATACAACAAGATCATTGTTAAAACCATCTTAAGAGCTACTCCTGAAAAATGCAGTTAGTTAATTTGGCTCTCTATGCCGAGGAAGTGTTAGAACACCAACACACATAAATAATTGGTATAACTTAATCTTTTCCACTGTCTAAGGCAGAAAAAATACTTCTTACTAATCTCTGGACCAACCCCTTGAATACGGTGCGAAGAATCTTAATAAAGTATCAAAATCTTGAACTCAGGTTTAACTAAACCATTAACATTTGGACTAAAAATGCTGTCTGTTACATCTCAGCTTTGTAGCTGCATTTCAAATCCCCCCAGGCGGATGAAGAGTGAGGGGTGTTGAGTGTCCTGTGGAGATTCATAGTTTGCCCCAAACTCCATGAGAGGTCAAGAGCAGAACCCTGGAGTCGCCTGTGCTAGACCTTCCCCATCTTTCTGGTTCTGACTCCAGGATTAAGTTTTATTTTAAAACAAGTTTCTTTTCAAAACAAACACAGCTGGAATGGTTCTTTATGACCCTTTTCTGTGTTTGTAAAATTTGTATTTCTGGCTGTTCAAATGTTATAGGAAAACGGCCAAAATTCCTTTAACTTGTTTTCTGGCAGTATCTTTGTGCTGCTTAGGAACTCTTGTGTTTTTTTATCACTGCAGAAACCATTAAATACTGGGTTTGGAATAATTCAGTTTACCGTCCTTCTGAAGTAGATACAGGTTTCATGGGGTAGGATTAGGAATCTGAAGAGTAGACATAACAACTGAAGGTCGTATTTGATCTATCACTTTTTTCTGGAAACTGATCTGTTTTGGCCCAAACCACCTGACTACATGGGATGCATTGATTGCTCTTGGTGCTTTCTTTTGAAGAGGTTTTTATTTCCTTGACAAAGTCAATTTTGCTTGTGTGATACATATAGACAGCTGTGGGACTCTGAGATGAACAGATTAGAAATACACGTTGAAAGTACAGTAGTTTATATGTATTATGAAGAGAAGATGAAGTCAGTACTGTTTCAACTAAAGGGCCAGAATGTTTGTGCTTGATTGTGGAGTAGAGGAACCATCATTAAATGACAAATTTGCTGGACTGTTGACCAGAGTCTTGAATACTGGTGACAGTGTCATCATCTGAGATGGAGCACAGAATGTTAATAGCTTGGAGAAATGTGTAATGCATTTTTTTCTCATTCCACAACAATAATTTCATTGATTTCCGTAAGTATAACTTTGCATAAGGCTGAAGTGAAATCATGATTTCCTCTTTTGCTGTGCTTCCTATAATTGCTCATGTTTAACCAAAACTTGGGTATTTGCAAAATGGTGATTCAGTGCAGGGAGGAAGTGCAGTAGAGATAGTGCTGATATTTGTAGAAAACTGCTTTGAAATCTGCTTTTTCTATGTTGACGGAAAGATATTTTTTTACCCCTTTCTCGGTGAACTAAGCAGTCATTGGAAGGAAGTGGGAGAACTGTTCTGTACTACAATTTTTCCCCGTTTTCTCTCTTGTCTTTTTTTCTGGCCAATCGACACAAGGTTTTATCAGTGCATGGTACCAATTGGAAACTTCTGAAGCTTTTTATGTCTTGCAAATGTCCTCCCACATCTCCTTCTTCCCCCGCAAGCATAGAGGGGAATGAGAAAAAAGTGAGCAACACATTTAGGTAGAGGATAGTTTAACAACCTTTTTTTCTGAATAAAAGCATCATTTCTTTCACAGCAAATGGCTTTAGTATCATTTTTGGTAATATTATTAAAACTATAAAATAATGTGCTCCTCATTTAAGCTAGAAGAACCCCACCAGCAGACTGGTTAACAGATCAAGGCAGTCAGCTGACGAGCTACATATGGCAGAAACTGCTGCATATGAATTGTTAATGATCTTCACTGAGGAAAATAACCTTCTTCCTGTTGGTATGGAGCCCAACTGGAGTGTGGAAAAATCCATTAAATGTATGAAGATTACAGTGAGTCAGACTTCATATCCTCTCTCAATAGGCTGTTGTGTGAAACAGCGATTTAGAAATATTTTCTGGTTTCTGTTATATTCCTTGGTATCATTTGACCCGGATACACCACTAGTTGAAACACCATACCGAAGGCTGGGTGCTCATCTGTGTGAGGCAGAACCCAAAACCTGGGTTGTCTCAAGAAAGGTCTTTGCATGACAGCATTTCACTTGCTGTTGCCAGTGCTGAGTGAAGGGGAATTGATCCCTCTTGGTCAAAACACTGTTCCACCTGCTGGCACGATGCAGAACATGGACATCCATGGACATCCATGTCACCACTTAGGGTAGGTCACAGAGAGCAGCCTGGAAGTTCTGTCTTGTAGGCAAGCAAATCATGGTGGTTTAACAACACTGTTGTGTTTTAAACGAGATTCTCTAGGGAGAGAATTAGAACTGCTTTTAGAGTTGTGGTGTGGAGCATCCCCCCTCCTCTGCTGGTAACATCTGTGGCTTTGCAGGGAAGTGTGGATGTGGACAGCAAACCCTATGAGTCCCTATGGAGCTCACAGGAACAGAGTCTTGAATCTTGTGCCTTGAGGAAGCTTTGCTGTTGTGAGCTCTTGCCTGGGTGTTTACCCTGGTCCCCCTCCTGTGTGGAGGTAGAAGTAAAGGGGAAAGTTAACAGTGAGGAGTCTTCTTTCTGTCTTCCTCTGGCTTTGGAGACTCTTTCCACATGTGCCATTGAACATGTTGCTTGTACTGGTGGGAGGTTGTGGGTGAGAAAAACTTCCCCATGCTCTGAGAAAAATGAAATTTACTATGGAGTTACTGTTGCTAACTTTCTACTGGCTTTAGACGTATTCTGCTATTATCGTTGTCATTACAGTAAAGGAATTGCAGTATGCTTGATTGCAGGCTTAAAAGCAAGGGCTGTCTTCAATTGAGAGTAAAATATGGTATACGAGAGCAACTTGCTCCTTCATTGTCAGTGTCACTGACTTTACTGTGCCTGAATGTGGGTTAAATTCAGGAGTTACTTTTAGCAACCTGTGGAGCTGGGTGTGTGGGACCCTAGACAGGCAGGCAGCAGGATGGGCAGCTGGCAGAAATGCCCGACCCAGATCATCTCTGTCTCGTGTCACTGGTTCACTAGTCCATTATACTTGCCAAAATAATTCAAGTACTGTAAATCTTCTCAGTGAAATTAAATGGTGGTGATAAAAGTTTTTCAGGGAGATTTAAATTCATCATCTTTGATTGTTTCGGTTTAATCTGCCCTTCTGTAATTTTTGGCTGTGTTTACAGCAGAAGTGATTTTGGACGAGGGAGGAAAGACTGGCATAAAGGGGCCACAAGTGCCAGTTTTCATTCCAAGTCATCATCAGGTACTAGAGATTTGTTTGAAGAGAAAAACATCACTGCAAGTTTATTGGTTTAAGAAACTGAGAAAAAAAAGTGGAATGCATGAAAACGGAAGACATTATTTCTAGAGCTATAACATCAGCCCCATTTAGTGCGTTTCTGAAACCCTTTCTTACATAACACCTCTGGGTAAATTCAGCTCTGCAGAATTTGGCCTTCAGTAAATATTTTTAGATCTATTTATGGTCTGTTAATATGACAGGGTAAAATTGTTACAACAGAAATGCTTTCTCTCTGCAACTTCAAGTATTGTCTGTTTATTTTGGGCACCAAAGCAATTTTTAGCTTGACTTTTGCATCTCTTAGGATGGCGGTGCTAATGTGGTATTAGCAATGGGGCTAATGGTGCTGTGGAAACCAGGGACATTGAAGCTTTGATGGAGGTTTCAGCCCTGGCAGTCAAATTAAATGATAGTTTTATTTTTATCACTGAAGAGCAATAAACATATCCCTACAACATGACTGTGAAGTTAATTTTCAGAGGAGATCTGCTCTCCCATTAAAACATACGGTTATCTGGCAGTAATAGTTTTCCCTGCATGGCTTCTTTTTAGAAGGCCTACGGGCTATTTATGATAAAACTGTCAAATTTTGTATCCTCCTGTTTTACAGATTGCTCTTGGCCAGGATGTATTTTAAGTCCTGCCTGTGGGTGTTACGTAGTTGTGCAGCCTCAGGTGAAAATCTAGGGAGGAACCGTGACTCAGAGGTGAAGAGTAGGATTCGTCTCCCTTCACTCAGGTGCCCAGCTCTGAGGTGGCTCTGTCGGAACCGGTCCTTCTGGCTCTATTTATAGTCCCTGGAGGGAAGCAGGCGCCTGCCAAGGCTGACTCACCTGGGGCTCACCGTGCACCTGGGGCGCTGCTGCGAGGGGAGCGACTCCGGCACCGCCCCAGTGCAGCGGGGTGGGCAGCTCTGGTGGGCACGGCCAGCAGTAGCCAAGGTGGCCTTGCAGATGTGCCAGGACTCATTACATTTGCGTGGGGGATTGCAGAAGCAAATTTTCAGCTGCACCATGTCGGAGGGCATCCTTGGGACTGGTGTCCAAGGTTCACATGTTGCCTCTGCCCACCTGTTTGCAGCTCGAGGCTGCCTTGATCTTTAATCCCCATTTCCTACCTTGGATTTGAGAAGGTTAGGAAGGGAAACACGCAAGCATGTGTCTGCTTGGGTTATGTACCCTTTCCAGACTATTAGAGCTGCGAAAATCTAACACTAGATCTTCTGCCTTCAGAAGAGGGACCGTGTATTTTATCCTTGATGCTCTCACATGTTACAGAGCATGTAAGATAGAAGGAACTCGTGAAAACACTGGATGTTTGAAATATTTATCTCTGGTTTTGTTTTTGTTATGTGGTAACACAGGTATGTGCAAATAAGCTTCCAAGTGTTTAATCTCCATAACAGATTGATTTGAGTTGTTCTGCCAAGTTGGAAATTGTTTACTGTTATCTTTGTATCCATCATCAAAACTTCAGTGGTTCTCCATGATACTTTAAAATATTTTTGTTTCTAATGTGTATCTGATATGACTACAGTTTATCATCCACCTTCATTGCCTACATAATGCTAAAAATGAGGGGGTTTTGGTGTCAGATGCAAATTTATGGCTAGTTCAGATAAAATAAAAATCTGTTGTTTGCAACTAGTTTTTCCTTTAACATTGAAATGTATTTTATAGAGTTTCTGTCTCCAAGGCTTTAATAGAACATCACAAGTTGTAACACTAAAACCTTGATTCTGCGAAGAATGGTTACTGCAGAGGAATTAGTCCAACAGGACTGTGCAAATGGTTTTCTTTGCTTTGTTTTTTCTCTACTTGGGGATTAATTTTTTTCAGCATATTAGAAGAATCCCAAAGAAATTGTTCGTAATGTTTATTACATAATTTCTCCAGTTTAGAGATTTTTTGTAAATTATTGCTAGAGCCATTAACACAAGACTTGAGATGAAAGACTGTGTAAAAGTGCTGCAGCTGATAAAATTGCACAATAGCTTGCATATTAGATATTTTAGAAATCTGAAAACTGTTGTTCTTCACCTTGGTCCCTTTAAGGACGCCTTTGACGCCCATGTCACCCAAAGTGTGCATTGGCCTCCTGAAAGCTTCAGCCCTGAAACACTGAGACCTGGAGCAGTGTGAAGTTCTGCATTGCCCTGTGGCAGACCTGTTAGCTTTGTAGGAAGCCACCGAAATCACATTTTATGTAAATAATGTTAATTAACGAAGATGTGTGGTTCTTTCTTGGTATAGTGGTGTGAATGCAATTTTCTTCACTTACATACGAGCGTGTCAGGTTGTTACTCTGAGGAGAGCTTTACCACTGCGGCATTTTGGTGTGGAGAGGAGGGACAAAAATCCCGCCCTGTGATCCAAATAAAACTCAGAGCAGTCCTGACACTGCGGCTTGGAGCAGTACAATACAAGTTTTAGGGCAATGCTTTTCACTAGGCACTTTTCCGTGCAGAGGGAAATGCTGTGATGCACACTGGCACAGTTCCCTGGTGATGTGTATCTTGGGCTGAAAAGCAGAGATGATTTTGATTTAGGCTTTGCTCTTGAGGCTAATTATTTGCTGTCCTCTGGGTGTTTGTGCTCTGTATTCCACCGTTCCCCTCCAGGCTCTTCACTCCTGCCGAGTTTCGTGGGATACTGACTCTGTGCCAGTGTGCTTCCAGATTCAAGACACCCCTATTTCTCCTGGGCTGCGTTGCATACGCACACTTCAGAGTTCCCAAAGGCTGGGGAAATCTCACTGGTCCCACTGGAGCTGCTGCAGGGTTGGCACCCAGGCTGTTGGGCTCAGTGAGTCCTGGCCGTGCGAGGTCAGGGTTGCCCTCCATGCAAGGTGCCACTATTGGCATGTGTTCAATTAACAGCTGTGCTTTATTATAAAGGTGACTGATTCCTTAACTCACTAAAGGACATATGAGGTACCACACTGTTAATTGTCACACTGACAAAATACAGGAAACACAGCAGTCAGTTATAATGCTGCTCATACATGTTCTTTGCATCCTATTTTAATAGTTATGTCTGTTGAAAATAAACATCTATTTGAATGATTCATTTTCTTCGGGCTACATAAAGTGATGTATTGAATGGCTTTTTGTTAAAATGTAATTACTGGTGTTTGAGGAGAAAAGAGCCAGCCATGTCAGAGCCATGGCTAAATAATACCTTAAAACGTACTTCACATGTATAATCTGGCAGTGTCATCTCAAGTCAAAGCTGCACTAATTAACCATTGCAGTATCTTAGGGAGTTAAGTTTGTACTTAAGATCATTCTGTAAAATTGTTTTCGTTCCAGGTTTGCCAGTAATGACATCTGGGATCATTAAATGGGAACTATGGGTGAACCTTGGTGAAGTCCATGGAGTGTCTGTGGGATGTTTTTGGGTTTGTGTGGGCTTCTTTCGCTCTCTAATTATTATTCTTTGCAAGTAAAATTAAAAGAGATCTGTAATTAAAATGTTCTGGTTTTGAGCTTTTGTCATCTTGAGTTGGTGGGCAGCACTGTTGTATCTGCTTAGGTGACAGAAGTATGGTTTGTGAAACCAGGGTAACTAAGGAGGCTGTCAGGGAGAGGGCTGGGAGAAGTCATTTGCTGCGGTAGAAAAAGAGAGTGATTTCTATATTCTGTGCAGAAACAACGTAATGGATCTAAATTTGGATTCTGTTTTTCTTATTTTGGAGACTAAAACCCTTTCCTCTCCATTCCTCCTCCTCATCTGGACTCTCAGGGCAGATTCTACAACTGAACGCACTGGCTGTCTCATTTCTGTGTTTATTCGCTGTGGAAATTAAGTGGAGCGAGCGAGCGCTCGTTGTTTTCCTCGGTGCCAATTCATCCTGGTGAGATTAGGCGGGGGAGGATCGGCTGGGCAGAGATTTCCGTCGGCGGGGCTCTGGATTGCCGGCTATTCCGTGACCCACATACGTCGGGCCCCTGTTGTGACACGTGATTTTTCAGCTCTTCGGTGGAAACCGATGGTGCACAAAGCCCCCTTTGAGATGTGAATAGATGAAAGGAGATGAAACAGCTGGTTTGGTTTTATCCCATTCAGGTCAGATTTTTTGTAGTCATCGTGCAGCATTAATAGTAATAAAACCAGCTGTTGTATACCAGAAAACTTGCCATGAAAGGGACATAATTACAGAGGGGGCCAGTACTGTCATTTAACCTGTTCTCACTTCAAAGCAGAGATCTTAAGTTTTAAGATCAGGAATGATGAATGGCTATGACGTTACTATTAAAGTATTTGCATTGATTGCTTTTGTGCTTGAAAGGGGGAGGCAGAGATCATCCTTGATCCTGGAGTGTCATACAGACATACTTGGATGCATACATAAAAAACACCTCGTGTCACAGAGATAAATGATTGATAACTAACTTCTAGCTCCTGAGGTTTTAGTAGGAAAAGGAGAAGCCTAGAGCAGTCACGAATCAGCAAAACCAGGAAGGTGTGAAGTCCATAGCGGAGAAAGAGAGACCTGGTGGGTGGAAGGAGAGAGTGTAGGCTGTGGAATAAAATTAAGACTCCAAGCCAGTGTGTTGGCCAGACCCTTCTCCTGCAGCTCTCCAGCTTGTACCCTTTGGCAACTGGTAACAAAACCATGAAGGATCACTGGTACCAATTGTGCCAGGGGTCATTTTTTTTTAATGGAAAGCATAATAAATTTGGCAGTTGAGTACAGCTACTTCTACTGCACCCAGGAATCTGGATTCATGTGAGCCAATTGGTGAAGACTGATGCAAATCAAGATTTGATTGTAGATATGTTTTAAACTAATATTGGCTATATGTAGCCTAATCCTCTCCCGAGTCATGTCTGCTACTCTTTTCTTCCGGGATATGAATAGATGTCCTTCTGCAGCAGGATATTTCAGATAAGGCCTTCAAGTGAAGCCTGGGAATTTTATGTTAAGAGTCACAAAAATCGTATCACTGATTCTGTGTATAAGATTCAAAACCATCTGATCCCTTCAAATATGTCTACCAGTTCTTTGACTTCACTCTTGTTTGGGAATGCAGTAAGTGTTTAAGAGTTCAGGAAGAGATGAATCATACCTGACCTTGTTCACAAATGCATGTTGAGATCACCTATAAGGTTTTCTAAACTAGCTGCCTACATGTATATGCCTCCCAGACAAACTCCCAGTTAAGGAATTAACTTCATTGGATTTTGACTCTCCCCCTACATTTTTTTTTTCTTTGAAGAACTGAATATGAGCTGTAATGTCTTATTATTTTCTAACTCCTAAAATTTTGTATTAATTTCATTTTGTGTAGCCAAGCATGGAGACAAAGCTCTACTTTTAGGTTAGATGAGAAATCATGAGGGCAGCCAGAAATCTGAAGTGATTTTGAGATCCAGCTCTGCTTTCATGTTATTTTAGGGGCTTTTTGAACTCTGGTTCATACTGTCTGTAATCCCCACCTGCCCTGTGCCAGGTGATGGCAGAGCTCCTTTAAGAAAGGTGTTGAGCTGCTTTTCCTGTCTGATGTTAGTCAAGTGGAATTGAAAACAATATGATGATTAAAAAAAGGTTATAATCTGTTATTGCCTAAAGAACTCCAGAGAAGTATTTGATGTGGACTTTAAACTTAATGGCTTGGCCTTGCCGGAGTTTGGTTTGTATTTTAGATCACAGGGTAGAGCAGCAATTGTGCAAGAGGTTTTAAGAGCTTTTTAATATGAAACAAACAAAAAGAGACATAAAAACTATTTCTTTTATTGTCTGTAATGCATACGATGATTGCTATCAAACATGAACTGAAAGTTATTATTTGCAACTTATATTTGTTACCTGACTCGTGTGTTAGCTGAGTTGTTTCCTGGCTATTACGATTCCTCTGTGATGGGTCCTGCAGCAGCACTGATGAAACCCCCGGGCTCCTTCCCCAGCAGCTCTGGGGTGTGTGGCTCGGAGAGGGGGGACCTGCTGGGCTGAGGCAGGGAGGGAAGCACACGGGGACAACAAGGGGCATTTTCTGCCTAAATGTGGGAAGTGCCATCCCCGTATTGATGAAGCAAACCTGAGATTATTAATCATCTGTAAATTATGCAAAGCAGGATATTAACTGAGGGTATGGCTATTTTCTAGGTAGCTTCAGTGCCAGCTGCTGTTTCAGGTCACTGGTTTCCTACATCTGCTAATAGACATCTCAAGTTATAACTTGAAAAACTTCTTTACTTGTAGGTGGGTAATATGAGCTATGTAGCTACATAATGGTCACAGGGGTGTGTGTGGGAAGGTGTACGTGTGTTTATGGATATAAAGTAAATATTTATGCTAGCAACACCAACTCAGTTTCAAGTAGAACAGAGAAAGCTCACTGGCGTCTTGTATTGACTGTGAAACTGTTGTGGAAAGATTCTCATTTATTGCATGTGACCTATTAGCCCTAAATGCAAACTGGCCAACTTATGACATACCCAGGGAGGGAAGAGGGAAAGGCAAGCACAGCTAAGTTTCTTGGGCTCCAGGAGTGAAGAAACAGGATCTTTCACCAGCTGGGGCAGGGCTGTGTTGCAAAATTGGATGCAAAGAGTCTCAGCAATGGTTAGGAGTAAAAACATAGATGTTAACCTACATTGATTGTACAATTTGCTACTCTGAAAATTTAAGTCATGTTTTCCATCTTTTTTCCTGAGGCTTTCCTCCATTTACTTGTTGTAATCTCCCTCTCTCATTAATCCTTGCTGAGTATAAATTGTCCTTTAATATCACAACAATGAAAAAATAAACTTAGTTGTACCTGAATGTTTTTCTTTTAAAAATCATGTTATTTCTTCCTCCTGCACAACCATTAACATGTGTCCCATTTGGTGACTGAATGTTTTATTCACTGCATAGTGCTAAAGAGCTGGTCTAGCCTCTGGAGGGATTTAAATAAAGTGGTTTAAATACTTTTTTCTTTTTTAGGAAGATAGTCTTCAAAGAAAACAACAGCAGTGACATAGAGTAAGATTAAAAACCCATGAGGCCATTCTTGTCAACTTTAATATTCAAAATTCAGAATATTTAATGTTTTCAACTCCATGGGAATTCTTTTCAGCTAGATAGCTTTCTGAAAATGTTTTCAGGGTGTCGTGGTTTCAGCTGGGAGAGAGTTAATTTTCTTCCTAGTGGCTAGTACAGTGCTGTGTTCGGGATTTCGGATGAGAACGATGTTGATAATACAGTGATGTTTTAGTTGTGGCTGAGCAGTGTTTACACAGTGCCAAGGCCTTTTCTGCCTCTCACCCCACCCCACCAGCGAGGAGCCTGGTGGGGGTGCACAAGAGGCTGGGAGGGGACACAGCTGGGACAGCTGACCCCAACTGACCAGAGGGGTATCCCACCATTTGGGGTCATGTTCAGTGTAAAAATTAGGGAAAAAATCAGCCAAGGGCTGCACTTGGCACCTGGCTGGGCATTGGTCAGCAGGTGGAGAGCAACTGCATTGTGCATCTCTTGTTTTGTATATTTTATCATTATTATTATTACTACTACTGCTTCAATTCCTGTCCTATTAAACTGTCTTTATCTCAACCCATGAATGTTACTTTTTTTTTCCCAGTTCTTTCCCCTGTCCCACTGGAAGGGGAAGTGAGCGAGAGGCTGGGTGATGTTTAGGTACCTGCCTGGTAAATCCACAACAGTCTGTCCCAAACACCAAGTGTGCAGAAGGCAATAGAAGGGTGATCCGTGAGCACACACTGGTAATGCTGTGGGATCAGTGGACTGTATCCACTCTCATTAATAAAAATTCTTCAAAATTTGCATATTTTTACTTTCATCAGACATGTGACTTCCCTTTTTTTTTGTTTTGTGGGATCATCGGCAAGGCAGACGAGCAAGACTTGTTCATCCGGGCATTTATTCTGTTGCATATCAGAATCTTTGTGTGTTTGCAGCTGAGTGGTGGTGCGAAGCCTGTTGGTTTGGTGGAGAAGGCAGTGTAGCTTTCAAGAGGTCAGGCTGCAGAAAACTGGAACACTGTTCATTAGCTTCTTGGGAGAATGCACACAATGGGCATCTGAACTAATGAAAGCAAAGCTACATGAGTGTTACCCTAAAGAAAATAACAGTAGTATTTTGTGCATCATTGGATCTTACCACATTTGCTGGGCACTGCTACATGAAACAGAAGGATTGTCCCTTGTGGTTCACTTTGTTTTTCTGCTATCTGTTGATTCTTCTAATTAATGGCGGAAAGTTGGGTGGGTAACACCAGTAAAGACTGTTCTTTAAGCATCAACCAGATTCTTGGTTTTCTTGGCTCCCTGACATAGACAAAAGAGAGCCCCACCTTAGCAACAGTTACCTATATCCCTTTGTGGCTTAATTACAAAAGGGAAGCA
Source organism: Mohoua ochrocephala (assembly GCA_013398855.1). Lineage (NCBI taxonomy): Eukaryota > Metazoa > Chordata > Aves > Passeriformes > Acanthizidae > Mohoua > Mohoua ochrocephala. The sequence goes on along the minus strand of VZTA01035489.1, from coordinate 397,574 downwards.
GGAAGACTTGTGTGCTTGGGTACCAAGTGTGTGCTGCAGATTCCTGCTGACGTCTCTGTTGTCTGGGGTGATCACGTTACCCTGACAACCAAGAACATCCCTGTTTTCCGGGCTGGTCCCTGAATCTCTTTGTATTTTACAAACATCACTATTTTTTGTTAGGAGGGCACCAATTCTTTCTTGCACGCTCTGCAAGTTGGACATCTACAAACTGTCCCAGCAGAACAACAAAGAGATCTCCATCTAGGAAGATGGATGACAGACTGCCTCACCACATGTGTATCACATTTGCTTGCCAGATCCTGACTCCTTTGTACTTTCCTCTAAAGCAGTTTTCTATATTATAGCCTTCCTTTAGTTCTGCAGAATGTAGTCATCCCAATTAAAGTCAGTTCCTGTGTTCTTTCTTCCTTGTGTGTTTTGTTAATTTTGGTCAATCTCACAGTGTCACATGGCTGAAGCCATGAGCAAAGTGACCTGTTTATTCTCTTGAAGCAGTCAAAAATAATAGAAACTAGAATAGAAACTAGAGGGGGGAAATAATTTAACATTTCAAGTCCTTAAGGAAATCAAAGGCCTTTGCAAATGTAATAAGTACGTAAATTTTCTACAGAAACTATGCATTTGAAAACATCCCTGCAGACATCAGTCCGGATTTGATTTCTTTCTGAATCTTTTTTTCTTAGTGCAGAGGAAGAAGTTTAATTACCTGGTAAAGTATTTCGTTCATATAACAGATCACTTTGGTTTCAGAGAACGCTGTACTGCAGGCCCATGTCTCAAGAGCCGTGCACTCAGTTTCTTATTTTAACAGTTATTGGTTTATTGTCAAAATAGAGCATTTTGGTCAATGTGATTTCTTGGTTGCTTGTTTCTACAAATTGAACATAAGATTGTGAAAATTTGTAGATTAAAGGAATGCCTAATATGTGACAGAAGTCTGAATACTGATTCTTTGAAAATGGCATTCCTTATTCAGGGCCTTTTAAAGACTTCTTGCTGAAATATGCATCATCTATGAAAAATTTGTCCTGAATCCAGATACCAACGTGCCAACCCTATAAATTGAATGTCAGGCCATGTTTTTTTGTGGCTCACACATTCCAACCAGGAATAGCAGCTTTGCAACTGGTGTTTAACTAACAGGTCTAATGGTGTATGACCCAGAAACAGTCTAGTTCCTGCTTTCAGTTTCTGTTGGATTTTGCATTGCAAAGAGCTGCAAATGAGGAGAAAAGTAATTTTAATCTCCAAAGCAGCCAGAGCTAATCTGGGTGTCACATGTAGAGCATGTCTATTAAGAAAAGGCGGTTTTCTCATATCTGCTTCTCTGAGCATCAGCACACTGTTTGGACCATGAGACTGGTTTTCTGTGGCTAACCTTCATGAATAAAGTGGGACTTTCCTAACTGTGACTTTAAGGATAGTTCGGTTTTCCCTCCCCCCAGAATACGTTAAAATAATTCCTTCTGTTTTCTTAAATGGAACTGCTTGTCAGAAGATGTTCAGATGTCAGCAATCATCTCGCTTCTTACATGGATCTAAAATGTTTCTGGAGCTGTCACCATTTGTCTTTGAAGTTCTCTATTTTATCTCATGCACAATGTGGTAACTCCTCATTTTGAGAAGCTGGGCTTTGGCAAATACTTGCTGTACAACTTGGGCTTGTATTGCTGAGATCCTTGGGCTGGTGCACTGCAATGGATGTGGAATTTATGGTAGTAATAGAAAGTGGGATCCGTTGAGGTTTATGGTCCTTAGGTCAAAGCCATTTCACTTGGGATGGCAGAAAGGAACTTAACTGCTGGTGTTCTTAGGAAATAGGGTTTGGATTGACCTGGAGAGATTGTCCAGTCTGTTCCTTGCTCTTGTCTGGAATCAGCTGCATAATATCTCGTTTAGGTGATTTATAAAGCCTTTACCTGGCCACTAAACAGGGCAGAAATGAAAAATTCTGGACCTCTGTCATTCCTTGTTAAGTAACTCCAGACTGCTTTAGGCGGTGCTGAGATAAGGTGTAGTGCCCAGAGCTGATTTCACCTGAGGTCTAGCAAAGCTGCATCACGTGGAAGGAATATTCAGGTACTTTGCAGGCTGAACACCTGTTTGTATTTCCAAAATGTGGCAATTGGCTGTTGTGCAATTGCATGGAATTAGTAATGTGTGTCCTGCAGGAAACTGGTTGTTGCCCATTGTGTGGTTGTGTGTGTGTGTGTGTGTGGTGGTGTTTCTCTTCACACCGAACCACTGAGGAAACAAATAGCAGGCTAAGATTGGATAAAAAAAGTCACAAAATTTAGGATACAAGTAACCTCTTAAGTCTATTGAATTTCCTGTTTGCTGAAAACAGATTATTGGAGATGTCTTTCAGAATAATTTTTTTTATTTCAGCAGAAACACCCTGCTCTAAGCAGTTTTCCTGTGGGGTTAGGAATACTGATTTTTTTCATCGATCATGAAAACTTGGAAAAAATGGAGTAAACATCTGAATTTGAATTTAATGAATATTTCTCATGTTTTGTGCTATTACTCCTTCATCTTCCCCCTTTCCTCCCCTTCATTTTGTATGTGAAACATGTAATATTAAGTAATTTTTGTCTTATATGACAGAGGCACTTAAGCCGCAGTAAATTCATTGGGCTTTGCACAGGGCTGTTTATTCTCACTGACATGAACAGGAAATGCACTTGTGTGTCTTAGGAGATTAGATCTCTGTCTTTTTTTATGACAGCTCTCCATCATGTTTTATTCATCATAAATAAATGAGACTACTGCTGTTAGTTATAATTATTTTAATGTTTACTTGTGCATTTCAATAGATGGGGTGCTCAAGAACATGGGGAAGACTTTTTCCTTTTCAACAGAAAGAAAGTAGAAATCTGCTGCCTCTTTTTTTTTATTCAGGATGACATATCACACCAAAGCTAGTGACAGGTGGGCAGAAATTAAATACAGCTTAGCCTCAGAACTCTGTCTACTTCCTTGAATTTGCAAGTATGTGATAATGTTAGTTCCCAGCTTTATAGGTTTTATGGCTTAATGATTTTAAATCTAGAACTGAAAGGGAAAAAACCTGTTTGTATTATCATTTTATTTCACAGTTGTGTGAAGTCTGATGTGGTTTGGGTCTTGCTGTGGTTGTTACAGACTGACAGTACCGTACCAGGTCACCCTACTGAGTGTCCTGGAGCTTTGGCCGTCACACTCCAAATGGGAAACTGAGGTTATGGTTGCCATATCTTTGTTCCACCATCTGAAGTACTCAAAAAAAATAACCTGAACGTAAGATGGTTTACGAGTTCTGTGAGTGCTGGAGGCAGTAAAGGGATGGAGATCAAGATATAAGACCAGTTGTTTGTGAATGGCACTTTGATTTCAGTGCAGACATTGGAGAATCAAGGCTTCTTTCTTGACTTCACCCCCTCTTACTGTACAAAAATTTACATCAGCAATTCAGAAATTACTGTTTTCTTTTCTTGGGAGCTGGTGTGCTGTGGTGATGGTGGGTGATCTGGGAAGAAGAAAAGAGGAGAGTGATAGCTTTAAAATCTCCAGTGACACCAAATGCTAAATTTGAGATCTCTGTTTCTAAGTACAGTCCTTGTGCTAAGGGCTAGGAAATACAGGAAAGTGGTTTCATTTTTTCCCCCCAGCCTTAAAAGCATCAAGTTTTACTTCAATAATTAAGTCTCCCTGCATTCCTTTAGAAGGAAACAATTCTGCTATTATTAGCAAGATTAGCTGAAAAAGGCAAATATGTGGGAGTTTGGTTCCTGGTTCTGTTCCGTTTTCTTTTTTTTCCTATGACTGTACCTTCACGAGCCGCAGGCTTTTGCATATATTCATCTGTGTAGGCACAGCCTAGGCAATGGCTTTTGTGGTACTCGCTTTAAAATGCTCTACAGTAAACTGCACAACAATAATCTGAAAGATTTGCTTTCATAAAATACTGTGATGGTTTCATTGTGCATTTTTGGCAATTTCTGAAGTACTGAATTTGCTACTTATTTAGGATAGACTGTGGCAAATCTTGCACGTGGAGACTTGTACTTGGCAGTTGTTGTAGGAAATCAGCAGGACCCTCAGGGAGGAGGAGTTGGTGCTCGAGATTCCTTGGGGAGGTGGGTTACTCAGAGGGAATCAGAGCTCTTGGGTGTAAGCTGTTCTGTTTTCCTATCACTGTAGTTGTACTGTGCAAATTAACTTAGGCACAGCCTTTGGTGTGCAGTTCATCAGGATTCAGGGGCTTCTTCAATCTTACCCTACAGCAGCAGGTTTCCTGGAGGCTGGAGCCCACTCTCCCAAAACCCTGATTCCTCACTTTAGGAATACAGCCAGTGAGGTTGCCACTAAAGCCAGCAGCAATATAGCTTTGTAAGCACTGCTTTGCATGCAGTATTTCTTTGTAACTTCTGGGATAAATTTGCTCCTAATGTGTGATAAAAATACTGAGTTGAAGGTATCCAGCAGTGACAGTTCGTACTTGTGTTGCAGTTTTTGTGTCCAAACTCTCCAGAAAGGCTTCCAGTGCTTCTTTCTGCTTGATGTAACACGACGCAGCTGATTGCTGCTGACCATGGTTTTGTTAGAACTCTCGGCCTATATTTTATCCTTTACATGCTTCTTTGTTTATTGAGAAGTGCTGGCTACCCAACCTGTGCCAGCTGTCCCCGAATCCCAAGGGAGTGTCCAGCAGCTGTGAGCAGCTGGAACAACTTGTTCTCAGGCCAGCCCTTTCCTTGGCGGTGCCTCTCTCCTGCACACCCTGGGCACGGTGGAGCAAGGCTGAGGTGACTGAGGCAGATACCTCTGCAATCCAAGGAATTGCTGGGCTGTGCCCTCGCTGTTTGCGCTCTGGGCAGGGCTGAAGACCAGCCATATCTGAGGATTTTCCTATTTTCCCAAGTCTATTGGCACCTGTGAAGCAATTCCCTTGGGACCCACTGTATCCTTTTGTGTTGGTTTTTTTCCTGCCAAATTGTACATTAAATACGTAAGTACCAATGTGGGTAGTGGAGAACAGAGCATGTATATGCATATGTCAGACATCTTTTCTTACTATTTTTGGCAGTATGTTTTCTCTGCCTGAAATAACATTTTGTATCACTATGTCTCCATTGCTGCCAATCAAGCTTCTTTCCTTTTCTGTTCGTAGGGTCTTAGATTTTAAAGCTAGAAAGCAACCTTGGATCCTCTAGTCTGTTCTCTTGTATCACACCGGTCATGGAATTTCATCCAGTTATTTCTAACTTAGTTAAAATGTAACTATTCAAAATGCCTTTGGTTCTGTTTAAAGAATTCTAGATGATCTTTCTGCTTCCCTCTTTCTTGCCTTCTTCTCTTTCACATTCAGTAAGTTTGTCTTCTGGTTGAAATTTTTGCTTTTTTATGTCACATCTTTTTTGTCTCATTGTGGTTTCTCATTTAATATTGATGTCCCTCTGATTTTGTATACACTCTCCAATGGGGTTGTTTATGGATCAGGAGAAAGGTTTTATCCTTGTTCCCTAAAATAAACTCCCAACTGCTAATGCTGCTCCCAGTAGTTAATGGCTGCTTGGCTGAAATACATGACTGTAACTCTGCTTGATCACCTAATTGTGCTAAAAGTATACAAAGGAATTGGTATTTAGGGCATGTAAATGTTACCTTGAGATCCCAGGTTAAAAAAAAAAAAAAAAAATTGACCTAAATGGGCAGTTCACGCTTCCAAGCCCTGTTATGAGACTCTGCAAACAGGGACTGCTGAGTTAGTCATTCTGCCCTCCCTAAAAAACAAACAAACAAACAAACAAACAAGCAAACAGAAAATCAGCTGCCAAGTGGGGTTGTGCCATGTGAATGCTGCCTGCGGTCCTGGCCCCGAGCACAGTGCACGGTGGTTCTGTGGGGTACCAGTGCTCAGGCACCATTTTTGAAGTTGCATAGGCCATGTAGTTATTGCAGTAATTCAGTGCCAAGTATCAGGTGTTTTCTGTATGTGGTACTTCCGTCTGCCTCTGAGGCTAGTGAGAACCCTGCTCTGGAATAAGATTTCTCCTGATTTTTGTTATAAGCACAGCACTGACAGAAATTTATGGACCGTACTCTTACTTACCTGGTTGGGTTCAGGTGTTTTCACTGCTTTCAGAAATACCAAACTTTGAGTAAAGTGTATTTCCCATTCTGTGTTTTGTATAAGATGACCCAGCACTTAGGAATGCTCATTGATGGTTGGGCTCTGGCTGGAAGTGCCTGGAACCAGTATCACTGGTGTACCGGTGGAGGCAGGCATGGGGTGGGGAGCAGGGACTGGGTGAGCCGGCAGCCAAGCCTCCAGAGAGCCAGCTCAGTAGCAGCCTGACATTGCGAGTTCAGTTTTATAAGGACTTTCCCCCAACAGGAGTCCGTGGGACTCAACACATATGTCTGACTGTAGATGAGTGCAGTCTGTTGTTGGCTGTGTGCATTAGACCCTCGTGATCTGTATCATGTGAAAATGCAGATTATAACTGATAGAAGGAGGCAGCCCAGAGCCACAGTCTGGATGTTGCTGGAGTTCAGCAGCATCTGCTATAAAATTGTGGCCATTTGGGAAGAAACACATCTTGGTCTTCATTCTCCAAGACAGGAGACTTTAGGCATGTGAATAATCTTGTCTGGACTGAAGTGTTAGTAATTTTGGCCAAGGTTTTATTTTAATGCCGCATTTTGTACTGGGAGATTGTACAAATAGTTTACTGTTACCAGGGAGTATAATAAGTACTACTGAGCAGCTGCTGGAAACTTCGGGCTGTTTTAGTGGTTTCTCTTCTTTTTTTTTTTTTTGTTTTTTTTTTTTTTTTTTTTTTTTTTTTTTTTTTTTTTTTTGTTAAACACGGACTATCAATTTCAGTCTGGACTGGAACCAGTGACCAGGTGGTAAATGTGTCTGATAAACTGCTCCCCTGCCTCATTCGATCACCTGTGGAAACGTCTTTCAGTGTGACAGACGTGTACAGGTTAGAAAACAGAAAACATTTGACTTCAGTTATTTTCAGTTACTGAGTTTTGCTAGGAATGGGAGTGGGATACCCAGGAAATGAATCCAAATGGATGTTAAGGGCACTGGTTTCCTATTCTAATATTACCCAAGTGGGAACAAAAAACCGTGTCAGTACATTGCTCGGTCTGTAATTATGTAACACTGTTTAGCTGATGTGTGGTTTTTAAAAAATACTGGGTTTTTGACAATGGTTTGATTCTCCATTTGCAGCTCAGGATGTTGGTGACTACAGTGGTAAAGCTAAAGTTCTTGCCTCTTGTAAATTTGTTGGGTAGGTTTAAAAATTATTATATAATAAGCTTTTTAAAAGTACATTTTTCAGTGTAATCAACCATTGCATATCTTGTTATTTCACTTAAGAGCTATTGAAAAGAATAATTCCCATACTGCTCTTTAGTCCTGATTCTCAGCTTCAGACCTGGCAGTGAATCTCACAGATTTCCTCACACTGGGTGCTGTCACAAGCTGCTGTGACCCTTTGGAATGACTGACTGGCATATGCAGCGTGCAGCCAGGACTTCACTCTCTCAGAAAATGTGAGACTCCAGATCCAGAACTAAGTTTAGTCGAAGTGACCATAATGGTCAGGCATTTTCACAGGAGCTTGAGAGACGTAAATAGTGCCATCTCAATAAGGTTGTCATGGGTCAATGCAGTTTTTGAATATAGCTAAATTCCACACCAGGCTGTCAAGAAGAGTTAACTGTGAAGTTTTGGAACATTTTTCTTAACACCCAGCCAGCCTGGTAAATTGTGAGATTGCATCTGATTCCATTAAAACCAAGATAAAATTATTTTTACATTAAAACTTTTGAAAATGTGAGTCACATATATAGCTAGCAGTTCAAAACCGCAAGAGAAATAATCCAATTTGTTTTTTTTAATACCTTCATAATTTGGTGACCTAAACTTGAGATTTTGGGTGTTAACTTGTTATTTCTAGATTTTAAAAATGTCAAACCCTCAGGCTGATAATTTTACTGTTACTCTTTCTATGTGTACTTCAAGTGAGCTCATTCAAGAACAAACATGTTTCTAGAGTGTGCTGAAAGATACTTGAGCTATTTCAATATCTTAACACAGCTCAATATCAATGAGATGTCATAATGTTTTAATAAGGTTATCTTAGTTTAGTTTATGGTGCATTTTCAGAGGAAGTTTATTGTGTGAAAGGTAGTAAGAGATATCTCCAATCCCTCGGTTGTTTCATACCAAAGAGTTGTCTGGGACTTTGCCTTAAATTGGTTTAATCTCTGTGTATCAGTTGTGTCTGGGTTTCAAATACTCTAACATTTACATTTCAGGATTTTAAAGTTTTGGACTTCTTAATCCAAACCTTTCTTCTTAAAGCCCGTTCTGCAAAGGCTTTAAGCCTAATAGAAAATTTCATTTTAGCTATCATTTATCACTCCAAAGCCTTTGGGGAAAAAATGTCACACCGCTTCCTTGCCAAGTGCAGTAGCTTCACTGAAGAGGAAAAACTCCCTTGGGATGGTTATGAAATATATTTATTACTCTTAAAATGAACTTTTAAATGTTTCAGAGAGCTGCTGACAGGAATAAGTGTACTTCTTAGATACCTTTCCATCACGTGAAAAATACAGCATTCTGTGAGGCCTTCCCAAATTACAGAGATCTGTAAGATCTTGTGAGACCCACCGCAGCAGAGGACTGGACTTTTGGATGCCCAGTTTGTGATCATACATGAGGGAAGAGTTGGTGGCTGCATTCTTATGGGTGGTTGCCAGCCTTGTGTGATAATTGCTGCTAATCACTGAAATCTGCAGCACCACCCTTCCACTGATCCATCAGTGAGAGAGAGAGCAGGGAAATGTACCTTGCCCCACATAGCTAGTGCACATCTCAGCACTGGGGTTATAAATAAAATAATAGGAATTGATGTGCAGCATCAGCCTTGTCTTTGCTCTGAGTGGTGGGTGTTCAGCATCCCATTCTGCCCAGTCAGGTAAGGCAGTGCTTGGGATGGCAGCACTGCTGGGATTGCTTCCACAAGGGAGCATCTTTCAGCTCCCTATTTTCAGAGTGGGTTTAAATTAATTTTGCATGCCTGCACATTCGTAATGCGTCCTTTTCCTTGTAAAACTGAGCTTCAGCTTTAGTCTCAAGCAGGGAAGTCTATCGCAGTTGCCATTTCTTTTAACTAAGCCTCTCCTAGGGTGCAGCCCAAGCAGGGAGACCAAGCAGTTCTTGCTGTAACAGAAAAAATATCTTAATTTCTTCTGGTCATGTGCTGAATGGTTTCTGTTCTGGCAACAGCTCGGGCCCCTGTGTTGGAGAGATACCGTGCTCTCCGTGGTCTGAGCTGTGTCTCAATGGAGGGCAAGAAAAACGAGGCTCAAGCAGATGCGTTTGTTTAACCCAAGGCGTCACCGACAGTGTGGCACAGACTTACAGGACACACTGTCTTGATCCATCTTTTCCTTAGGTATTTCTTTTCTGCTTCGAGCAGACACAGCATACAGTGGCTGGAGACTTTCGCTGAGCCCTTTTGCAGTTTAGTTTGTCTTCTGAGGAGCCACACGTTGGTAGCAGAGAAGGGACTTTGAGGTGCGCTGCTGCTCACCTCGCCGCGCTGCATTTCATCCGCCGTCACGCTCGCATCTCCCCGGGCGCCGAGGCTGGTGAGAGGTACAGCACAATCATCTGCACCTCCTTTTGTGCACTTCCTTTTCTTGAAAGGGCTCTGTGAAACTGAGCTGAAAGGCATCTATCAGAGAAAATAAATACTTCCAAGTGACTTCTGAGCATATAAACAACCTATGTAATATTATGACTGTATTAATGATGCCTGCTCCTTTCAATTATTTGTGATAATTATTGGTTTATTTGATTTTTTTTTTTAATGTGTTTCCTAGAATAACTCTCAGCCTGATTGAGATCTCTGATGGTTGTCGCATTGCAAATAACCTTAAAATACTGGGTAGGCCTGATCTAATAGAGGGCATTGGAGAGTAGGCACATGGCTGTGTCTCTGCCGTGGGAGTTTTCAAAGGATCTGTGGTTCCTCCAGACTTTTAAAGTGATTATACTGTGTCGCACTTATGAATGGGGTGCAAAGGCTTCTGGGGGGGGGGGAAGGGTTTGCTTCCTTAATGAGTATGTTTTCAAAGAAAAATTACATTTCCTTGTCACATGAAAGAAAGTAATGTGTACACAAATGCTAGCCATTATTTGGGAAATGGCTCAGGCTCAAAAATTCTGGCTGGAAACCATTAGGAAGAAAAACGTTCTCCACCATCAATTAATGCATTGTTTTTCTTTTCCTTTCATGTTACTAAGCAGGCCAAGAGATAAGGGGCCAGCTGTAATCCATCTTGTCAGATGAGTTAAGTCACTTCGTGTTATACCGGTCATCTGGAAAAAGAAAACTCCATTTCTCTCTAAGCCTGATTTTTAGATCATATTTTTCAAATTATCATTGCTTTTACCTAATGTTCCTGTATTCTACATGTACTGACTGAGTGTTCTGATCCAAAAATGTATAATACAGTGCTGCCTTTTGTTAATGCGTGTTTGGTGGGATACTTAAAGCCAGCAATGTAGATTCTGGTAATTAACTGCCCTTTGTGTCTTGAGAGCTGCATCTTCATCACCGACTGTAATTACGGAGGATGGGATTCACAGGGACAGTTTGAGGTGCTGGTGCCCTCGGCTGGGGCACACGCCACGTTAGTTTTGCCACCTCCAGCAGAAGGGCTCAACAAAAGCTTTGGGAAACGATGGTAAGGCTTGGCAGTAACACCTTCAACTTTTGCATCTCATCTGTCATAGCCCAGAATACCTCAGTGCCTGTCCTGCAGCCTGAGTCTGCCCAGTTACACCACTAGCAACACTGGAGCTGGCCAGCTGTAGTGCTGGTTGTTTCCTGACTGTCACACTGGTGCTCAGGTCCAAAGGGAGGGCGGAACGTGGACTGTGCACCTTCATCTGCTGTGCCAGAGATCCCTGTGTGTGTGGCTTCCCCCTCTGTCCTTCACTCCAGGTGCTAAGGAAAGTGATGGCAGAAGTTTGTGTTAAAACCAGTCTGCTCCACTGTCAGCTTTTGCAGACAACCCTGACCATGTGTGGCAGACCTAGGAGCGATACAGGTTTGAGTCCTGTGAGCTCCATACCATGGAGTATTGGCTGGTGAGGATAATAATGCCCTCAGATCACTTGTCCTGCCCTCTTAGCATTTGTATTTTATTGAAACAATAGAATCAAATCCAGTAGCACTCGTCTGATTTCTCTTATGCATGGCAAAGGGTTTTTTGGGTGCAAGAGAAGATCTTGATGTCATTTTAAAGAGTTACAATGTAGGCATTTTTGAAGGGCTTTGCTGAAGTGCTGTCCCCCAGCTCAGTGCAGCTGTAGAAGGCACTGGTATCTAGAGCCCGTGTTATGCACTCATAAAGTCCATTTTAAATAGTGTTTTGCTTCTGTTTCACCCAGATTCGTATACTAACACAAACAGAACACATTTCCCAGAGTTAAACTCACTGGGTTTTTTACACTACCGAGTTGATGACAGATATTTTTGCCTGGACCACAGGAGATCCCTCACCAGTGTTATGGTGCATTGGCTCTGCTGGAAATGCTGACAGTATCTGCAGTCAGAGAACTAACTCATGGGGAGCAGGTCCCATGGAGCTGGTTCTGGTGTCCAAGGGCTGTACATGAGACTGGTAAAGACAGCTAAATGTAAAGCAGCTGGAGCTCCAAGGCTGCACACCCTGCGTGGTGCTGGGATTTGTCTGTGCATGGAAAGGCTGTGGCTGCCCCGGCAGCGGGGCCAGCTGGCACTGCTGAGCTTTACACTCCAAAACAGGTTGGTCACATCCCAGCTGATGGATGGCCAGAGACTGGCTTGGGAGAGCACTGCTTGGTTTGGGGCCAGGTGCTGCCAGGGGCCATCTCCCAGTGTGAGAGTGCAGACCATCAGGTTCCTTCTCCCGGGAGCATTCCCTGGCACTGCTTAATGTGCTGGGATAGATGGAGCCTGTGATCCTCCAAGAGTGATTTTATTAATATGAATCTTACGTAGGAGGACAGCTCTCATTTATGAAATAGGTTCAGTCTTGTGTGGGAAGCTGAGGAGAGGAGGAAGATGAGAAGAGGGATTTAACCCCTTGATTGCTGACAAACTTTCTTGATTTAAAGAGGAGATTGAATAAGCTGTTGCTGTGTAACATCAGGGAAAGTTTGCATAGGTCAGGCATTGGCTGGGACACATAGCTCTGTTCTGCTGCCTCTGAAGTAGATGTTCAGTAGTTTGTTTGGTACTTTGTAGTCTGGAAAGAAATGCACTTTGTCCTTCTGTCTGACCATATTTTTTCAACTGAAATTTCAAATTTAAAGTTGAAAATATTTCTTCCTTTTGTGTCAAAGATGCTTTTATTTTTATTTGGTTTGACTTTATTATCCCACAGACATAGGGTGGGTGCAGAACACAGCCTTTTGCAGTGTCGTGGTTTAGACAAAGATACCTCTGTGTTTCTCCAACACTGAAACTGTCATGTACAACTCTGAAAGTGGAAATACATTAAGGACTATTTATGTGGTTGATGAGTAGTTGAAAAAGATAGAGACAAACTCTACCCAGCACCTCTGCCCAGTAACATGGGAACGGACTCATATTCCATTTGCTTTACTTGGTCTTTATGGTATCAATTTTTAAGAATAAGTTAAATAAAAAACCTGTTCTGTTTGCTTTTGGATGCATGGTCGGGGTGTCTAAGAGCAAACATAGAATCAAGAGCAGGCTTAGTAGTCTTGTTCCCATCTGCAAAGTATTTTAGCTATGTCTGTGCTGCATTTCAGTCTAAACAATTACATAACTTTATTAATATCTACAGACTTGCTTGACAGCCCTGACACGATAATATAATGGAGTTATATTGTTTATCATTGGGTTTTGAAGTGGTGAGCTTTTTCTCATATTTATTTGTGTGTGTGTGCGTGTGTGTGTGTGTGATTTGCTGAATGCCTTCATTCCTCTTTTTATCCCTCTCCATTGACTGTACAAATTATATCTAAGGTTGTATAATCCTCTTCTTGTGGTGAACCCATTTTAGTATGTTCCTCTCTTTGTCTTCTGTCATCTTCACTTGTCTGAAACAAGAGACCACAGCCAGTGTGTGTTTCTATCCCACACACTCCGTGGATGAGATGTGGGCAAGGAATCTTTCTCAGCAGAAACTCATTCTGTACAGAAGCAGGATGACTTCTTAGCAGATGCAGTTAATGATGCTATTCATTTTAATTCTGTTTCAGAACAAATATAGTGTGGTTTAATCTGTGGCTGGCAGGTTTCTTCTTTTGTAAATCACATCTTCTGAGGCTATTTACATGAGATTTTCTTTTTACTTTTTTTTTCCTCTCATCATCTATTTTTGGCTACAATCTGGAGAAAAAAAAATCTCCATCAAATAGATAATACCTCCCACAACAGCTTTCCAGGGCTAAATTGAAGAAGAGAAAAATAGAAAGCTCTGCAGAACTGAAAACCATCAGAACAAGACAGTCCTGGAAGTTTAGTTTCCTGCCTTGGAGGATACTTTCTTTGCATTTTGCAGTTGTGCATTTCTTGTACTACTCCTTTGCAGTGTTTCCTAAAGATTTCTCAATATGTGACTGCAGGGCTAGAAAGAGCAATTGATAGAAAATCCAAACAGCTTTGTTAAGCTGGCAATGTTAAATGGATTTCTTGGTTTAGGTTTTTGTGGTTTTCTGTTTGTTTTGTTTTAAACTAGAAAAGGGAAAAAATTCAAACAGTTATATTTAATTCAGAGAGTAGTATATATCTAGTAGAGATTGCAGTTGAATTACTTTTCATACGGTGGAGAGAAGAATGTGCCAGATTATTTTATATTTCACAGAAAACATTGTTACATCAGTGTTATGTATTTCATCTCAAATTTCTGCCAGATAAGTGCCAAAATATTATAACAAAGCAACTTAATAAATACCCTTCCAGTATTAAAAAGCAAAATCAACCTTTGATGTTTTCATGTGAATGTTCCAAAACATCATATTTAGTGCTGTAAATTTATGCTCTGAGAAAAATAGTCTTTTTGTTCAGTCTATGAGTGTGAAGGTTAACAATCATCCTTACCGATTCGTGACGTTGGCCATTTTGAGGGCAAGTTGCAGATCCTGAGCAATATATGATGTAATCAGTATCCAGAAAATTTCTATTTTTGTGCAATATATGTCAGTCAAAAGATTTCCAAATTTTGAAGACCTTGCAAGTTGATGTGTGACCGTTTTAATCAGGAGCATGCCAACCCCACCTGTCTCTTGGGCATCCCAACATCACAGATTCTGAACAGGGTGATTTTTGTGATTGATCATCCATTTCTGAAGTGAGTTAGAAAAGAAGTATGCAGGTTAGAAATATCAGCAAAGCATTCCTCTGAAAATCAGAGGAATAAAAGGAATTATTTTGGCAGAATCAGCTCTTTTCTGATGCGTCTCGAAACCACTGGATTGACCCTGAAATATTTTCTTCTGAGAAAATAAACTCATTCTGTTTATGTCTCATCTGAAGTGTTAAAAATCAGTTTTAGGCATTAGCGCGGAGCAAATTTCCGTGGAGAGATTTCTGTCAAGAGGAGGAAATCATTGTGGTTAATTGTGGTGGTGCTGGCACGGGCTGACTCGTTAGGAGCAGCCAGTGGATGTGAAAGGTTTTCCGTTGGCGTGTGAAGCTGCTTTGCAGCCGTCCTTAGGCCCCACGGTAATGACTTCCACAGGTAATGGCAACAGCATGTTTTGTGATCCAGTTTCTTTCATGGACGCATTATGAAATAGTCTCAAAGTAGTAGTACTGCATTTTTGGCATACTGGCATCATTTTGAAGTGGTATGGTAGGTACATTACCCATAACAGAACGGCCTGTAAAACCTGTATGTGTATCTGTTGAGCAGAGTGGGATTCTCTTGGAAATCCTACCTACAAACCCGAAATAAAATAGAAAACTTCACTAGAGAAAAATGGCAATATTACTGTTTTCTGCTGCTCACACAGATACTAAATGGAAGTGGTTAGATGCAGAGTTACTTCAAGGAGTAATTTAAAAAAAAAAAAAAAAGAAGGAATGGTTAAAAAAACCCAAAGAAATAAAGTTGGATGAGGTCAGAAAATAAACAAGTTCTTGTTAACGATTTACAGTGGAAGGAACCATGATATGAAAAAGAGTCATTTTTTTTAAAATGAGCTTTCAGTGGAGAGATAATGGTGATAAGTGTGTGCTATAATGAGTGTTACCAGGATGATGGGAGAGTCTGTCTGGCCACGGGAATGGGATGGTGCTGCCTTTGCATTTGGGAGCGTGATTTGCTGCAGGATGCTGGGGCAGGGCAGGAGGCACCGCCGTATGCGACGTGCAAAATCATGAAAAGAGGTTCAGGATCATGATAAAAATATTCCAGTTGAATCTTTCAGTGTTGTTTGAGTAAAGATAACTCCTGTATGAGAGCTGCAGCCTTTCAGCCTGACCTACTGCTCTGCTGCTCTGTGCCTGCAACAAAGTCCTGGATGTTGATTCTGAGGCAGTGGGGTGGTTATTAAATTTGTACTGCTGAGGCCAAGATGCTGCTCAGTAGGACAAATCCGTGCCTTTAGTAGTTTTGTGATACTGTTTTTTTCTGAATTAAGGTATTTTCAGATGTGAAGTCACATTTTTGTTAGACTCGTGTGCTGCATGGGGCAGGGTTGGTGGAGAGGCTGATTTTCTTATTTTTTATTTTTCTTTCTCCCAGATAGAAGAAATACAGAATGGTTTTATTTGTACCAAAAAAAAAAAAAGGTATTCACTTACTCTTAAAGCCTAAGGGTAAAAAGAAAATCAAATGTTTTGGGAACTGGCAAGACTCATTTCAACAATAGCTCCCTTTGTCTTGTTTTCATATATGATGTTTGGACTTTTTTTTTTTTTTTCCATGGAGCATAGTTCCCTTTCCTCCTTTGTGTACAGATTTCTCTGGTAATTATGAGAGCTTGTCTGTTTGAATTTGTCACATTTTTGGCAGCCAATGTTCGTCTGCAGACACTGTTTCTGTAAAGGAATGGCGTACATGAAGCATGAGGAGGGGACTAAAGCTCTTTTGCTTCTGAGCAAGCTTCTAAACCCAGACCCAGACACCAAACAGAGCAGGACAGGCACCTCCATCTGCTTGTGGACACTGCTCCTGTATCCATGAATTGCTGTTTTACCGTTGTATTTCCTCTTTAATGTAAATGAGATTATATACAAATAACAGATGCTCGGTGATCCAGCTATCAAACCCCATTCTTCAAAAGCATCCTCCTCCAAACCTTCCCCATCACTTCACCCCAGGCTTTGTTCATGCGTTAAAACCAGTTTATAACAGAAGCAAAACACACACACACGGACATGCACACCCCACATTAAAAATATGAAGGGAAAATAGCAACTGCTCAGGCTGCCAAGAGAAACCTTTGCAGAGATGTGCTGCAGTGGGTGTCTCTGTCTGCTCTCTGACTGCTGGGCATCACCAGGGAGAGAGGGAGAGGGAGAGGGAGACTCCTTGCTGTCCCACAGATACTTAATTAGAGGTTCAATCTCCAGCCCAGTGCCAAGCATTCACATCTCTGTGTGAAGTCTGGGCAGATTTCTCCTTGCAAGGCATCCCAGGATGCAGTGTGTGAAGGGCAGGGGTACCTCTGCCATAGCTCATTTAATCTTTCTCCTCCTTTAGTTTCAATTCAATTTTGGAATTAATTAGAAAAAAAAAAAAAGAAGTCACCATACATTTTCCAGTAGCTTTCTGTCAGGGTAAGAGAAATGAGCTGAATTACAAGTGAAGTAGCTTGTTGTTCTGACTATAGAACCCTTTGCTCTGCTCTGGTTATGAAACAAATAGCCCAGCAGGTAGGGGAGTGGTTTGAGATAGTTTGATTGTTTTTTCAAAATGCTTTTTTCCTCCATGTCTTATTATGATCTGGTATGTCAAACTACTCTTGATCACCTTAGAAAAAGTATTGGAGCTATACTTAAAAAAAAAAAAAAAATCAAGTTATTTTTCAATTTTAGTTTTATTTATGAATTTCATGCAAAATTCTGCTGTCTCAAGATATTGGTTGTATTGTTTTTGCCAACTGGAATACACAGCTAGACAACAGGAATTGCTAAAAAAGTAGGAGAACATAACTATATACTGCAGTTTTGTGAGCAGATTGCGTTTCATTTTTCAAGTACTTGTTACTGCACGCATCCTGTTCATTTTCTTCATGAGAAGGTTTGCAAACTCTGGTTTTTTTCCCAGGGAAATGCTGTTCAGTGAAGCTGAGTTTGGCGGCCCATTAAGTGAAACCAATCTGTTGACAACTACTAATGGGTAGAAACAACTCTGGCAGTAGTTATTAAGGTTGGTTGTCTTCTGATAATAACGTAGAAACAAATAGTAGCTTTTTTTGTCGTTGTTGTTCTTAGCAGCTCTAATTTCTAACAGTTCAGAAAGCAGAGTGAGCTGGGCTTAGAAAATGTAAACACGGGTCATCCCCAGCCATGTTGTGTTACATGTAGTTAGAAACATAGAGGGTGTTGATTTGAAGGCAAACTAAGTGGTTGTCAAATTATAGTGAGATGTCAAAAGTGTCATTTTAGTTAAAGAAATTGGTTTGGTTAATGTTGTGTTCTTCCTTAGACAAGGAAGGAAAACTAGAGGCATTTTGCTGCTTTTAATAATTTTTGAAGGCGGCGTGTTAAGTAGAGATAGGGGTAGTAAAACTAATGGAAATACCATTGGACGTTGTGGCAGAGCTTCCTTTCATTTTGGCTACACCAACATTTCCATTGGAACAGCTTCCAGTGTGAAAACTGCCTCCAGAACTGTTCAGGCTGGTTCTGAAATAAAGAACGAGGAGGAATTTCTTTTTACTCATTAAACCCATGCCTTTTTTACATATCAGTAACCCATAACAGGGTCTTACCTTTTAAAAATCTTTTTCCGGGCTAAAAGTCTAATTTTTGCCAAGTTTTTAAGCCTCTCAAGAGGTACTTTTCTGGGAGGGAGTGCTCAGGCTGCTCGAAGCAGATGTTGGGATGGTTTGGATGAGGTAGGAGGTGAGGACAGGAGGGAAGGACAGTTGGAATCTGCCAGGAGAAAGAGACTTGGGCAGAACGTAGGGCTGTGCCTGCTCCCAGGTCTGCAGCCATGCCAGGCAGTCTCAACTTTGCTTTGACTCATGGGAAGCTGTGGGTGAATACACAGAGTTAAACCTGGGAAAAACCCCAGCATGAAGTTTCCTGGCCTCTTTCCTTCGGCTCTCTGTAAGACACAGCCTCGCTGAGTTGCTTTTCTGGCCCCTGAATGAGCCAAGGGGAACCGGCACCCTGTCAAGCTCCAGTCCCTTCCTCTGCTTGGCAGAAGTCACCTTCGTGCCTGGATTATGAAAACGCATCTTTAGTGCAACAGTTCGAGGGAGGAAATTCCAGGCGAAGTTTGGGACAGTGCTGTTAGCTGTAATATTAATCAGCTCACATTGGGAAACCATTCATGAGAATGGTGCTGTTTTTTTGGGAAATACTGCAAAGCAGCTGCACACCTTCTAGTGAAAATAGGTGCCGTGAGTCTTTTTCCAAACTGCCTCCGTTAGGGTTTCAGTGCAGGAGAGTTTTCTATGTCAGATGAGCACAAGCACTGAATTTGGGGGTAAAGCATCTATTCTGTAACATTTAATGTGAGGGACTGTTAGAAACAGCACACCTTTTGCTGTGAACTCTTGACTTTCCTAGTTGGCCTTTTAGACATGAAATGCTTTCTATCTAATTAAAAAAAAATTCTCCCGTGGAGAACGTGGGTGACATCTGATTCCTTACATACCGTGTTTTCCTGGGTTGGAGCCTGTCAGAGCTCCAAGGTCACACGGCCATCTTCCCTCTTAGAAATCCCTGCTAACTATTTAACCTTGATCTTCACTTTGCAGTGCTCCCGCGAGCGTGTGACTTGTGATGGAATAACTTAGCATGCTGTATCCGTAGTCATCACTGCAACTGGCAGCGAGGGGATGTGGTTATTTATAAAGCCGTAGGCCATCACACAGTTTTAATAGACATTCACTTCCACATTTGTTTCCATTCAGATACTAAAAATATTAATCTCAGCTGCAATATAAACTGATTTTTTTTTGATAACGATAAGAAAAGCTGACACTCTGAAATGCTTTTAATTATTTAGGAGATTGAATTGTGTTTTCTGCATAGGTGCAAACTCTAATTAGTTTCCTCTTACTGTTCATTTTATGGCACGTGTTTTTTTCTGAAATGATAAAAGATCATCAGACGAAAATTTTGCCATTGTGAGGAGGAAAACATGTAAATTTTAAGTATATTTTTCCAAATTGCTTTCTATGCGCAGTATAGTGAAAGAGCCACGTGAGGCATCTACTTCATTTGCTGATTTTTTAGTGTTTGCAACATTAGGCTTGAATTACACTGCATTGTATCACTTTGAATTTTTCTTTGTTTCCTTGCTTTATGAAGGGGTTTAAATTGTACTTAGAGAATATTTCGTACACTTCTGCCTTCCTAGAGTGTTGGCTCCTTTGGCTTTATTCTCTCCATTTTCTTTCCATGTCTCCAAGAGTAATTTCATGTAAAATATATTTGTTGTATAAAACTTGTGTGCTGCAGTGCACTATAGCTGAGCTTCTTGTCCTCTGAATGTAGGAGGCAGGTGCTGAAGGAAGCAGGAGTGATGCAGTGAACTTCAGACAGGTGCCGTGTAGGAAACCTGAAACGTTGGAAAGGTGTTGGAAGGCAGGAGACACGTGCCTGTGTGCCTTTGCAGTCATCAAGACATACTGATAGCTCTTAGGGGGAAAATGAGGGGAAATTTACCGTGACAGTAGTACTCCAGTAGTGTAGAGTGCGTGACATGCTGCCCTTTGGATAATTTCTTTCCTATTGTTCTAGTTTATAGGCTCTTCCTTTGCTAAGTAGTTTGTTTTTCAGATGCCACTGAGCATCCTCCTTCAGGAGGAGGGTTGTGTCTGTGTGTAGACACAATAATTGTAATAATCAGACCTTTGGTATTTAGATGGAAAGGGTCAAATGCAGCAAACGAGTGTTCTTTAATCTCATAATCCTGAATATGTATTCAGTGAGTTGCCATTTTTTAATTGAAGATTTTAACCTCGTTTCCACCAGTCTTTTGAAGAGGCCAGAATGCCAGAGGGCCTTTAGACTTGCAGGTGAAGCCCTGCTTTTACTGCCTTTTTCCTATATGACTGAGAATGGCTCCATTTCTGGAAACAGCAGTTGACTAAATATCCAGATGATATTTTCTGTGATTTTATGGCTCTTTCTACCATATGGTGGAAACATTTCTTGAAAGAAGGACAGAGTTGGTGGAGTAAAAAGAAAATGCTCCAACATCCCCATCCAAAATCCATGTCTGCCTTGGCACTGCATGACAGAAATAGGATGTTCAAATTCTTCTTTCTTTCCAAGAAGCTATTAATGTTGAGCATCGTAGACAGAGAGCCTCACCTGGTGTTTCACATCCTGCTGGGCTTCCTTCTCTGCTGCTCCTTCCTAATCTCCAACTCATCTAAAGGAAGACTGTGGAAGAGGCTGAAGCTGAACAGTGCATCTGAGTGTTGCTCCGGAGTCATCCTCACTTTATCCCCAGCAAATCTGACATAGACTAAACCTGGACAGAATGAATCTATCCAGAGGACTACCAGTGTAAAAGGATAAAATGTGTCTGATGAAGAGCTCTCTAGAGCCTTTTACTAGCCAAAAACCATTTAAAAAAAATATTTTTTTTATTATATTATTTTCCAGTCAATCCACCCATTATGCATCTTTCTGCATATACATAATGGGAAGCAATTTGCTATCAGTGAAAATCCAAACAGACCTTTGGTAACTGAAATTTCAAATATACCTTGTGGCAGACCTGAGCCGTGGGTCTGTGAGAAAGGCTGAACTTGGCCATCCTCTCTGTAATGGGTTGTGGTGCAACAGAAATGGTTGATGCGGCTTCCCAGTCCTGGAGAATACCCTGCTGGCATGCTGGTCATAACTGATGTTAAAGGTTGTGTGTCTTGGACAGAAAGGAAGTTCATTCCTTGTTTTCAGATCATCAGGAGGTTGTGGGGAAGAGCTGACCTGGTGTCTTTTCATTTTTGCAGGGCTGCAAACTAACAGTTTAAACTGTTCAAAATTTTCTTTAGTAAAAGGTAGTTACTAACCCAGAAACAGAATCTCCTCCAGCCTTCAGTGGCTACTGCTTCAGGAACCTGTGACTGGAAGAAGGAAGAGGTTTTCTCCAGCAGTTAGCATTTGAGTCAGTTTGATAGGTTGGGATGGCAGGTGAATTTAGGTATCTGGTGCTAGATGAACCCTGAAATATTTCTTGGTGCTGTGACCTGTGTGAATGCGGTATTTGTGTGTTGACACCCTCTATCTCAATAGTCTCTTTTTTTTGGTGATGTGTCACAAGGATGAGCTGGATGTGTTACAGAAATACATCTGTCCAGGTGTTGTTAAAATGAGGGCTTGCCGAGCTGTTTCCATGCCATGTGCCTTGCAGGCTTTCATTCACTCAGTACTTCATCTCCCCTTGTCTTATTCTAAAGTTTTCAACCCTTGCTCAGGTCCTGCCAGCTTTTATTTAGAGAAAAGGAGGAAGTTTGCAGTACATGAGTTATTGTCAATATTAACATAGGCCCAAACACAAACCAGGAATTCTAATTGGGTGCCGAGGACTTCCTCAGAGGTAGCCAGGACTATTGAAGGGCCATAACACTCAGCCTGATGTTCATACAGGTCAGCTGGTGGCAATAGAGGAAGAAGAAAAGCTCACAAGCCAGACATTTTCTAGGAAGGAAGTGACTGAAAGCAGCCCCGTGGCCCCAGCAGACCCAGCCCCATCATTCCTCGCTGACACCACGATGGCTCTGCCTCTCCGTCAGTTCCCATCCGCCCCAGCTGCCAGGGCTGGATGTTTATCCGTTGCTGTCAGGACAGAGAAGGGACTTCATTTGTGTGCCACGAGCATGGCAACAGAGGACTAGACAGCAATTCCAGTGTTCCCATGCCAAACCCTTCCTTGCAAACCAAAACTGGGTGTAGGAGAAGAATGGAAGGGGTGAAGGTCTGGTGGAAGTCCTCCAGCAGCCAGCCAGTGTCCCAGCTGGAGACCTCTGGGACCTCAATGGTCCTCTTCCATGGGAGGACCATTGAAAGGGTCCTCCCTAAAACTCTGCTGGTTCACCTGTGCTCTGCAATATCACACTATGAATACATGGTTTAACAAGTAAACAGAATTTTAAGCAGATTATACAGACAGTTGGAAAACACAAAAAAAAAGCTCAAAGCCTCAAAATAGCTGTTTTCAATTTTCACTGCTTGAATAGAGTTTCAGAAGGATTTAACCTTTGTTCTTTGATCATGGCACAAAAGAATATATACATGCAAACGAGGAGGCTGAGGTAATGATTATATGCAAAGATGCTGCTAAGTGTATAATTAAAAACTGCCCTGTGAGACACCCCCAAATTTTATATCCTAATTTTATTTTATACTGCCATTTAGAGGAGGGATGAATTCACCTCTCCCACGCACTCTTTGCACCTGTTTCATATAATGGGCAGATTCAAAATTCATCTTTGTAGGAAGTCTGCTCTATATTATTCAGATAATATTATGCAGTATTTGTTAACCTAAATTTTGCCCCCATCAAATACTTCAGTCTAGACTAATTGGCTGCAGTACTTAGCATTTAAATTATCAAGCAATGGGGTCTGTGAAAATTGATCTCCAATGTTTGATACTAATTCTTTGTTTTCCATTTCTTCACTGAGAAAATTGCAGCAATTGTTCTGCAAAGCTTGAAGTGAAGGAAATAAGTGTAGACTTACAGCCACACGAACGTCAGGAAGAGATTTTTATTTTAGGACATGGTTATTTTATGTGATGGGATGCTGAAATCAGGAATTCGGTAACCTTGGAATCCTAAAATATCCCATCGTAACACATACCACGTAAAGTTACAATGCAATGAAGTATGTAAAGGTAATAATGATGAACCAAGGCAATTCTGCAGTAGCCCTTGCAGTTTCTGTCCTGTCATTAGTATTTTTGTACTCCTACTTGTAACTTCTATGGGTTTTCTTCCCTAACACGACTTGATGTCTCTTCACATTTATATGTTCTGCAGAATAGAGCCTTGATACCAGCAGAGACGTCTGCAGCAGTGCAAAGACTAATAGTAGAGTTTCAGAAATAATCAACTGCAGCAGCCAGGTTTTCTACTGAGAAAGGTGGGAAATTTACATTTGCTGGGATTTTCTTTTTCCTAATTCACAAATTGCTTCATTGTTTTGAAATAACTTCCCCCATAAAACATATTTTTTTCTTACAGAATCTGACCAACAGAAAGCACTTCAGTGCTTGAGATACTGCAGAAATCCATTGCTGTTCTTCCCAGGCAGGAGCATTTCTCAGAGCTGTTAGCAGTAGCACTTGCAGCACGTGTGTTCCTGGCTTCTCCATCTCATATACCTCATTCAAGAAAAGGGAAGTAGGGTTGAGGATACACTTACTGATCCTCAGTGTCTAAGATTATGTCTAGATGCCAGTGTGCTTCTGTGACCCTTGCTGTCGTTGCATAGGTTCCAACGATGAGAGCATCTAAACAAAATGGGTATTTGCACTGATAAACTCAGACAGAGGAACAAAAAACCTTGTAGATGTGTTGTTTAACAGGTACTCTACAGACTGCAGTCAGAGCAGACTTCCAGTGAGGTTCCATCTGAGCAATGAGCTTGTATTTGGGAAGGGGATTCCTCCTGAGATTTTGGAAGCTTTATCAGAAAAGCAAAGGGGCCAGCCCGTGACCTAGGAGTTGCAGAAGAGGAAGAGAAGCTGTTGCACTGTCTGCAGTTACCTGATATGTAATGCCAATTATTGCTCTTCACGTGGAAATATCATCAAGGAGCCGTGCTTCTGCACTAGGAACTGTGCTATAAATCCCAGTTTTATTTGTAGCCCTTTATGGCTGTGGAAATGTTTCCCTTTCTCAGTTCAATACTTCTGGTGCTCTGTGCCATAAGTTACGTGCTTGCATTTCATTAATGCTGCTGGCAGTTCATCTCATTGGAAGGGCTGCGGTCCATCATCAGATTCTGCATCTCAGATTCTGCTCACGATGCTTCCGTGCTCCTTGCTTGCTGTATTCTCATCTGGCACAGGATCCTGTGCCTGCAGTGCACTGTTGGCATCGGGCTGCCCCGTAATAACGAATGATTTGTTGCTGGGTCACTTGAAATAACTGGCTGCCTTCTCTCCTGGCACTGGATTTTCAGGAGCACGGTCTCTGCGAGGAGCCAGCTCTGTGCTGTCCCTGTAGCTTTTGCAGAGAGTGGGGAGACAGTGGAGGGATGTGAGGACCAGCCACACGCTGGGCAAGGAGGCTGGAGCCAAAGTGGGGCATCTCAGCGCTGGGCCCCCGAGGCTCTGGGTGCCCTGTCACGCACACGGCGTGTGGCTCAGGCTTTGTGGGCTCTGAGGGAGCAGCCAGCTGCAGGAGAAGCTTTACTTTGTGAATACAGAAAATGGAAGGCAAAGGAGCGTGGGTGTTTCATGCACTGGGTAGCTGTAATTACAGATTTGGATTCCTGGCAGCATTGAATGCACTGGAGGAGCCAGGGCCAGATGGGCAGAGCCTCCTGGTGCCTACCAGGAACTGTTTCAATGCATTTTCCTAGTATCAATCACCAATTTGTGCAACTTGGTTTTTGTTGTTTTTTTTTTAAATTCTAAATAGCAGCAAACAAATGGCAAACTCACATGCCTCACACAGCATCCCTTCATTGCTGTTAAAATAGTGGCACATGAACAGAAACTGGAATGACTCTAATTTATCTGCAATGACCACTGTTTATTTCTTGGGGGAAGACGAGGTGTCTTCCTTTATAAACTTCTCAGCTGTCTCCTTAAATGTACTGCTTTTCTGACCCATGTGAGAGTCTTATAAATAATAATGTAATTACTGTTGTAATGAAGCTCAGATAACAGGTGATGGAAAAATGCTACTCTTCACAGCCAGAAAGCAAAATTCAAAGGGCAGGTGATGTGATTTCTTAAGGTTGTGGAGGATGTTCATGCAGGAAAAGGGTTTTGAACTAACTTTGATAGTACCAGCCTTTTCAAAATCAGGTGTGAGAATAAGGCTTAATCCCATCCATTCACAAGGAAAACGTTGTCATCCATTTCAGTTTGCATTAGGAACGGCCTTCATTTCATCAGTTTTGCTTATCACAGCCAAGCTTTGGGCACGTGCTGTGGAAGGTAAGCCAAGGTCACGTAGACCACCACTATGTGAATGACCTGCCTGGGAACACGCTCTGCCCTCTGAGGAAGGGGAGTTCTCTTGTTCCACCCGCATTCTGGTTTCTGCCACACCACACAGTGCCCTCAAGTGTGGCTGAACTCAGGAATTCAATGCAACAAATCCTGTACTGATGTACGGGAATTCACTCTTACACAGAAATGCAGCTTTAATCACATTTTTTAACTAGAGCAGAAAAAGTAATTTTTAGAGTATGTTATTTGTAGGGTTTATGGAAGACAGTTTTTCTCTTTTTTTGTCATTACTGAAGACCGTTTGTTTTTTTACACATCAATGACTATAACAGGATTGACTGATGTTTTGGCAAAATTCTCAATGAGCCACAAGCAAATTAGTTATTTCCTCTTCTTGACTATTATGTACTGTTGCTCACTGCCATTGAACAGTTACTGTGGATTAGTGGGTAACAGAAGAATCAAGCAGGTATGTGAACGCTGCTTTGGAGATGGAGGATCTTCCTTGATGGAGGCTGTTTCTGTATTTACCTGTCACGTTGGCAATCGTCCTGATCTTGCCTGGAGTGCAATCCTTGCAGCAGATGAGCAGCAGCTTCAGTAGATGGGGGCTGGACCCCTCTGTCTTTTCCTTTTTTGTTTGCTTCCTGTTCTCCAGTGATGGTGTGGCAATACCACCTCTCTCTCTTCTCTTTCTCCTCTCCCCTTTTAAGTAAATCAATAATCCTCAAGGGGTGGAGAAAATTTTGAAATTGGGGCTTTGGCATACACTAGAAGTTAAAAAACAAGGGAGGAGGAACATGAGCATGGTACATATCAACCTCATAACCTGGAGGCTGAAGCCAAGATTATTTATTAATGCTGAGGGTAGCAGTATTGCAGGACATAAAGTAACCGATGATTTAGGCAAATTGTAAAAATTAAGTTTCTCAATAAAAGTGTGTAAATCCTCATTCAGCTTTGGCTGTACTGCCTGTGCTTCTGATCCTGACGGGGCGGCCAAGATAAATAGAGCTGTGCTGTTATGAGAATGACCCGTTTGTGGCTGGAAGAATTGGCAACAGTGTTATGAATCAGTTTGCATGAAGGAATTACTGTGAACATCTAATTAATAGATTTCAGGCCAATTTAGTGTTCAGAAATAGTATATGAACAAAATATTGCCACTGTTTTCCTTTCCTGCCTGCCAGTTGTAATTGTTTTTTGCATGTTTTCATACATGGTTGAAATCCTGAGAATAATTCAGGAATAATTCATTACACCTGTTCCGTAGGGTGATTAATCATTATGATTCAGAGAGACTGGCTATATGGCCATTAGCATAAATAACATGTTATTTCTCTTTTCTTGATCAGATGATTGTTCCGCAACACCTTGTGGTCCATGATTAGATAAACCTTGGCCATCAGCTCAACTGCTTTGCTCAAACATTTGAATAGAGTACTTTTCGACGCAAACAGACTGAAGAATCAAAAGAGAAATTTCTAAATTCTGTAAAAGATTTTACTTAATTTTATCTTGAGCAATCGGTATCAAACGCATTATTTGCTTAGTGTTCATAGAGGTATTTTCTTAGTGTTCATAGAGGTATTAGTGTTCCTAGAGGTGCCTTCTTTCCTGATGGAGATCTGTAGGCTGAAATGTCATTAATTGATGCAGTGAAGCTGATCACATTAAAACATCAAGACTTCACTTAACCTTCTGTGGCATTCCTCCTATGGTCTTGTTTGAGACTGGCACAATATCCTAAAAATGTTGTCAAAAATGCCACATAGAGGGAAATAATAACTTCTATAAGCCTGCTGTCTCCAGTTGGTAATACAGCTGTGTGCAGCCATCCCTCCCTGCCACAGGGACATACAGCTGACTCGTGTTTCCCACTTTGGTTCACCAGAACACTCAGGTTTTTTTTTGGCAAAGCTGCTTCCTTACCAATTGGTCCCCACTCCATATATTTCTATAGGGTTATTCTGTATGGGATGCAGGACTTCTTACTTGTCATACTGAGCTTCAGGAGGCTCCTGAGAGACCATTCCTCCGGCACACTGACCGCCTGCTTGGTCCGACGCATGACCTTGCTGAGGCCATGCTCTGTCCCACTGTTCAGGTGGTTCCTGGAGACATCCAGCAGTGTTGGCCCCAATGTCAGTCCCTCAGACGCTGCTAGAAACTGGCCACTAGTTGGACTTTTACCACTGGCCACATCCTTTGAGTCAAGGATGCAGTCAATTTTCTGCCCACAGTGCCCATTTTTCTAGTTCCTGTCTCACCAGTTTGGCCATGTGACTTAAAGTAAAAGTCCACATCTCAAATACAGGACTCTCAGTCCTCTGCCCTTCTCCTACACCAAAACCTCCTCCGAACAGTAAGGAAAAGTTCATGAGAAAGATAACTCTAGAGAAATAGTTCTTTTTGTAGTCATGTTACATGCTTGATGATGATGCTGTCTGGTCTCTAGAGTCAGGTCTCTAGGATCTTCATCACCTCTGCAGCTCAGATATGTGGACACACACCTTCCCAGTTTGTTGTCCCTCTTCTTGGGTGAATTCTGATTTACATGTTCTCTAGCAAATGGAGATTGTTTTGGCAGTCATTTAACCAGCAGATCTGATTTGTCACTAATTCCTCTGAGTTTATGGGTCACTCCTATTAAATACAGGGACAGGGCTCCTGTTGCCATTGCTCCTTCCTTTTAGCAGCTGTTCCCAGGGCTGAGGCTCAGCACTGATCTCCTTTGCCAAAAAGAATGGGCAGGACAGTGTCTAAAAGGAGGTGTGACTGCTCAACACCAGGGGGGAAAAGCTTTGAGACCAACACCTACGTCAACACATTTAACATTGTATGCTAGGGTGATGATCATATGACTGTTTTGTGCAGCATATATGAATTACAAGTACTGAACAAGAAGAGAAAAAGAGAATTGAAGAAAAAAAGTAATGCAAATGTTTCTTTTCAGTTATCCCTTTACATTTTATTTCTTCTAGTCACCTTGACTCTCCTTCTCCACTTTCTTTCCATTTTTCTCTCCGTTACTTCTGCCATCAGGCTGTACTCCTCCTGTTAGGAACTGGGAGTGTGTTTTTAAATACAGATTATTCTGTTAATGTCTGGGTGAAAGGGTTGCAGCATGGTATGTGAGCCATGGAGGTAGTCCAAGGGCAGGTGTTTACATTTCTTGTTAATAGTCTCCTCAAAACCTAATTTAGGGTATCATGGAAACTGATGGAGTCATGTTGGACTGCAGATCAGGGCTTCCTGCAGCCATTCCAGTCAGTTCTAGCAAGATGAAAATGCTGTTGCAGTTAATGATATCAAATAGTTCTTGCTTGCTATGGTAGCTGGGAGCTCTGTGGCAGAGCTCAAGTTTATAATAGAGCAAGAAACTCTGTGGAATGTTAACAGTCAGAAATAGATACCTCTGGACACTTGGACATGCCTGCATTTACCCTAATTGTGTTTCATGCTTCGAGCAAGTAACTCCCTGGGTGTGTCACTCCGGGATTTAACTGAAAAGTTCAAGGAGAGACATCTGATACTTTTTCTTCTTCTTCTTTTTTTTTTTTTTTTTTTTTTAATATAAAATGCAGTATGTAAAATGTAAGCATCAAATGTTGAAATAGTGAAATTTCTTTAAAACATACATTTAGATTGTCAACTTAACAGCAAATAATTTACAGGAAAATTAAAGCTGAATAGGCATGAAGAGCTTTTCGTTTCACGTTCCATTTAGGAAGTGTTTCACTTGAAGGCAAAGGAAAGAATGAGGGGGAAAAAAGTGTATTTTTTTAAAGACAACGTATTTGAATGCAGAGGAATGTAGACAAATGTAGACCAGGCTGTAAATTAGACTGATGTGGATGCTTTTCCCTCAGATGGAGCTGGAGCACTTGTCCAGGTTGCTGAGGTGGAATTTCCCCACGGGAGTACACAAGTGGTATCTCAAGCAGATGATTTAGAGTGAAAGAAGCTGTGAAAATAATTTTCATTAGTATCTACATATTTGGGCCAGCTCTATATGTATTGCAGGCACAAGTATGTTAAGCATTTAAAAAACATGTTTTAGAAGTTGAAGATCTGGGTTTAGATATGCTCCATTTCAGTGCAAACAAAACAAAGCTCATGAAGAATCCCGTGCATGCTTTGTCCTTAAATCTAAGCACTGTTCTCCTCGAGTCAAATAAGTACAGTTTCCTTGGTGATCTTCATGTGTCAAGCACTGAAGATTTAACGTTTTGTTAATCCTTTTCTATTTTAAAGAAAGTATTCTTAGCAAGAATCAACAGAGCTTGCCAAAGGCATGTTTTTAAATAATGGGTGGTCCAAGTGTAGGCTTCTGGGTTAGGGTATCCAGAGTTTTTTGCTTAAGCAGGCACTTTTTGTACTTACTGCATTTTCTTACAGATATTAAAAGTTACTAGAAATTACATGTTCCCATTTTATTATGAGAAAAAGGAAAATTTCCATATACTGGTCTGTGAGATTGTGTCCGATTTCCAAAGTTAGGAATCTGCAGATATTTGAATATGCATAAAAAGTGAAAATAGGGGAGCAATAAATTCATATGTGTGCATGTAGTTTCTAAAACTCATGTCTTTTGTGGTTAGGAAGTTTTACTCCTTATAAAATTGCTATTTAAGGATTCTGAATTCTGTTTATCTGCAAGTAGACTTGAGTCCTCAGCTATTCATGTGTGACTATTCTCTTTATACCCCAGGACCATAGTAATCCTATTAAAACCCCTTAGTGCTGTGTATATGCCCCAGTGAAATTGGGGGGATGCTTTGAGCAAGTTCTTGATCTAAGATGGAGAGGAACAAGTTGAGTTGGAATCCAGGCAGAGGCCAAGGTTCTGGCTGTTGGGTGAAAATGTGTTTTGTTTTGCAAAGAAAGCAACCGTGACACGGTGGCGTCTGAAATCCTTCAGTACAAATCCAATAATGTTAATCTTATAAGGTACTTCTTTAGTGCAGATACTCCTTTACTTTCACTGTATTGTTTCTTCTTCTCCCTTGCAAAAACAATTTGCCAGAAATGGAGTTAATCAAGCTGTTGGTAGTGACATGTATGTGAGGAGTACGCAAGGAGCAAGAAAGGTACATGAAGATGGAAACTGGGATAGAAATAAGTTTTTTCCCAGACGTGACAAGACGTGCTATGTGGACCGAAGGGTTCGCAGTCTAAAGTGAGGTGTTGAGAAGCAGCAGGGAAGAGGAAAAGAGAGGGCAATGATGCAAAATTCATGTTGTGTGTTCATCCACATAAGCATATGTTCACACCTTCATGGGGTGACTCAAGGTGTGGACTCTGAAGAGAAGTTGCAATAAGGATTTTTTAAGAAATACTTTCCCTTAAGTATGAGGCACGTGAAGTGAGATTTGGAATCAGGGAAGGACAGGTGGAATGTCCAAGGGTCAGAGGTAGTAGAGCAGATGGCAAAGG
Organism: Mohoua ochrocephala; assembly: GCA_013398855.1. Taxonomy (NCBI): domain Eukaryota; kingdom Metazoa; phylum Chordata; class Aves; order Passeriformes; family Acanthizidae; genus Mohoua; species Mohoua ochrocephala. Next base: position 366,771 of record VZTA01035489.1, on the reverse strand, counting down.
CTGGGACAGGTTGTCTCTTGTCTCCAGGGAAGCTGGAGCTCCCTGCTGGAGGGGCAGCTGGAGGGCTGGGGAGTGGGCAGAGCTGGGGTCAGACTTGCTGTACGGACACCCTTCAAGGCAGAGACTGGAGAGCTGAGCAGGCCTGGTGAGCCTTGCACTTCCTTGTGCTCTGCCCACAGAATTTCTTATTTTCATCATCCTCGCAACTGGGGAGGCCACCTGAAAGAGTGAATTGAATATGGGACCTTCTAGTATCGATGTTTGTCACATCAGAACAGAGTGTCAGGAGGAATCAGAGCTGATCTGATTTTTTCATCACACCAGTGCTGTGGTGTGGCTTGCCAAACTGGACTAGAAATCCAGTCACATTCATGTTCTGATATGCTAAAACCAGATATTCTTTCAATGGACTTGAGGAATCTGTAGGATATTCTTCTAAGTCCAAAGAAATTTGATTCTATAAATTTAGTCTGAAGGTGGGTGACCCTGTTGTATTGTGGCGCTGCCCTGGGTAGGGAGGGGGAATATACAGAGATTTCCTGATGAGAGATCAGATCTCTCCTGATTTTTCTCTCTTTCTCTGCCATGCAGGACATGTGGATGCTGTGTCCCAAAGTAACACACCTTAGTTTAATTTTGTGAAACTCATACTAAGACATATAAAGGCACCATTGTCTTGGCATAAACTATGTCAGTCATTAATGGATACATAGTTTAGTGTAACAGGATTTCTTTTGTTAAGTATTCTGCTTACTTATGTGGCCTTGCAAAGATGATAAAAACTGCTGGAGATTTTCCCTATCCTGCCCTATTAGTTATCTACCCTCAGGTCACCTGTAGCACAGAACTTATTTTGCTTTTTTTTCGTTCTGTCAGCCAAGCATAATTCAGCTTTGAACAGTCTCGGGAGTCAGAGTAGCTCCTCTTTCCTATTTCCTGTCTCTTTACCAAGTCATCAGATGGCAGCAGCTCCAGCATCAATTGTCAGTTTTGGAGGAGCAAGTTTACTTTAATGTCTTTCTTTGAAGCTCGCCCCAGAGAACCAGAGGAGAGGCGAGGGCAGCTCTGAGGTCCAGAGCCAGCTCTCTGCACTCTTGGTTGGATGTTTGTGTAGCTCTTGGCTGTCGAAGGGAGGCTGGTGGCTCCCTCCTCGCTAGCAGATCCCTTTGGAAGTGTTCCCTGTGAGGATGCTTTCCCAGCGGCCGCACTGGGAGCTCCTGGCAGAAGGGGGATCTGTGTGTGGCACAGGGAGGTGTGGTGCTTTGCACGCCCTGCTGTAGGTAAAGCTCTTCTGTAATCACCTCTTAATTATATTGCTTTTAGCTCCCGGCATGTTTTCTTGGAGCCTTTAGCCAGAATTTGATGCTCACTTTCCTATACCCATCTGATAAATGGAGACATAGATTTTTTTTTTTTTTTTTGTTAGAGAGATTGGCTGATTTCCTTCAGTCATCTCCTGCTGCAATTACCCATTTCTTAATGATAAGAAATGCTTGACTGATACGTGGTTTGCAATCTGATACAAGGCTATAATTATGAACTAGCAAGATTGTGCTTCCTTACCATTCGTGATCTTTAAAATAATAATCTTCTTCCCATCTTTTTCTCAATTAGAAAAAAAAAAAGTGAAATTTTGGCAAGATTGAACAAAAGTTGTTCCAAAAAGCATTGCCCTGGGGAATCTGAAGGAGCTCTGTACTGAGAGCTACTTTCCTCCTTCTGTCTCCAGTGGTGGCATTCAGAAACACATAATTTAGGACATGAATATTTTCCTCAGATGTATATTTCATAAAAAGGTGGAGGCTCTAGCTGAATTCTTAACTTTCTGCCGTGGTTTCCAAGATCAGAATACAGTACCTCATATAATTTGGGACCTTACCAGCTCCCACATATCGTGATGGTGTGTCCAGATAAAATGTGCAGATGGACATGCAAGCAAATAGAGCAGTAGATTAATTGCTCTGGGTTTTCTTTATGGTGTAATCCACAATTCCTTAAAGCTGCTGTGCATTTACCGCAGCTCTTGCCAAAAGTGCTCTCCAGCTGCACTGATGGAATACCAGTTCCTGCTGACAGAAGGGAAGTGGTGTCTTTGCTGCCTTTCCCAGGCAGAGCCCCCTCCTTCCCCTCCTGACTGCAGGTCTCACAGGCTTTGTGCAACAGAGCTGCCTAAAGAAGATTGCAGGTCACTTCACCAGCATTAGCCCCTGCACTTTTCACACCTCCAGCAGCATGGATAATCCATGCCACAATAAATCTGCCTCTCCGAGTCATATCTTTAAGGAACGCTCGGGCTGAGGCCAAGAGGATGAATCTACCGCTATGGCCAAGGACTGTGACAGCCAGAAAAGCCTCGTTGTCATAATGGACAACATTTAGTTCCTTTTGTCATTGGAAAACCAACTGTGTTTGATTTTTCTCAAGTCATGTGTCCTTAAGTTTATAATGCAGTTCAAGAATGCAGCCTGGAAGCTGTCCTTGCAATACATGGTTTCTCTGTGGAGCTTGCAAAAATAGACAGACTTGCATTGTGGGGCTGACATATGTTTTTGTGGACACACTGGCCACAACCCCCATTCCCCAGTCCCTTGCGCCATTGTGGGGGAGGACACGGAGAACTCAGGAGTGAAGTTAAGCCCAGGAAGAAGGGAGGGATGTGGAGAAGGTGTTTTAAAGTTTGGTTTGATCTCTCACTACCCTGCTCTCACTTGGTTGGTCATAAATTAAACTAATTTCTCCAAGATGAGTCTGGTTTGCCTGTGGTGGTAACTGGTAAGTGATTTCTCCCTGTCCTTATCTTGACCCACAAGCGTTTTATTGTATTATCTCAGGAGGGGAGTGCTAGGGAGGCTTTGGTGAATACCTGGCATCCAGCCATGGTCAACCCACCATCAAAAAACCCCCTGAAAACCCCCAACATTAATATATATTTTTATATATACATATACATATATATATATATTCCCTGTTAAATATTGCAGTTCTGTAGAAACACTGAAATGAAAAATTGATCTACTTGTTTACTAGTTCATTAATTTAATGTTTCCCTGGAATAAAATATCTTTCCAGTTTTAGAAACAGATAGGAAAAGTGGTCCTCACCTTTCTGTGTTGGTATTGCTGTCGATCTGGTCAGTCTGAATTGAGCTGTGAAAGCATTTGATTTCTTATCTGAACGGTATCTGCAGTGACACTTCTCAATTCAGAATATTAAACTTCCCCAGGCTGGAGGCAGGCAATGAGTTATTACTCTGAAAAATGCTTCGAAGTAAAATAAACCACTTTGGAAGCACTCTGCCTCTTTCTAGCAAGGAGCTGCTGGGGGAGCTGCCAATGGACTTGGAAGGTGCTTTGCCCCCACAGTGCAGTCAGGGAGCTGGGATGGGGTGGATGGGAGCTCATTGCTCAGCTTTGCTTTTCGGCACCACTGCGTTCCCAGGGAGAACAGATGGCGTAAAGTGTTTCTTCAGTGGTGCTGTGATGCAGGAATATGAAAAAATACCTCGTTTAAAACATAGTGCAAGAGAGCAGGGAACTTCAGACCATTAACCTTCATCCAATCTTGCTTAACTTAGCGATGTGGATTTATTCATAAGCATGTTAAATATAACTGAAATCACGTGCAGCGTTGTGAAAACCTGAACAGGGTATAGTAATACAAAAAAGAGGTATATATATTTGTGCATGTTAAAAAAAGGAAAAAGAAAAAGGATCAGTACACAATTAAGAACAAATACTGTGCCACGAAAATATTTGTTTTAACCAGATGGTCTTAAGTAATGCAGTCAGAGCTGTGGTCACAGTACATTAGTTTTGTTTCCATAGTAACACTAGTTTGGCAGACTGAGTTATTTAGATCTGCACTGCAGTGTTCATAGCAGTCTAATCCTCATATACATGCTTTTATTGAAATTGAAAACGATACTTAGGTGATCGTGCGCACTTAAATGGGTGCAGGCATCACGAGAAGTCAAATTTCCCCAAAGCAAGAATGTCCACGTGTACAAATGGTGTTTATTGTGTAATGCTGGTGTTAATTTTGTACTAAATATAGTGTAAATAGAAACATACAACTATAAATTTAAATATAAGCACCGGGCTGCCTTTATGGCTGGTGAGTGTGCTGGAGGGCGCTCTGGAGTGGTAAGGGACAAAGCTTAGCGCCAACTTTTCTGTTCCTGTGAAACTTTAAAACAAGGAAAATAACTAATCAGCTAATTGTAACTTACGACATGCTTACTGGTACATGTTGGGGAGCTGAATTGTGCAGTGACTTCCAAGATTTTTCTGTCAAAGGAATCTAATTTAGATATAGTAAATCAAATTATTCGGCATGATAATTTGTATGCTTACAGAATAGGCCCCAAATAATTAAAAACAACAGGGATTTGTGAAATTTGGACTCAAACAGTTTTGCCAGATGGCAACAGCCAGAATCGTAATACATTGTTTATTGGAGAAACAGGAACAGGTACCACAGCACTTGAGGACACAGAGCGGACATCCAGGGCCTTCTGCAGTTGGAAATACCAGCTTATAGCACAACAGGACTAATTAACTGTATCTTTTCTGAGCTGGTCAAAGTTTGCTCTCTTTCAGCCGTTTAGAAAAGTATTATTTCCTTGAAGCATAGATAGCAACATGATGGATTTTCTGTACACTGCCACCAAAAGTGACCTTGGCTGTCCAAGGCGCTCCAAACCAGGAATTTTCCTTTTGCCCCTTGGCACTCCAGAAGCACCCTAATTACAGAAGGCCTTGAGGCATTCAGAAGCAGGAGAGGACTCAGAATGGGCTTAACAAGTTTTGACAAAGGCTAACCATCTAGTTAAAAACAAATGTGCTTTCCTTTCAATCACAAGGGAAGAAATCAAGCATAACTTTATCTTATTTCTTATTGATCATTAAATGTAAGAGAAAAATGTTATCTTAAGGTAATGTTACTGTGTATGAAGTACATGAACAGCAAAATTCTTATTTTTAGCATTAGTGTGTTGAGCACAAAAAGATAATGTATTTTACTGTATCAAATTGTGTGCCTGTTTCACTTTCTCCAGGGTATCTGGCTTGCTTTTCATTCAAATCGTTAGTGCCCAGTTATTTTTAAAGTTGTTTTAGGAAAAAAAGAAGGGTTGTAGGGGGAACATTGTAATACTTGATGTGTAATTTCCCTCTGCCAGAGCAGAGATGCTGGTCACATCCTTATTTAAATTTGAGAACCCTGCACTAGGCGTCGTGGGCGCTGCGGAGGGAGATCACATGATTTGTATGAACTGGGTTTTCCATTAATCTCTGGAAATGCCTCTAACACTGAGATTCTGGGCAGGCAAAGGACTTGCATGAGGAAGGGTCAGGAATGTTTATTTCTGTCATGTCAAATCTGTTGCACACAAACAAGTGGTTTTTCCACCCGTTTTCATTGTTTTCCATAAAATCAATGTCTTTTAGTAAACTTCAGCTTAGTGGCTTGCCCTTTGCTTTGTGTTTTGGAAGCTGCTTCTTGGAGTTTGTGTTGCAAAATTATGTGGCCGTGGTTATATCTGTGAACAGCATCCTGTAATATAAGAAGTAATTTTAAAGCAAAATGAAGATGTAATAAAGGCAAGCATACATAGCATTTTAATACCCCACACTGTGCCTGCGTGTTGCAGCATACACAGAAAATATCATGACACTTTGGAGTCACCTTGAATACGTAAGGAGCGATGAGTTTAAATCATGAACATCAGTTTGGAAATGACGCAAATAGAAATATTTTTATTTCCATTAGAAGAAACACCTGAGAATTCAGTGACTGAAGGAGGTTAGGGGAAATTATTTTGAACTGCTTTTTATGGGCTTTTTGCTTTGCCTTTGATGTAACATTCAGTAGAGTTTACAGAAATAGCTCGGCTCACAAATAATTTATGTCCCATTGATCTTCTAGATCATCCTGAACTAAGAAAAAATGTTTGTGGTCAGTTTTTCTGCTCCCCATATGGTTTCATTGTTGGGTGGGTTTTTTATTTTTTTGCTAAAACCTTGCTTAGCAGGGGAAGAGAAGAAATTTAGTTTTCATTTCTGAGTGGGAAGTGTAAGCTAAGGAATGCCTTTGCAGGGCAATAACTATTAGTAATAGATTTTAGAGGAGAACTGCTTTAGGGGGTGTGTTGGGGGTGCAGGGTGGGGCTCTGCTGGCTGTACACCCTGCCTGCCAGGCAGCCAGGCAGCTGGAGGTGTGCTGTGACACACAGCAGTGAGTGGCTACCCTGCACTCAGGTAGAGTTGCCTGACATTTGGCTGGCTCGGGGCAGCAGACTCAGCCAGCCCACCTTCATTCAAAAGATCTTGGTAGAAGTGCGCCAAGTGCTTAGCAATTCTGAGCTCTTAAGCAGCTTTCATATTTATTCCGGGCAAAAAGCAATCAAAGAAATTTCCACATTCTGAAGGATTGCTTTTAGAAACTTAAGTAGTGCTGGGAGAAGGTGTGATTATATTTTACTGGTGTAGTGTGTGAAAGTATGACAGCAAAATACAATTTTAATAAACAATTCTAAATAGAATTTTTTTCTTCAATGGGATATTTCATTGAAAAAAACTTCAGTAAAATTTATGAAATGAAAATACGTAGTCACAAAGCCCAAACCAGTTTCTTATAAAGGGAGCACACACCTGACTATGCTACTTTCTCCTAAATTGCTAAATCCTATTATAAACTTCCATTTATATGCTCCAAGTTAGACAAACAACAACAAAAAAATCTTTTATGGGATTTAGAAAGCACAAAATGACCTGAATATAGGTATGCACAACCTGGTAGCACACAGCCATTACACAACCAGCTCCCCAGTGTGCTCTGATCCAATTTCACCCCCATTCCAATTGCAATGAACTGTTGATATCACCTTTAAATCCTGGTGTTTAGATTCAGTGTGTTTTGATGAAATATGTTTTAATCAGGGAAGTGAAGACCCTGTGATTTTTGATTTGCTGCCTGCTCAGGAAGGAAAGGACCGGATCCTACAGGAGGTTAAGCTGGAAGCATGCGGGTTTTGTGATTGATGGCATTTCATTCCTGATCCAGTGCTAGAGCAGCAATCATGAGCTCTGATTTAGACTATACTTATCTCCCCCACCAACAGACATCTGTGTCTTTTGAACTTGCAGGAATAAATTTGCACCGGAACGAACAGGAACTACAGGAGTTTAGGCCCTGCCAAGGTGAAAAGCAGAACTTTAAACCGAGCTGTTTCTTAGGCAAGATGGCTCCACCACAGCTAAGCCAGCCAAAGAAAGAGACCACCACGTGATGTTTGGCACATGTATTAACTTCTGACACCTTTAAATATACTGACTTGTCCTATCTAACCACGTGAGATGTCACAGTGCCACGCATACATACCATCCATAGCAGCATGCAGTGCAGGAACATTTTCCGTGGTGCCTTGATATCTGCTATCAGTTTGGCTGGCAGATACACTCAGACTCAGTTGACAGCAATTAGCTGAAATGGTGAGAACTGGTAAATGCATTAAAATAGTTCATAACATTTTGTCATTTTAAAGCATCTTCCTGCCATATTTTTAGGAACAGAGGAGCAAGTTATGACAGTCATTTAGACCTTCCTTGGTGCTCAAAAATACTAATGACCTGAGCAACGTGATGGTTTAGTTAAACAATGAGATGGGATGTGGAACCAATACCTTGAAGCACTTGAGCACGACTAATTTTAAGCATGTGAATATTGTGCTTGTGCTTGGCTGTTGTCTGCTGAATTGGAATGGCAGGCTGTCAAACTGATAACTGCAGCTACCAGGGTCAGCTGAGGGCTTCAGCATGAGCTTAAGCATCTTCCTCTGCTGGTGCCAGTGGTGGAGCAGGAGTACCCTCCTGGAGCATTATGGCCTCTGTCAGGGTGGCTCTCTTGCAGTTCATGTGTGCTTTTCTAAAGCACTGCAGATTTAACTCTTTTCACTCGGTCTTCTGCTTCTTCAGCTCTTACTATTTTACCAGTATTGTTATTTTAAACCGCAGCCAGTTTCCTGTTCATGGATTTTAAGCACACCCCATTTTGAAGATACATTAGAAGACTTAGAAAATCTGTCTTATTTTTAATTCCAAGTATCTTTTTCAGCTGCAACCTGTATAGAGCATTCTTTGTCTTGTTTTTAGCTTCTTATCAGTAGTGTTAAGTTGCTTCCAGAAGGAAAAGATGCACTATTGAGTAAGTAGGTCAGGGGAGCAACCAAATGATGGTGTTTCTGCACAGAAACGAGGAGGAGAGTTAAGACTGGGAGTGGAAAGCTGCTCTGAAGGAAGACAGGTGTCTCCTGGGGTGGAGGGACGTGTGCTGCCCGCAGAGGTTGCTCACCACGAGGATCTGCACACTTAATTTACTGCACACATCCAGCTGAGAGATTGACTCACATAGGTTGTCTTTCCTGAAGAGCAGAGGTTTTTTCTACATTTAAATGTACAAAACCTGTTAATGTGCAGTAGTGGAACAAAATTATCTGTGAGAATGAGTCTCTTCCCACCCAAGAGAGCCTCAGTCACTTCTGTAAATTAGTTGTGGAGTGGAGATAACTCACTTGAATGCACAAGGTGTAACTGCTGGAGGTTTCTGGGAGATGGGAGTGTATTAAAGGTAATTGCTGTAATGCTACTTTGGTTGATTTCCTTTTCTTTCAGAACTCAGGTTACAGCTTAGAGCTTTGTTTTCAAAGTCATTGGCCAAGTGTTGTGTTCTTGATACGTGTTACATTTGTGGTAATGTAATCTTTATTTGAATTATTTGAAATCTTTCTGATCAATGGGTACACTGTGATTGTAAAAAATTGTGCAAACTGAAATTATTACAATGCTAGACAAATTTTTCTCTTATTTTTTCTTACGATTTTCTACCTCGTTGCCCTACTTTGAGAAAGATTCACTTCTTTTCTAAAAAAAACCCCAAACCCCAAAGATTAAGGATGTTACCTTGGTGATGCAAGAATGGAAAAATAGAATGGTAATTAGACTAAATCTGTATACTTTAAAAAGCATAGAAAACACTGCAAATTCTTTATGCAAGTTTCTTTCTTTAGGAAGTTTTTGAACTAGATTTCTATGCTCTATAGCAGTTAGGACCATCATCTGTGTTTGTGGGATGGAGGAAGCCTGAACTACTGACAATATCTGCAGAATAGAGCTTTGCAGTTGGCTTAGTTCATACATTTTTTAAGCAGAGGCTGCAGATGGAAGAATACAGTCTTGCAGGCCAGATGTGGCTGAATCTGTGTGTGTGACTAAATGTCAGTGGATCACTGACACGGTCATAGATTTCAGTATATTGTATAATTAGGGCGGTAGTGTTTAGACCATTCCTGTTATGGGAAAGGTTTCTTCAACCATGCCAAGGAGTTAAAATGCTCCTCAACTGAAGAAATGCAGAAGTTTTTATGTTTCACTTGGACACTCCTTGACTGGAAGTCCAAGGTGTGCAGAATTTGCGCCAAGCCTTTCTGCACTGGGCTGGGCTGGCTGCAAGACCCAGAGAGATGAGCTTTGGGGGTTTGAAAATCATACTGTATTTCAGGAATCTGTTTACCTGATGTTATGAAAAATACTAATCCATAAAGAGCCTGTGGAGAAGTGGTCCTTTTTCACTGTTATCCCATTTTTTCCTTGTTTCATATTTAAATTTTAAATACATTTAACTTTTCAACAGTTCATGTCAGAGATTTTAAATAATTACTACATTGAGCTAAAGAGGAATTTTTAACCTCTTTTCTTCGGAAGCAAAGAACATGCAAATTTACAGTTATTTTCTGGCCCAGTGCCGAAATATCTCTTTTGTTACTATGAAGGAAAATAGAAAGGTTTGATTAAAACCTTGCTCGGTAATTAAATGTCTGTATTTTTTTTCCTTGTAGACATTGTTCCATTTTGGTGGTACTTGTTGTAAGGCAATGTAAAATTTTAATAAATCTCTCAAATGAACCCCCAGACAGTTTTCATGATTTTTATACTACATTAGCAATTACGGAAATACGCTGCAAAAATAATAAATGGCTGTTAATTGCAAGCATTTAATTGTGTAGATTATTAATTTAGCATGAAGGGCAAGTAACGGCCTATATTCTGCTTTCTGTTGGAGAAGCCTTGCATATATTTTTAAGTTCTGTCAGTGATTTCATTTGGAGTAATGTATGATGTATCTGCCGCTTGGATCTTAAACTGAGCACTTGCTGAACAAATTTATTAATACACAGCCCTGCTTAGCACTACCTACTCAACATCGCCACTGAAAACCCAGGTCCGAGCACCCTGCAGTAAACTCTCTTGAGTTTAATGACATTTTAAGCTACGTGATGTGTAAAGCTTGTAGAATAACTTGTATTTAATGGGGCATTCGGGAAGCATGGGGGATTAAGGCTACTTTTATGCAGAGGGAACTGGAAAAAAAAATGTGAAAACCATGAGGGAAAAGGCTGTGGAGCAGCGCGTGATTGCTTGGGGTGGAAGTTGATTCTCCCGAGCTAAAATTAACAAGATCTTTTTCAAGGTTTGCTTACACATGGCTACCCCATTGAATATCTGTAGGATGGTTTTTGCTGGTGAAAAAGCCACAATCAGTATAGTCGTGTTTCCTGTATTTAGGGCTTGCAGGCAGCAGTGCTTCAGGTTCAGTTTTTCATTTGCTCCGCAGAAAAAACATTGCTCTGGATAGAGAGTTGTCTGGGGAGGGTTTTGGAGGTGATGGTCCGTGGGGCTGGCACTAGGAGTGAGAGCTGATGCTTTTCAACTTTAACATATGAGATAGAATGATTTTTTAAATCCTTCTTCATGTTCACTCCAGGTGGCAGCCTCTTCTCCATCAGCTTCCATTTCATCACTGCATGGTGCTGGGTGTCATTTCAGGGCCTCCTCTCTCCTGCTTCTGCCTTTCCTGGCCTGGAATCATGCTTTTATTTGGGTTTTTTCCCTCTTTTGTACTTTTCCTCCAGCTCATATAAAGCTGCTGAATGACTGCATAACTTCTGTAGGTTTGTGTGCAGTGTGTCAGGTCCTTCACCCCTTTTGCTGCAGAGACGGTCCTTGTGAGGAGCCTCTAGATTTATGTACATGGATTTATCTGGGCCTCAGGTGGAGAAAAACCCCTTTAACTTCCCAGTTCTCTTTTAAGGGAACAGCTCAAACCTGACTTGTTTTAAGCAGAAACCAAACCCTGGAATGCAACCTATAACTTTTGAAGGACGCTGAGAAACTGTTTACTCAGGAGGCAGCAATTGCTGGTGCTCCTCGCGGTGAAAATGCTGCATGTCAAACACATGGAAATAAAGTGTCAGTGCATAGCTACAGAAAATGTTGTAATCTGTGAAAGTATACAAATCTCCTCTCTACATTTACTTCTGGGATGTTTTGCCAAAATACCTAACTGTGATTATATGTAGTTTAACAAAGGCTGTGTGATCACCAAGGACGTCCAGGCTTGGTCAGCTGATGTAGGTAGATGTAACAAGCTGTTCTTCAGGATACAAAAGAATTTCTGCATAGACAAAATTGTAATTTAATAATGCGAAAGCAACTGCTTGCTAAATCAAGGTGGTAGCTTCTTTTATTTTAGGTAGGAATGCTTCCATGCTAACGTCAAAGCATGAGTTCGTTTCTGCTTGCAACATTCCTGTTTTGAAATGCATTAGTATGCCAGAATCCTTCAATTTGATGTTTAGTTTAAAAAAAAAAAAAAAAAGAAAATTGTTGAATTTTCTATCAGCTGTTTTTAACTTACATAGGGGAAAAAAAAAGTTTGGGAGATGTTTTGTGGGGTAATGTAATAGCATGTACTAAACCCAAATATTTGCAGGGAACCAAGAAGTTTTTGGACCTGCAGGTCTTTCATTAGAAAAGTATTGTTTTGGGGATCTCTGCCCCTAAATGCCACTGCTGTTTGACACTCTTTCTTCCTTCCTTTTTGATGGTGCTAGTAAGAAAACCAGGGCTGTGCTGCCTTTTAAATTTCCCTTTCATCTGTGCATGCTGTCTTCTACGTCATACAGGAGTTCTTTGTGTGGCTGGGGTGTACGTGACAGGAGCACTTATTTCGCCTTAATTAGGGACAGGCAGTGGGCGTGAAGGCTCCTTTCGTAGCCTCGAGACTGTCATACACTCCTCCAAACAAATCAGGCAGTCACCTGATGCAAAACAGCTCCTCTATTTTTATATAAAAATGGATATTTAAGGCTCCGGCGGGGGGCGGGGGGGGGATGCAGTGTTTATTATCCCACTGGGAAGGATTGTACTTGACAATTGGCTGGAAAGTCCTTGGTGGTCAGCAAAGCTGCGGGAAAAGGGTTTGATGTTTTGCAGCTTGGGCAGTGTATGGTGACTGTGAGAAAGCCTCCATTGGCTGCCTGGCGTGGCTGCTCCGCTATTTATGGACAGCCAAGCTGCAAGTGGGAGCTTCAGCTCTAATTCAGCAGAATGCTGCCAATCCTTTGCAACATTATTGGATTTTTTTTGGTTGGTTTGTTTGTTTTCCTTGTCTTTTTTTTTCCCCCCCAAGCTTTAGCCCTTAGCTATGCATTTTATGCTTTTTTTTCCTCACACATCACCCTGTTGACTGCAGCAGTGTCAGTGTAGCCCTGGTAAGCAGAACAGGACCAGCCTGTTGAAGCAGAAGAGGAATGTAAAACTCCTGGTAACAAAAATAGCCTGCTTTATATTTTACATATAAACTAAACTTTGCCATTGGTATGGGACTTTGCCAGGTATGCATTCCATCTGCTTTGTGACCTCTGCAGGACTAATGCAAATAGCAGTTGACTTCAGATAATTTCATGTTATTTAGCTCGTTAATTTATGTCAGTCAAAAGACAGGAGGACTTTTCTGCCAGCAATAAATTAGTTTCTGGTATTGATTTACTGGTAGTGACATGGAAGAATGAGGAATGACATTTAGTATGGCTATGTCAAAAACTATTATCTTAATATCACAGAGGTCAAATTTTAATAGCAGCTGCCATGCCGCTTCCCTGAATAGGAAGTACTTTCCAAAGTGTGGAAAAAATACATGGTATTACACAATAATAACTGGTGGGAAAGGCTTTTTTTTTACACTCCAGCAGCCCTGCTTCTCTCTGGATCACTTGAGATCATTGTGTACCACTCAGAAGAGGGTATTTTCTGGTTCCAGCACAATTGCTGGATTCTAGACATGCCTTCAAGCCATCTGGCCACATCTCATTGCATTCGAAGAATGCTGCTGGGCACGTTTAACGAGGTCCCCATGCCAGGCTGCCCTGGCTGGAGGTGCTGCTGGGGGGCTCAGAGGGGATGGACGCTGCCCTGCTGCAGGACATACAGAGTTTCCTCAGAAGGGTGTAACTGACTTACAGTTCATATACATATTTTACTGCCTGTAATCTTTTTATTGGAAATTGTTTTTCTTTTCTTATGTGTATCTGGCTTTCTTTTTGAAGATGGTGAATTTTCAGCACATTTTCATGGTTTGGTTTGTGGCATTTTGAGGAAATATCCCTACAGTGTATTCTGTAAAATATGTTATACATATTTAAAAAAAAAATCCACAAAGGTCTTCTCTGCCACAGATTATACAATGAGGACTTTGAGTTTGCATTATGTGTCCTGTTTGTGGAATGAAGATTCTTGCAGATGAGAGGTCTGTGCAAGGCCCATTAATTTTCCATTAGTGCAGTGTTAGTAGGTCCCAGGAGTTCTCTTATTGATGGTGGATGTTTACCATTGCTAGTATTGGGTGGAACAATCTCTCACTTCAAAATATTGTTGGTTATTTCTTCTCTTTTGTCTTAATACTTGGTTTTTTTTTTGCTTAATCTGTTAATCCTTCAGCCTTCTTACATTTCAGAAAATACCCCGTTGTATGTAAAGCTGATATGTTGTTTTTTAAGAAAAAAATGCACAAAGCCAAAAAAAAAATCTGTCTGACCTTAAGTTACATAAAGAAAGAAAAATGTAGAGTTTTGTGTTGCTTTGCATGTATACATGGCTTTTGCATGGACATCTGTAGAGAAGCAGCTTCCTGAAATTACACAGACTGTTACATTCCTCAGTATATTCGTTTTAGTTGCCTAAGAGTAAGTTATACATTCCTACATGCTTTATGGCTTTCTTTAGAATTCTGTAGCTCTATAAATTTAAAATAGATGCTGCACTGTGAGTGATCTGATTGTGTTACTTATTTTTTTTATCTTTCCTATGACCTTTTACATAAACCGTGTGATTAAAAAGTTAAAGTATCATTACTTGGATATAGCGTTCTTTTAGTAATGCCTTTTATTATTTTTATAATTTCTTTAGCTCTGTTAATTCTGCCCCTGTCATTTGTCAGAAGTTGGACTAGTGGACTTAAGCAGACATCCTTACATTTATGCATCGGGTTACGTTAGGAAGAGTGAGTGCACGTGAGAGGTTTTATCAAGGTTTCCCAAGGAAGTGGGGATCTGCTGCCAGTAGAGGAGCACAATACACACTTGCCAGATAAAACCAGATTTGGGAAGAAAGAGTGATGCCTTTAGGAACTGCTTACATTTTGAGAAAGAAAACTATATATATAGACAATTTTACAGAATGAAATCACATGGTTTTTCCACATGGAGTGTAGTTGCATGAATCCAAAAGTCCTAATTATTAGAAGATGAAGCATGCCAAAAAATGTGGCTTTTTCACTATAACTCCTTTCCTCAGCTTTATTTCTTATTCTGTGGTTGGCAGATATTCCTGTGCTGCGATTGGTAAATTCAAACAGAATTTATTTCATTTAACTTCAGCTGCTAAGTTCAGTCCTAGTCAGTGGATGTGGATGGAATCATCCCTGGAGATTCCTGTTTTATAAGCCTATTTTAGGATCCAGTGAATCACCAGCTGAAAGTGCCTGTCTCTTATTGCTGATTCTAGAGGAAGCATCAATCATTACTGCAGAACAAATGTCACGCATATATATGGCTAAAATTAAGTATCATGAATCCAGTGTCAGGACCAGATTGAAAAAACTCCACATCTTCATTTCTAAACTGCCCAGAGTACCTCCCCCAGCTCCTTCCATCAAAGGAGCTCTGCCTTTTTCCCTTTTCATGGACATCTCACCAGGCATTTATACTCATTCTTTAAAGTGTTTATGGTCCACATGACCATAAAGTGATAGATAACATGGCATTGCTTACTGGTGATCTGTGTTGCTTTCATGTTTACAGGCAACCTTTGCCTTCCAGAGTTCCATAAAAGAACTTGCTTGGTTCACTCCCATTTAATATAACTACTTGCTTCTTTCCCAAGGTATTTATTTTGGTGAGATTTTAGTGTTTAGAGGGTACCATGTCATCTAATTTTTGATATTGTAAAGGAGTGAAAGGAACACTTGAGAGGAGTTGCTATGACTGTTGGCTTACAAAGATTTTCCCATTTTTTTGTTAGATGGCTGTTTAAGTGCCTTTAATAGTTTTGTAAGCACTGCAACTTTTTCTTCTTCCCTGTTGGCTGCTTTTCATTTCCAACACAGATATTTCTCATTCTGCCAGATACCGAAGGTGTAATTACCCACAGTGGATTGCACCGAGAGCTTGCAAAGAGAGGATCATGCAGACAAACTGATATTAAAGTTCAGCCATTTACCACCGGTGGGCAAATGCCTTCTCTTCGGTCCCTGCTGCTGTACTGCATTAAGTGAGACGTGATAGGCAACAGAATCTCTTTCAGGTCTTTCTGTTGTCCAGACAATGCATCATGGTTTGGGGCCCTAAGCGTATAAAACCCAACTTTACTGTCTGACTGCAAATTCTGAAACCATTAAATGAAATGCGTGTAAAGAAAACAAGTCAAGAGCCCTTTCGCCTATTCCCAATTTATTTATTTTGATTTTCTACTTAAATATTGTACCAGATTATCTTGATTGAAAAAACCTAGAGTTTAAAAAATGACCAGGTCTTGTTAGAATTGCATCTCTGATGCCTCCCTCCTGAGAAATGCAGTTATTTGATTGTGCTTTGTTATTTGACTGCAGCTTTCTGCATCTCCCACAGCAGAACTCTTTACAGGATAAATAATGTAAGAGAGAAAAACAAAGTGGCACACTAGGACACATTATTCAAGGAAGTGATGTCGCAAAGCAGCATTTGGGTTGAATCAAAACGATTATTTATATTTTCTAAGTACCTGCTGGTTTCCTCTGCCAGGAGCGTGGCAGTGAGCAGGCAGGGCTGGGGTGGCTGCTGCCCCTGTACTGAGCAATGAACTCAGTGTTCCCTGAGCTGTAAAGTGCCCAGCACGGGCCTTTGAGGCAGACTGGGTACCAGGAAAGCTAAAAGCTCTCTGAGGTGGGAATGAAGTCTTTGGACGTGCATAAAATAGCTTGATTCAGGTCTTAAAAGTAAAATGCGCGATTTCATAATGGGCTGTGAATGACTTTGATACCAGATCTATAAAGAGTTTGAGACACATTTTAAATTTTGTTTTTCTGGAATAACCCCAGGGTAAGTCAAAATACATTGGATTGTGTTGCTGCACTGTAATGGGAGGTGCTGGGAGTGAGGGCTGGTGCAGGGCGGCTGGGAGCAGTCCTTGATGTACTGTTTGTGCCTGGCAATGGTCTGATCACACGTGTGGCAGTGGAGAGGTTAAATCCCTTCGACCGCTACCAGCATCTGCTGGCAAGGAAAGGCGTTTTCCAAAGTTTTGCATAACGGGCCCATTGAACAAGTATGTTTTGAAGTTGTCCATGCAGAAAAGCTTTCTGCTTTAGCATGTCTGTCTTTTCAAAGACAAAATGAAAGTAAGGTGAAGCCTGGAAGGTTAAACACCTGCATGGTGAAGTGAAACATTAGCTTTTCGATTTAAAATGGAAAGTTTCTGCTCTTAATTCCAGCGATTGTGGTGTTTATTGTACCAACATCTGGCTTTTGTCTGTGTGTCCACAATACTGAAGTAAGTTTATAATTTGTTTTCACTGCTTAATGCTTTCACCTCCCAACTGATAACTTCTTTATCCTCATCCTCTTGGGTCATCAGATATTGCTGAGTTACTCTTTTTGCTGGACTTTTTTTTTTTTTGAGCACTAAGAGAAGCTTACATTTTACTTTTTTTTTTTAACAGACTTCACAAATAGTTGAACTATAATTGTTACAGATTAGCAGATGACTGCCTTTAAGTATGCAAGCTTACAATAACATGGTTAGGTTGAACTAAAGAAGTCCAGCAGATAAAATACAGGACTGGCCAGGGCCTGGCTGCTACTGGGGCTTGGTTTTTCCTCCCTCTGCAGGCATGTGCATCATCTCTTTGGAGACTGTAGAATCAATCCATTGACAAGGCTGAGCACCCAGCCTGCCTTGCCAAACCTCAGCCTTTGTGAGCATCCTGGCTCTCCCACTGGGTTTCCAGGGCTGCTGGCCCAAGGGTGATGATTTTTCCAGGGCTTCATCCATTGCTTTCCAGGCTATCTCATCTGCAGTGGGGCTGGAGCCCAAGCTATCTCCTCCTCATGCTTTGTTCCATTCCTCTCAATTAGTTTAGCACCTCGAGAAGGAAACTCACTGGAAAGAAGGGTCTTACTTGAATATCTGACATAAAAAAAGATACTGGGATGTGCTTGCTGCTTGTCCTGTGCCTGCCTCTGTGACTGCCCTGTAGCCAGCTGGGCAGCTGGCTCTAGTCTCATCAGATCATCCCAGCCATGGTGGCTCCTGGCTCTTCTTGCTTTCTAATTACATACAGGCAAAGAAAAATATAACAGGAGTATATATTTAAACAAGTTTTTGCTGGTATTGTGCCATTTTGCACGAGCTATGTTACAAGGAATATGCAGAGCCAATGCCAGAATATGCAGAGCCAATACCAATGCCAGAACTTAGTGAAAAATAGAAAAGGGTTAAATTAATTTGGGAAAACCTACATTACACAGACATTTGCAAAAAAAAAAAAAAAAACCTAAGAAAAATACTATTATTGGCCAAATGATGTCTATAATAAGAGAATAATATCAATAGAAAATGCATAATGGAAAGAAACTGTTTTCAAAAGGAGACAGAGTAAACAATATTGGCTTCTTCAGGAAAAAATACCATGCTGTCCCAGCAGATAAAGCCACCCTACAGGAAACAGTGATGGAAAGAATAAGAGGGATGGGTTTTGGCATTTCAGAGTCCACTATCTAAAGGCTACAGCGTGACGGGGAGACCTGTGTGACGACTGCTGGGTTTCTGCCACTAGAAAGGGTATTACGTGTTTCAGGCAGGCATATCTGATAATGTAGCAACTTGAAAATGTAGCAATGCATCCAGTGTTTAATGCTAGAAGAGCCCAGGCACCTTTCTGCATCAACAGTGATGAAACGGGGCTTAGCTGTAACATTTTGTTTGCCTGTATTTCTTTCACCGAGCTGTGGAAGCTATTTCTGTGGCTTAAGTTATCGATGTCACCTTGCACTGTTCAGCTGCTGTAATGGCTTTCACGGGGGGTGGTGGCACAAAGGACCGCGCTCTTTGCATAAGCACAGAGGCCATGGAGGGGAATGCGGCAGGGCCGGGGAGCGCCGAGCCCAGGGAGAGCTCTCATTGATTTCCTCTCACGGGCTGCTGAGCGCTGCGTGCAGCTCCGAGCCCCTGGAGAAACCTGTCCTGCTGCATATAGATCACTGGCCTTGACGTCCCAGTGTGGGGTAGACAAAATCAGGGAGTGCTTGGAAAAGGCAAAGCGTTTGCTGCTCCTCCTCCCCTCCCACCTGCAGGCAATCCTGCTGCCCACCCTCCTGTTAAATTGCAACAACGAAAAGAGAAATATGAAAAAAAACCCTTTGCAAATGGCTTTGTGCTTTTCAAAATTATGTGTGCTAGGGGAGAAAAAAGTGTTTAAAAGTGAGTGTTAAGCTTTAAATGGAGGCTGGTGGTGGAGAGGTTGGAGTGGTGTGCTTGAGCAGCAGGGGCGATGCCTCCTGTGTGTGTCTGCCTTCTCCGGACCCCGCTCCAGAGCCTCCCACCATCACCCAGGAGGAGAACTCCAGTGGCCAGCTAGGCATTCCCTGTTTGGAGGGTGAGGCCCCCGTTGGAGTATATTCACACCATTTTAAGGGAGGAAAAGCAAATCTCCAGCTGAACTCCTCTGCAGGCTTCCCTGCCTATCAAATCCTAGGGAATGCAGCCTGGTGGCTTTTAAATGTGAAGGTCTCTCCTTTGGAGTTGCCAGAGGCAGTCATTGCATACCTCATACGTCCATGGAGCAGCATTGTGATGACTGGGAGCCAGCTGGGCTTGTCTCCACATGAGGAGATGTGACAGCCTCACACCCTCGTGCAGGGCAGAACATGGCCCTGCTGAAATGTCAAGCTGAATAAGATTTTTTTAAAAATGGAGAGTTCTTTTTTTTTTTCCCTCCCAAAAAACATTTCTTAGGCTTTCTGTTTTCAACTGAAAATAAAGAGGTTTGCTTTTGCTTTCCCCAGCTGGCAGAACGCTCTATGACCAGCTGTAGAATTTACACTAGATTGAGTAACACCAGAGTCTTGCCGAATTGGACCAAAACAAAAGTGGCTGCCATGAAGCACTGCTTGGTGTGACTTTGAAGCACAAGGATAAACATAAAGAGTTCTTTAGTGACACCTGTACTATATTTAAAGAGTTTCCTGTGCAAGTTTGCGGCTTTTAAAGCTGCTTAAACACACGAGAGGCCCCGATTTTAAATACCAGTGTACCAGTCCTATGTGGTGCTACGTGAAAACTTTTATTTGCAAGTTTGGTTGGAAATTGGGTGGTAAAAGCAATGTTTGATGTATAATAAGCCTGTAGTTTTTCAAATACGCAAAGAGTTCTGAGCTGAGCTTGAAGTGAGATTGATGTCGGGGGGAAATAGGCCAGAAGACTCCGTAAGCACAACCTGTGTGTGCAGGCCACACCAGAAATCCTCAGCCTGCAAGTGTTTGCTTTGGCTTTGGAGAGTTGTCACAGCCTCTGGATCTACCCCCAGTGATCACTACCAGCTTTCAGCAAGGGACACGTGGTGTTTCTCTACACAATTACCTTCCATAAAACATGTTTCCTAGCCCTGAGGAAGGTGCTTTTTCTTGCTTTCAAACCTCATGAATGAGGGGCAGCCTTTTAATTACGCATACGCTCCTTTTCTTTTATATTCACCCTAATGCCTTTAGTACCAATGTGTACTTTTTAATAGCTGTGTTTCTATGGATTTTCTCCTGTTGTGTAAGCCCTGTCTCTTCTGTGAGGGAAGATCCCTGTCCTCTGCCAATGCTGATGCAGGGCAAAAGGGGTGCAGGTGCTAGAGTAGCACAGGAAAATAAGTTTGAAGAGTCCCTTGACCCACCTGGTCATCTGACTTCCTTCCTAAGAGGACATTTCCTCTAAAACATGCATTAAGAATGGTTTCTTTATCTTTGAACTATGTGAGGTGTAAGAGGAGACATGGTGGTGTTACAGAGGTAATGAGGGCAAGATCTGCTTTGACTTAGTGTTCCTCATTCCTGAAGTTTCTGTAGGATTTTTTTGAATTACATTTGGAGGGGACGGTTTTAAACAGACCAAAAAGGTTAAAAAGCTTACAGGAAAGTGGTGAACAAAGGAGTGGAATAAGTATTTTGTAGACTTCTCTTATGAACTATCTATTGCATAGATACTTCTGGCTGTGGAGTACTGCACGATTGCCTGTGTAGTTCTTTCAGCCCTGGTATGCCTATGTTTTTTCCTTTCTTATAAAAAGGAAGACTTAATAACTACGCTGTAATTTCTTATGATTAATTTCTTTTTGAATGGATACAAGATTTGGAGCACAACTATCTTTGTGGTCAGTAGGAAGAGAAACGTTGAATCTCACAAGCTGTGCGTGGTAGCAGAAAGAATAAATTCAATCGTCATGTTACTGTAAATATAACTTTTAAGAATACACTTGTTTGCTTATTTACAGACCTAGGCAGACATAAATTGAGCAATGCTGTGCAACACGCAACGTAAATATAATAAACATGCACACAAAAAAGTGGTCTGAAAAGAGGAGTAGAATTTTGAGAGAAGTGAAATATGTGCAAATACAAGAGCATTGTCCTGCTGTAATGAAGTATTGTCATATACAGTGAAGAAATATATTGCTACCACTTTCCCAACAATCTTCTTTCCTAACCGGTCTAAAGACATATATGCAGCTGCCAACTTGATGAAATAAAAATTTGTAATGCTTTTATATTGTTACTCCAAGGAAAAGCTTTTTACTGCTGTACGGGGAAGAGACGGCAATAAGTTCTGAGCCACCATTTTAATAATTTTATTTTTCAGTTTAGAAAGCGGTGGATAAATTTTACAGTGTTGCTATCTAAAAAGTGCAGACTTGAGCTTTTGAGTGTCATCGGTAAAGCAGTAGGGTGAAGAGAACAAAGAAGATCAAAGAGAAGTGAGAGCGTTTATTTCAAAGACATCCATAAAAATAGTGGGGTTTTAAAATTTTATTAACAATGACCTGAATTAAGCTTAACTAATTTGAGTTCCAATCTTGAAAATAATTTCATGCATGCTTAACCTCAGTCATGTTTGTTGTCAACTAATTACCTCTGTTTACAAACTATTAAGTAAGCATAGAATGTTTGCAAAATGAGCACAATAGAAAAATTGATAAAAACCACAGATATGCTAATGTGAAAAATCAGGCAGCCACACAAAGTATAAATATTATTTCACCTTTTAGCACTTGGAAATTCAAAAGATGTTAATTCCATATCTTTTCAGCTACTGTTGAATTTGATGAAACCTCTTTTTCACCTGAAGGAATAAACTAAAAATAACCAAACAACGCAATTGAAAGTTGGTGGAAGAATACTGAACTTAAATGAACATTGCGGTAAATTATTGAGACCAAGTAGATTTTTGGCTTAAGGCCAAAAGTTGTTTGGTTTGGCAAGTTGTTACCGGTGCTCAGCCTATTACTGGCTATTTGAATATATATTACATTAAAGTATTGAAAATAATTGAAGTACCACACGCAAAAAGATTAAGTATCAGCATGACAGCTAACTGCTATAAAGAATTCATAGCAACGTCCCGTAAATCACAGCACTGGCATTTAAAATCCAAGGCAGAAATCTTGAGTTGTGACTTCTATAATAATATTTAGTTAAATCGGGCTTACACAGGTAAAATTTTAAAATTGCAACACTAGATAACCCAGGTGAAAGGCAGGACCAAAGGTGGTGAGTCTCTTCCATGCATCACCTTCTTGCTAACGGAGAACAGATTTTTTTCTGGGATGGGGTGTATGCTGTGTGTAAATGCTATAAAGCAAAACAACAGCTGAAGAACAGAGGCACTGTAGGTTTTGCCTTTGAGTGATTGACCTCTGTGGAAGTCATGCATGTTAAACTGCAGATGCAAGCACGTAATGCATGTCAAGGTTGCTGCTCGGTGGCACTGCTGGCACTGCCACACGACTTTGACAAACGCCTGCCTGGGTTTGTATTCTTTCCAAATTCCTAACCTGCAAGTTAACTTGTTTTCTATTGGTTTACTTGGCGAGCAAGAGCTGTGTTGAAAGGACCTTTCACCTGGCAGTGAGTTGGAGATGCTGTTTTAGGCAGACTGTGGTGCAGGGTGTGTCACATATCAGATAGTTCACGAGGACTTCTGGGCAGAGCCAGCTGAAGAGGTGAGCAGCTTTTATGGGACAACTAGAAATTTAGCATTTCCACTGTGTATATGCTCATCTACTTTGTTTCCTTCTGGAACTGAATAAACACAAATTTAAATTCTCCCAAATGTGAAGTTTTTGTATGATTTCAGTACAGAATCCAGACGTAGCACAGTTTGAATAAATCGGGTTTGGGCTTGTCAGAAAAGAACTGCAAACCCTTGGTTAGCCTCGCCTCAGTTTTGAGTCCATCAGTGTCAAACCAAATGCTGTAAGAGAGGTTTTGGTTGCTGTTGATAAGAATTCCCATGAGTTTTAATTCTGCTGAATTAATGTCTGGTGTATGTGTGAGCTGAATTAAAGCAATCACCTGTTCTTGCTGCATTGCCCCTTTTTTGATGGACTTGCCCCTTAGGTCGCTGACCTTTCCCTGCCTCTGTTACCTCTCAAATGGGGAAAGCAAAGTCAACCCATCCAGGAGAAATAAAGGCAAATACAAGATATGCAAATATAATTTATTTGGTATACAAATGGCAATCTTGGAGTTCTTGCCAGTGAAAAGAACAGGGAAAAGCCAAAGGGCAGAAAAGTCATTAGAGAAATTACGTGTTGATTCCCTAGGTCCTGTCTCGGCTCCTGGAGAAGTTGAGACTCCTCCAACATGACCTGGGCTTTGGGTTGTTGGGTTTCAGTGCCCACAGAGTTCTTTATCATCTCATCTTCCAATGAGCATGGCATTTCTGGCAGTGGGGGACTTTTTTCTGAGGACAGTTTTGGAGGGGAAGATGTTGCGACTTTTTCCCACTCTTCTCCTCGCCTGGGCTCTAAACAACACTGCAGGGAAGCAGCTGCGATCCTCGTTCACTTCACTATGCAACTCCTCCATGCTTGTGTCTGCGCTTTTATTCCATGGTGCAGCTCCCCAAAGCTGCAGCTGGGAGGGACCAGCGCTGGCCAAATCGCACCAGTGACATCAGACACCCACGGTGTGGCTGGGAGCTGGTTGTTTTCCTTGTTTTCCCCATGCCCTCAGCAAAGGCAGCCGACCTGGACACCCGGCAAGCTGACTGGGCTTCTGTTTGGGAAAGGTCGTGCTAACAATGGGCACTCTGGGGCTCTGCCTCATGTGACAGCAGGGACAAACCTGCGCCGGGTCACAGGGAGCCGTCAGTTTTGGGGCGATGAAGGCGGCTTTGTTTCCAAGCAGAAGCTGTTGTTTGTCCAGCCTGTGGCTCGAGGTTGCTCCTTGTGTGTGATGGAGGGAGCTTTGTGCTCCTGCCGGGCTGTTTGCATCCCCTGGCAGTCATGCCCTCAGTTACACATGGGCTCTGGAGAAAGGACCATCCTTCCTGGTTGCAAAAACATCAAATTGCACCTCGCCTTTGCTGAAGAGGGGCCATTGTGTTCCGAGCTGGCAAATCACCCAGCTCAAATAAGCTTTAATTTCTCATAGGACCCTATTGTTACCCTGTGGTAGAGGCTGCTGTGGGAAATTTCCATTATAATATTGTAAATTTATACTCACTCCTTTCTGGCACTGCCTGCGTGGCAAACACCAGCAGGAGCAGGGACTGTCCTGCTGGAGCTGTCTGGCCATCTCCTGCTCCGTGGTGCTTGGGCTCCGTTGGTTCTCCCTGGCCTGATGGTGGGGTTATTTGTGTATATCTGTGTCTGTGTGTGCTGGTTATCTGCCCTCAGTTCACAAGGTGGGAGCGTGAGGGCTGCACTGAAGGATGCAGCCCTCATGAGGAACAAATTTTGAGGAACAAATTTTGTGTATGTGTTCAATACCCTGGCACAAAGCAGGTACCCTGAACCCTGGGTAGTGCTGAGGGTGCCTTGTCCCAGGTGCCTGCCCTGTCATCCCAGCCATCCCTGCCGCTGTGCCAGAGCCTGTCAGCTGGCACTGATGGCCCCACCCCGCAGCCCGTGCCCTAATCTGACCCTCAGCGCTGGGAACGCTGCTGGAATCTGCTGTTCCACAGCCACAGCCCACTGCAGGCACAGGCAGTGAGTGCACTGAACTTCTTACTTAATTTAAATTCCCAGCAGAACAGCCACGTGGGCACACTCCAGCAGACAGCAGAGGCACGTGGCAGTGTTTGCCTGGCTCACTGGGAGGCCTTTGTGTGGGGCAAGACCCTGGTTGTCACTGTGGGGAAGGGAACCCAGAGCTGCTCCCAGCTCAGTGCTTCAGGGGGGGAAGTGAAATTGCAGTTTTGAACATCCATTGAAGCAATCTTAGAGCTTAAGGTATGTAAACACATGCACACCAAGCAGACTTATTTTTTAATTTCAGTGTGCACTGGTTGATTTTTTTTCCCCTGCAAAATTCCTGGGCTTTATTTTGACTCCATGGTCCTCTCTGTCTTCAAAAGGTGCTGGCAAGGGTGCAATTCTTCACCATGTAAAATTGCATATTGTGTTCCCATTTTAACACTTTATTGCAGTGACTTGTAAGAAGGGTTAATGACTATCTGAAATACTTCTGCACCTTTTTTCTGTTAGATTATTTTATTAGATTACAATCTTATATTTCTACATGAATATTATTATTATTATTATTATCATCATCATCATCATTATTAGATACTTCTCTATCTAATAGATAAAGGGTCATTTTTAGTGCATTGCAATGAAAAGGCAGAAATTGCGTGGGCAAAATAATGTTTCCGAGACAGCTCTGAATCCATAAGCTTCTATTTTAGTCTTGCTCAGGAATGGGGGAGGTCACACAATTTCTTAAGTGTCATGTAACTTCACTTTTCTGACACCACTGAATCAAGAAAGTTTATTTAAAACATTTATTTTAAATACTTATACAAGCGTCTTTCTACAATAACTTCCCATTCTTTTTGATTCAGAGATGCAGAGAAAGAGGGTGTGGAACCTCTACATGGCTTCACATTTTGTTTCTTGGTTGATGTTAGTTGTGAGACACTTTGGAAATACTTTACCATTTTGTTTCTGAAGTGTAGGCTGGAAATCATGCTTCAATGTCTAATAAATGCATGCTCTCCATTTTAAACATTCTAGACAAATCTATTGTATTGCTTTATAGCTTTCTTTTGCCTGCATAAAAACTTAAATGTTCCTGGCTGTAACCTTGTTCCTGCTTTCTGGCATATTTTTGTTAAAATCTTAAATTCAGTGCAGCCTGGAAAATCACTCACTTTCTCACCAGGAAAACCCAGGACTGTGCTTTTAGGTTTCTGTCTTTATTTTACATAATCAAACTCTCTTGAACTTGGCCATAGTTGTAGTTTTCATTCTACTTTAGTTGTCCTCCCCCTCTGTGACTTGTATTTTATGATTTCAAGTAAAATGTAAAAGAGATGGGCAAACAAAATCAAATGAAGCTATATATTCTAAAAATATTACAGATCCTCTTTTTTAATAGTTCTGCCCTCAGCAGCTCACAGTGTGGGCACTGTCACAGGCAGCCAGATGCAGAGATGCTTGAACTCGTGCTTCATATGCAGGAATAGAGTACATTTGCATGGGAGTGTGAAGGCTTGTGGGTCTCCAGGAGATGAAAAAGCCATTCCAGTGGATTGTGTAAAGCAACGAGGGGAGAATTCTTCTCCCTGTCAGAGCCGCATTCTAAATCAGTTGCAGCCCTGAAACCCCTTCTGCGCTCATTGCAGGGCTCCAAATGCCTGCTGGAGATAATGGTACCTTCCTCAGTGTTGCCTGCTCAAAACTCAAAATAAATTCTTACCAGAGTTCTAAATTCTTTGGTTTAAGCAGCATCCTTTGCCTTCATCAAACATGGGACTACCTTTACCAGCCATCCTGTAGGTGAGCATTTCAAAGGCAGCGTGGGACTTATCCTGAGCTCTCTTGCAGCTCAGCAGGGAGGAGAGAGTTAATTGTATGTAACTACCTTTTCTCCTTCTCCTTTTTGTTCCAGTCATCTGACAAGTCCCTTGGGTGATTTTCCCTCCAGAGTGGTTATTCTCCCTGTCCCACAGGTGTGCTTTCAGAGGCACTGCCATGGATGGAGACTTCCTCTGCAGACTTCAAAGGGTCTTTTGGAAGCTGCTTGAAAGCTAACTGCTTGGTCTGTTTTACAGTAGACTTAAAATCCTTTATAATTGGCTCAGCTGATTTTTATTTTTATTTTAGTAGGAGGAAAGAAGGGCATGGGCAGGGTAAATATCTAGCAGTAGTAAAACCTGCAGGTAATTCAACTTCCATTATTGTCCTATCACTCTATTTATGCACCCAGCAGAGGTGATTAAAGTGTTAAAAACTCTCATTACATTAAAGTCTTTGACTGTCCTCACATCTTTGGTCATGCATGGAGAATGCAACCACCTCCATTTCATGCTGATGAAGTCGTCACATCAGCCTGTGTTTTATGTATATGCAAATCCCTACAATCAAGCCAATTATATATGAGCTGCACATTCAACATCCTTTGCGGGGTGACCTGTCACAGCCGCCACACTGATACCAGCTGAAGCTGTCATGTGCTTTAGTGACTGGGAGAGTCACATGGGAAATGTTGTTTTTTAATTGAAAACTCATTTCTCCGAATTAGAACTGCAGTTCAAAAGATTTCTCATGCTTACTGGTGCATGTGTCTCACCTTCACAAGTCTTTGTTTCGTGGATTAAATTGACTTCCTTCAGTTGACGATTGCATAGGAAATATTTTTTCCTGGAATATCTATTTTTTAATTGAAAACTCAAAATAAGTAGGTCATACACAGCTTAGTGTTTAGAATGCTTATATATATATTTAAAAATACACTAAATAATTTAGTTGTGAGGTAAGATGAAACACAAGATGTCAGGGGGAAAAAAAATCTCATTACCTGCAGTGTCAACTGAGGAAGCTTTGAATTGCTTGTCTTTTAAATTACTATCTTGCAGCTTCAAGAATATGTTCATATGTAGAATGAAAATACCTGCTAGTTTAGATTGCAGATAAAGTGTGTGATTAATACGTACTTTAATTTATATTCTACTTCATTTGCCAGAAATACCCATGCTAGTGCTTTGCATGCATAAACAAAAATCACACAAATGGAGCAGGAATTCCTGTGCCCAACTCATATGATTTGTCTACTTGCTTAATGAAACAACTGGGCCCAAAATGACCTGCATAGCGCAGGTCCCTTCAGCTCTCCACTTCTTGGGAGACTGAAAGCTTGAATTACATCATCTCCAAGGAGAAGGGAGAAATTATTCACTCATGGAGAAAACCTGGAGAAAACAGACTGCTGTTCGTTCCTGCTCCCTTAAGCTGCGTCCTGGCAGTTTGACATCAGTGTCCACATAGCTACCTGACTTTTTTTTTTCACCATTGACCTCACACATGCTGACTGAAAAGGGGAGATGATGGAGGAGGCCTGAGGTGACAACCTTCTTTTGCACTCCAGGCAGTACCTGAGATGCAATTAGCAGCGATCCAGCTGGGATCTGCTGGGGGCTGCAGGCTTCTTGATGAGACTCCCTCCGTGGTCGATGGCAGTTGATCCTTATCCATTTTAAGGAGAATACAAGCCAGTGCTGACAGCAGCTTCTGCACTGTGCCCGTGGCTGGAAGCAGATTCGGTGGAGGAGAGAAGACAGGAGACCTGAGAACTCCTCCACAAGAGCCGTAGTGCCTTGCTGAAATCATTAATCTCAGCAGCACAGCCTGTCTGTGCTGCATCACCCACCACCTAGGGATGGACGATTAGGGGAAAAACCCAGCACAAGTAGGGTATGATGTTGCTCTGCCCTTCTTAGAGCCTCCTAGTTTCTGAAAGTGAGAGGCATAAGTTGTTTTATGTCTGGTCCAACATGTGTCTGGACCTCCTTTTTCTGTAGATCCCTTTTTGCAGCTAATCTTACTGTTGCCCTGTAGAGCGTGCTGGAGCAGTCAGTTCCATATGGGAGTGATGTGCCATGTAGAAAAGTACTTCTTTATTCAGTTTCTTTCAAATCTGCTGCTTAATAGTTATCTCGAGGTATCTATTTCTCCTATTTTGTTAAATGGGGAACCATTGTATCGCCAGGTATCTGCTATTCATGATTATATGGAAATCCCTTACATCTCTGGGAGGGAATGCCTTTTCGTAGACTTTCAATATACAGAAATGTTTCAAGAGATCTGTTCACCCTCACTGTCTGCCTGATACGTCCTCTCTAAGGTGAGGTGACTCCCACTAAGTGCACTGCAGGATGGGCTCACCGTGAATTTGTATGATGGTGTAGGTTTGAGGTTCTCCAATCTCTACTTATGATTCCTGCTATCTGTTTGCTTTTGGCTTCTGGTTATTTCCAATTATATTTCACAGGCTTAATCCCAATAATTCACACATTTTTATCTCCTTGGATCGCAGTAGGTATGTTACTGTACAAAAGAGATGAATAGGGATGATTTTTCCTGTTGTTTTAATGTTATTTTGCCTGACTGTGATGTTTACCACAGCTCAGTATTTAATGTTACTCTCTGTAGAGGAGATGATTGAGTGCAACCTCTTGGGACACGTCCTTTCTTCTTTATCAGAGAAGATGTGAATATCCCAAATGCATTTGCTCCTGTGGCTTTTCCTGGACAAAAATGTGAGTGAGCTGGTAAGGATATGGAACTAACCTTGCTACAGAAAAGGACTACAGAAAAGCATTGTCAGTTATTAATCAAAACGATCCCATAGATCATAATCAGGGAGCCCAAGAAATTGTCAGCCTCTGTACTCGAAAGAGATGTACAGTCTCAGTCCAGCCAAAGCGAACAGGTGTTTTTAAGCTGCCTTTTTTACACATAGAGAATAAGCTGTTTGTGTAGCCTGGTGACCTATGAAAGCAAGAAAAAGAGAATGCAGAATCTATTTAATCATTAGGAGGGAAGAAAAACATCATGTTCTTAAAGCTTTTATACTTTTAAAGGGTAGTTTGATGTTGTGGGTAATACACAACCTGGAGATCTGCATTCAGTTCTCACTGCTGCCGTGGACTGCCTACATGACTTCTGGCAAGTCACACTTATTTTATTTCCTCATGTACTGAAATAAGTATAACAAGAGGATATGGTGCCATGATGCTGTTGATAGTTACTCACTATTTCACATGGAAACATTTGCATTGAGATATTGCTACTGTCTTATACAGAATAGCAATGCAAATGATCCTGCACAGTGGCCTCAAACTGAAGGAGATAGGGGCTACTGCATGTCTTATCTGAATGATATGTGGGCAGGTGGATGTGCAGAGCCTGCGATTTCCATGGCTTTTGCAGTATTGGGTGGTGTGTGATTTGAGAAACCATTCCATCTAAGCTGCATCCCCATGCCAAACAGCAGGGCCTGTACATGCATGCAGATACAAAACAGGTGAAATACTTTCTGTTAGTTGCTTTAGGAAGGCAAAAAACTCAGATGCCGCTGCTTCATAAAGTTGTCCTTCTGTGGTATCGCTTTCTGAAATGAATATATATCTATAATTACTTATGTAGTTCTCTCCTTTAAGGAATAATTTATTTTGGTTTTTAATTTTTTTCTGACCTTTCCTCTTCTTTCTTTGGAGCACGAAAAAGGAAGATTTATGTAAAGCAGTGATTTGCCATCAACTTGCCTGTGGTTGGATGCCAGAGAGGTGGGAGTTTGGGGATAAATCACTTTCCTTGATTTTTTTCTTACGAGATAAAGTTGTGATGAGTAACATGTCAAAGCCTTCTGCACCAATGGCCAAGGGTTTCTTAGCTGGATTTGTGAAGGATGTGGAAATGTCTGTTCACTGTCTAGTGTTTCAATTACTTTAGTTTCTGTTTAGTAAATGCATCCATCTTAAATGCTGAATGTGATGTGAACAAAACACTTCTGTTGTTAGTAAACGCGGGAGGGGAGGTTAGAGCAGTTCCCTTGTGTCGTGCCTTGGTAAAACCATCTCCTTGGTAAAACTCAGAGTATAAATCTCAGTATTCACTCTGGAACTGGAACTAGAATGCAGTAGTAATTTCTGTTTTTTAGAAAGAATAACATAAGATTGTATAGAGAGATTTACACAGGAAAACTGATTCACATCACATTTTCCAAGCACGTTAGCATTTATTTCTGTGAGAGCAAATTACATATGCAAGTAACTACACAACCGTATTCAGAAAGCTGAGCTTTCAGAGGCTTTTTTTTGAGTCCATACTGGGATTGCTGCATGCAAGAAACAGAGGCTGTGGATGAAAGAACAGGAAGTGTAATACTAAATTAGGTTTGTATCAATGAGAACACAGGCACCCTGCATGTTGTCCAGTGTAACACTGCTTTGCAACCTTGAATTTTCACGAACAATAGAAAATAGTGTTATTTGCTGAGGTTCACAGATCTGCAATCCATCTCCTTTACTGTTCTGAACTCTCTACCCGTGGAGCTCATTTTTTCTCAGCCATAACCAGACTTTGTCCTGTGCCTTGGTCCTTGTGTCCTGTGACTAAGAAGGGATCAGCAGCAGAGTTCTGCTGTTAATGTCTTTCAGGGACCTCATTGCTGTCTATAACTTCGTGGTGAGGGGAAGAGGAGGAGCAGACTGATCGCTGCTCTGTGGTGACCACTGAAAGGACCCAAGGGAATGGCCTGAAGCTGTGTCAGGGGAGGTTTAGGTTGGATGTTAGAAAAAAGTTCTTCCCCCGGAGGTTGGTTGGGCTCTGGAACAGGCTCCCGAGGGCAGTGGTCACAGCACCAAACCTGACAGAGTTCAAGAAGTGTTTGGATAATACTCTCAGGCACAGGGTGTGACTCCTGGGATGTCCCGTTCAGGGCTGTGAGTTGGACTCAATGGTCCTGGTGGGTCCTTTCCCATTTAGGATGCTCTGTGATTCTGTGGTTGCCTGTCTCAGCAGGGCCTAGAGTATGGCAGGAGTAGGCTGAAGGTTATCTGCCTGTAGCTGAAAGAGAACAGATTGAGGCTGAAAGGAGGAGCTGTAGGTGGTCCATAAGCCATTTGGGTGCCAAGGTTATATCTGGGTTCCCCATGTCCCTCTTCCCTCCCTATTCTAGAACACAAGGTAGTTTTGTTCATTTTATACGTTTACTATGGCTCTATATTTTAGGCTTGCTCAATATCTTGACAACTGTACCACTGACTTTCCATTATTGTTTTACTTATTTCCAGTTATTGTAAGTAACATATTAATTGATTTTTATATTCATGTACTTATTTATTATTTAAAATAAATGTATGATGAATATATATCCTATTATTTTCAACTCTTTTCAGATACCCAGTGCAGCCCATAGCTTTGCAGGAGGCTGCATCCCAAGTGTTATCAGATTCTGTTGGTCCTGTGTTGGGGGGTAGCCAGATAAGTAAGTAGCCTGCTTACCTGAGAATCGTTCTAGGATTGACTAATGAGATTTGCTGGAAACAGTGTAAACACTCTTGGTGGGAGCAGAACCTGGTGAATCCATTGTTGAGTCCATTGCTGAAGATCCACCAGCGTATTAGCGAGGCCCTGCATTCGCTGTGTGAGGAGAGGGAACTGCCGAGGTTCCTGCTTTAGGAGGGAGATGAAGGGGAGAAAGGGTCACAAGGCACTCAGGTCACTGAGGTTCCCTTCAGCTTTGTGTGGAAACCTCATGGTTGAAAGCAGTGCCTGCCTGCAAGTTTGGGTGTGGAAATCCTCTGCAAACCATAGTAATAACATCTCTGGGACCCGTGGAGGCTCCATCAGTGACTTGGCAAACTCTTAAATAGAAGCAAGCAGTGCCATTTTCTGTCGGACAAAGAGATAAGGTCAAGAAGAGAGGACTGTAAAGTTGTGGGTGATATAGTCTTGAATAAAGTGCATTGAATTGACTCTGATGGGAAAGAGAATTCACAAAATGACAGTGTTTTGGAGGAGGAAAGGCAGTAGTGAGCTTCAGACAAATCTGTGATACTCTTTGACGAACAAAATTGCTGAGCTGAATTTCAGGGAGGCATGTGTGGGGTTTATGTACGTAAGTCAAGGCCTGTGTCCCACTCTGCAATCTTCAGTTGTAGTGCTAAATACTTTGGCTGCAGCAGGACAGTGATTTCCCTTGGGAAATAAAGGATACTTTGTGTATCCCCTTCTGATTTTGCATAGCAAGCATCCTTAATATCTTACATCTTTTCCTGGCTGGTGTCCTCCTGGTCTCCTATGAAAGAAATTGAATAAGCCCCTGATACGCTGCGAGAGAGGAAAGAGAGCAAGCACTGCTGCAGTACATCTGATATTCCCCACATGTGCAAGCAGAAGGGAACCGTGGCCTTGGTGTACCTGGACAAAACATGGGCTTGTCTTTCACTGAGGCCATGGCAAAGGTCATTCATCTGTCGCATGGAAAAAGAGTTGTGATTGCTCTCCAGTGACTTCATTGATATGGTAAAAATGAATCCAATCACCTTTTTGATTAGGTGACCAAAAGACAAATAAGCTGAGCTGCTGCTTTTTTTTTTCCTGTAATTTCTTCATACATATGTATGCAGAGTGTAACTTCTGAAACATGCCATTATGCAGCGCCTGACTTTGCAAAAACTTGTGATTTTTAAAGGGGCTGTTTGACATACAGCTTGCGGAGGTTAAAGTGTAAAAACGTATACACAGCCTGATGTATAAAACTCGGGGCAAGTGTTTTTTCGTAGTGGAGGTACAAACGCACTGCTTGTTATTACGCATTATTTGTATTCCAGTGGTACTTAGAAGCTGCAGAGAAAAGTGCTGTTCCAGGCTCTGTGTGTCCTAATATGCTCTGATAGTGCACCTGAAACTACAGAACAGGCCAGCACTAGGCACTAATGGCTTCTGGGTCAGAAGTAGTCAGTTTTGTTAATTAATGTAATTTAAAAGAAAGACATTTCAGTGTTTGTTCCTAGGAGCTGTTAGCCTTACAGGAGCTCTTTTGGCAAATGGAAACTTAACCTAATAAAAACACTGTAGTCAATATATATTTTTAAAAACTTTTTACTTACATCCTGGTTGTCCCTGTTCCTTCCCTTAGTCAACCATCACCAACAGTGGCCCTCTGGTATGCAAAGGCACCTGCAGAGCTACTCCCGAATTTGCCCAGATTTTTGAGGGCATGGGCCAGTCTTACCTGGACATACCTGCAGAGTACCTATAATCACAGCCCAAGTTACAGCTTTAGTATGCTCTTGTATTTCGAGCCCTTGCAGAATTTATGAGCCCAAAGAGTTAATGGTTTTATGTTGTATTATAATTTTGTGCAAAATAAGTCTCAGATACTTTTACGTAAGGCACGTGGTTAAACACCGGTGCAAATGCAAGCTGGAAAAGGAAGGACTTTATTCCTCCGGGTTACTGAGATGGGTGCTAATTTCACATTGGTGCTCATTGATACAATATTTACATTTGATTTTTTGACAGTAATCCTGTATCCATGGAGAACTCTTGTATAGGAGTAGCCATGTCTAAAGAAATCAGCAAATCTTTTGGATGTAGAGGCTTGACTACATTGCTTTTTAGATTTAAAAAGGAAACTGTCCTGGGATTGTTTCTTCCAGCTTCCTAAACAAAAAGTAATTTGATAGTCACTGGGGAGATGGGCTATTGGTGAGGTTTGGACTGCTACATTCCTCTCTCTAGTTTCAGCCCTTGATTTCCTAGTTTCAGTTGCTTGTATTTTTATTTTATATGTGTGTGTGTATATATAATTTCAAAGAAATAAAGAAAAGGAAACTGTATGTGTATATCAGATTTAAAATCACAAGCCACTAAGGTATTTAGAAATATTTATACACTAGCCACTACCTTAACCACTTTTTGGAGAGAAGTTGTAGGGAAGGGGTTAGTAAGAGTGTGATGCATATGATGGCATTTTTCTTTTTGAAAGATTTGGAACAGAATCCAACAGAAAAACTCAGTCCTAATGACGATATAATGATTGATGGTACTGTAATTGCAAGCATTATAAGGAAAGCTTTTAGCAATATAGAAATAAATGATGCACATAAATTTTTTTTGTTTGTTTTATATATGAAGTACTCCAAACATGTTCTGTGTGGGATATATGGGTTTTTATTTTCCTTTTAAACCTCTGACCTTGGACCACCTTACTATAAAAGCAGATCTGTCAAGTTTCCTCAGTTTAACATAGCTAATGTCTGTGTTTGGGAGCTGATAAGAGGTTGTAAAAACTGACTCTGGGATAAAGGTGTGTATTCAGAGTTTTCAAGATGGAAACAGCTGGGTTGGAAGAGAGATGTGAACGTGGGTGTTGGTAGTTGGGGTACCTGGGCAGCGCTGCACAGGACTGGCAGCTGGGAGCTGCCAAGCTGGAGCATGATCCAAGTGTTTCTCCCTTCAGTACCCACTGCCTTGCACTACCCACAGGGGAACTGACCTGTGACTGTGGTAGCGGGGTGAGAATGATGAGCGGCATGGAAAAAACCTGTATCTAAAGAGTCTTGAAAATCTGCAGTTAATTATCTTGCAAGGGGGAACTGACAAAAGTGTGTCAAATAATGAATGCTGCAGAGAAGGTATGGCATGAACTTTTCATGGCAGAGGGTAGGGGGATATTTAAATAGCTTAAAAGTTGGCAAATTCACACTGAGTGTAATTACATTGTGGAATTAATTCTTCATTGAAACTCACTGAGGCCAAGACTTCAGCAAGATTCAAAACAGGATTCCAGTTTTCCTAGGGAGGCAAAAGGTACTCTGAGCTGTGGCAGTGGTTTTTGCAATGTCATGCTCTGAGGTTTAGGTGAATCTCTAATAGCTTTTGATATAATGACGCTCTGAGGAGAAAGAGGGTAGATTATTTACATTTTGTCTTTGAAACTTTTTGCCTTACTATGTCCTGTAAGTAACTGTGTGTGCTGAGAGACAGGAAAGAGCATTGGAAGACATCCAGTGTGACCATTCCTCCATTTTTGACACTGGATGGGATCCAGTGTGATCATTCCTGTGTTTCTTACACTTTTCCATCCATGAAAATTAACGTCTTCAGACGTCCAAAGCGTGATGTTATTAGAAGAGTGGCAGAAACCTTAGTTGCCTTCAGGAAGACACAAAGATGATGCATCTTTCCATCTTAAATGTACAGGTTTTCAGATGCCCATTACTGTTTTAATTATATAACTGTGGTGGGGATCACCTTTTAGTTAATGAAATCATCTGATTCTGGTTGTGCTGTCCTTGTTTGAGTTACAAAAATGAAGATTGCAGTGAAAAGTGAGATGTTCAGATGGGGAGGTCAGCTTTGCAGTGCTACCATGGTAGGAAGTCATACAGTAGTGATTACATCATATGGAAATGATGAAGAATTTCCTGTGAGGCCAGACAATGAAACTTCCAAACTGTGTGCAGAGGGGAGCAGTTGTGAGGTCTGGTGCCAGCCTCGGCTGTGGAAAGCCATAGCTGGACTCAGCTGATCCAGGAGGATGTTAGGCTGAGCAATACCTGAGACTGCAGATGATTAATAAGTGTAAATTTTAAAAAAGCTTATAAACCTTGTGATCATTAAACAGCAAGGGGATGACTGAAGACCTTTGCAGTGCAGCTTCAGGGTCTGCAGGTCTGAGTGAGGCCAGCCAGTGCTCAGGTAGTGTGTGGACACCAAGATGTGGACACCTGTGAAGCAGAGCTGAGCAGCTGATTATTTGCAAGGCAGAAAAGAATGTAGATAAGAAGGAAGATCACTGAAAATGGGATTCTGGCACAGCCTTACAGCATCAGAGGCCACTGGAAAGAAGAGAGGAATGAGGAAAATATCAAGTCTGGGTAAGAACTAGGCAGAAAAAAATTAGAGCCTAGTGTTTCGGGTTTATCCAGTTACTTCTTAAGCATCACCTGGTCCAGCAGCTGCTCTGAATGATGTGTTCCTCTGCCCTATGGATTTACACTCAGGGGTCTCTTTGGCTGCGTGGATCTGCTTGTGTAGGACAGCAAGCAATGGTGTACCTTCGGCAGATGCTTCATCTGTGGCTTTGTCAGGTTTCAGTGGACAATTGTCCACTCATGTGGGGCACTCGGGTCAGCAGCATTTGTGGGCCAAACAGGTGCCTGAGGACACCACTGCGGGACTGAAGATCTTGGATGGCAGTACAAGGCTGAAGGCTGATAGCTGATATGTGATGCTGGTCACACGCATTTCTGTCCAAAGCAATCTGTGTGGGTGTGCTGTCTGAATTATGCTGAAAAGTCAGTGTTTTGTGAATATTTTCAAGAGTGTGTAAATCCTACCTTAATTCTTGATTTCTTAGTTTCTGAAAAGATGGCCACCTTCCCAGGCTCTGCTAGTTCTATTTCCCAGCTAGGACTTAATAACAGATTATTAAATCAAGTCTCTTGTTGGTTTTCTGCATGTTAAGTAATCTTTATTGGCACTTCTAAAGTATAGTCGTATTATAAATGTAAAAGCAAATGGAGTTCTGGGTTTTGTAAGGTGTGTTATTGGTGCTCCTTCAGTCCTCAGGCTGGCATGTTTGCCAATTTACCCGTGGATCCACAAAATGAATAAGCCACAAAGGGAATTCCTGCAAACCAGTGAATTAACAAACATTTGTGATAATAACTAGCTGCTTTTCACCGCGTGAGAATTGGAGAACAAGAGCGGAGAGTGTATTTTGACATATTGATACAAACATTCACGGGCTTTCTCAAAAACTTCTAAACCACCAGCCCTGTCCATGAAAGCCAAACTCAAGTGCTGAAACTCGTCATCGTGGGAAATGGGCTTTGCACACGCCTGCTTGTTAGAAAGGCAGTGCTGGTTTTGGCTTCTAGCACAGGTGAAAATGAACACTACTCAGTAAAATTTTGCTTGCTTTTATTTTAGTGAGTATAGCTATGATTTAGTTCCAGCTTCTTTTTGAAAAGAACTCTGTATTGCAGGAAAGAATGTGACAAGGATGTGAAATTAGTGGCTTCTTTTGGGTTGAAATACTTTATTATTTTTTGAAATCTGAGGGAAAAGGCTACAGAAATCACAGAATAACCTCATTAACGTATGAAATAAATCATGAACTCAGAACTGAGGAAAAAAAGAAAATGTTTGCACATCTGGCTTACCACAGCAAATTTCCATATCTTGATCAGGAGACGTTGTAAGCTGGAAATGGAGAAAAAGGAGGATGGGAGTATGGAGATCTGATTTTCCAGCTGCATGGAAGTGTGTGCCCTGGACCCAGCAGAGGCTTGCAGATTTCTGAGTGCCATATTTCACAGGCTCTGGAGGGTAATGCCTCCTATGAGAGCAGCTGTGTTGTGCCAACATCAGTATGAGCTGTCACATTAGGTCTGTAATAATGTTACAGACCTTTAGGAGCCTTCGGAGGTGAACAACAGCAGGGGAAAAAAAATGGAATTGTCAAATATTGTGAAACCTGTGGAGAACGGGGGCATCGATTGTGTCTTGAGGAAATTGAAGGTATGCAACTATTTTTCCTTTCAAGTTGTTTTGCAGGCTTAAGAGAGTAGGATCTGAGTCAGCCTTTGGGTAATAGAAGTCCTTGAGTCAAAGGATGCATATTTCCAGTGCTTCATAAACACTTTGCCCACATAACAGGAGAACAGCGAGGTGCTATTGGGCTTTTCTGTTCCTTTAGTAACATGCTTGGAATTGAGTTGAGTAATCAAATGATGTTAATTCATCTTGCCATTTGAGGCCCTTGTGGAACGGAGTGGGAAAATGACATGAATGCATTTTAGGTTATTTCTTTTAAAAAGTGGAATTTCAGTGCTCCGGTTCATGCGGAAATACACCAGTGACAGTTTTCAAATGTAGTTTTTTACGTAGAAAAGATGAAGTGATCTGGGCGTCTTATTAACATGAATTGCAGTTCATGTATTGCAAAGGCCTTTAAATAGATGCTTGTTTTGTCATATCTGGCTGTTGGATCAAATAGACTGTCAACAAAATGTATTTTAACATATCAGCCTAAATTGCATTTGCAGGCTATAAAATAAGGATTAATTTTTCTGATTTCTTGAGACCAGAGACAGATTTCATTTACTCTACACCACCGGGATAGGTAGATCATTTTGCTCTGCATACATTTTTCTTAGTTTCCAGGTCTTAATTTGGCTAAAAATCTGAACTGGGTTTTCTTTGAACTGCATAGTAATAGAAATGAGTGTTTAGTTTTTTCATGTTAGAAGGAAAATAAATACTTCCAGGAACTGTGCAGTTTGGGAAGCCTTTGTCTTTTTAGAAACAAGCCTTTGTCTTTTTTTTGTGTAGTGGTTATTATATATTAATAACAGTGGAAGAAAAATTTGCTGAAATAGGCAACTAGATAATATCAGCACTGGAATGCTAAAAGCCAAAATTAACGTCAGGGAGGTAAATTTAAACTTGATAAAACACAACCTGAATTATCTTTGATAAGATAAGTTTTACAAAACTGGCTGATCTCTTGCTTTTTTGGGGTAGTTCACTTTTTTTAGACAAATGAAGTTTGTCTGCCAAGGAACCAGGAAAGCCAGTGGTATAAAGCTAGGATTAAATGGAAAATAATTATTTCAAGTTGAAAAGATCCAGATCAGTGAAAAAATTCCAAAAAAATGGTAAAGAGGATGCTTTAACAGCTCGGAATAAAAAAAAATTTTTACTAAAACCAAGAATTTAGTTCAGTTCTTCCTGAGAGCATTTGACAAGCTCTCCTGCAGTACATGGGGCTCAGTGACACAAAAGTTGCCATGTATTTGTCTGACACCTTTTAAGACCTCCTGAAGGATAAGGTTGGTAAAATGGGAGGTCACTTCTTCCTCGAGTGAAAGTGAGCAGTGAGGTTTATGAATAAAACCATGGTTCCTCCCTCCGCAATGCATCTTCAGGAAAGGCATCCCTTCCAGATTGCTCTGTTTACTCCCCAAGCAGCCTCTGTGGTCTGTCTCACCAGTCAGCACTTCACCACTGACCTT
This sequence comes from Mohoua ochrocephala, assembly GCA_013398855.1. NCBI lineage: Eukaryota > Metazoa > Chordata > Aves > Passeriformes > Acanthizidae > Mohoua > Mohoua ochrocephala. Next base: position 327,322 of record VZTA01035489.1, on the reverse strand, counting down.
CAGTGGGACAGAAGTAAAATGCAGATGGCCTGCTTTGGGGCTGGTGCCTCATGTGCTAAAGTGAAGTACTGAGGCACACAATTATGAACGGGCTTCCTTGGAAAGACAGCATCAGTATTTAAGTACTGTGGTATTACAGTTCAGAAATTCCTGAGTGTGGTGTTTTCTGTGTCTAACAGTAACATCAGAGTTACTTTTCAGCTGTGTGAGAGGAAGAACTGATTTCGTCGCAGCCATCATAGCAAGAATGTAATTGAAAACCAAGAAGAAATACTGTAGAAAGAGGTGTGGGCTTTTTAAAATTGACGTGACTTTATGCTTTGCACCACGTCCAGCCTGTCTCACAAAATAAACTGGTGAAGATGCCTTCATGTATAAGGGCACGTGTGAGTGCCCTTATGTGCTTATAATAAGCACATAAAACTAAGCTTCCTTTCTCCTCCAGATTTGAAACAACATCTCACCTCTTAGGTAAACCCATTGACGGCTGTCTTTCAATTCTGAGAAGCAAACTCTAAATGAGGTAGTTTTGTTTTGCACAGAATAGTTAAAAATCTGCTGAGACAGAGGGGATGTGAGTAACTGTTCAATGTTGTTGCTGGAGTGCTTTTATCACTCAGAGCAAGGGTGTTCGCTCTGATCTGCTGTTCTTACCCAACAGGTTGTTGGACTCTGTGTCTCAGGAGGTCGTTCCCTTTTGGATGCTTTTAAAATGAACGTGTTTCTATACTTTTGGGGGCTTTTTTTGAAAGAAACAAGTTATTTTACTCTTGTTGGAAAGCTTGAAAAAAGAGCTGGAGTTACTGGGGGCTGGAATGAAGGCAGCAGGAATGTGGGTTAGGTTTTTGGGAGAATTGCTTATCAGAACTTGGAGGCTTCCTTGAGCATTGCATTGTTCACATTAATTACCCTTGGGCACTTTGAGCTTATGAGAGGGTTGGTTCTCAACTGCTGGGAGTAGGAAAGCAGACGATGGATGTATCAGGCTTTTATGAGCAATAGGCATTTATGATCCTTGCTTGCAACTAAGTTTGTGATAGTACAGGAAATAACTGATTTACTGAATTTAGTAAACTAAACACCATCACTTCAGGGAAAAAAAACCTGAGTATTGCCATGGAAGAAATTCATGTTCCCTTCATAAATCTTTATTTTTTAAAAATTCTTGAAAGTCGTATGTATCATGTAGCAAAACATGGTGCACTAAAATTGTAGACCAGATTATTGAGCTCAATGATCTCCCAAGTGATGCCTTTTCAAAGACATTATGGTCACTCAGCATCGTTGTCATGGTAATTCCAGTCCCTGTTCACAACTACTTAAAACTCCTCAATATTCTTCCTCAACCATTAGTGGTCTTCAAATTGTTTAAAAAGGGAGTATTCCTGCTTTAGTTTTCCCATGGTAGTTAAGATATCTGTGCTTTTCTCTCTTTGCATCCAGCTGTCAAAGTACGTGGAAATTTGCATTTGCATGAAGAGGTTTTTTGGTTTTTTTTCCCCAGAAGAGGTTCTATTTTTACAAAAAACTGTGGGAAGAGATTTGTACATTTTGGCATTCTAATACTACAGTACAACTGCTCTAAATACCTATTTTTAAAATCAACGTAATGTCTTTAACCCACATTAGGGTAAAATAACATTATTTTAGATATTGTAGATAGAATCAGTTCTATTATTGACTAGCATAACTGATACCAAATACAAAAGCTTTATGGTGAACCCAAGTCAATAGGGAGAATGCTGCAATATATCAGGTAGAAGCAGTTCTTTTATTTTTTTTTTTCCAGCATATGAAAACAGGAGTTCCAGATTTCTGTTCTGAGTTGAAATTTGGGAAGAGATCTGCAGTCATACTGTGATGCATCAATGTACTGGGAGTAAAGTTATGGATGAAAGATTTAGAAATCCATTGATTTTTGGAAGATTTGTGTTCTCTACCAAGAAGATTAACCCGTTTGCACTTTTTTGGTTAAACTTAGTAATGTCAAAAGTAGTGAAAAGATGGTTAAAAGCACAAGGTTGCAAGCAGGAGAATTATTTTCATAGATTACTTCCTGGAGAAGTGGCAAAAATTAATGAATTTTACCATTTTACTTAGATATTGCAGGTTTTTCCCTGTGAAAACCCTTGAACTTATTTTTCTACACAGAGGAGCCAATATGCACACAGACTTGTTTGGATGTGTATTCTCTATTTTGTTTCATACATCTATTATATGTTCCTCCTTTAGGATTCCTCCTCCTCCTCCTGCCGCATTTTTTTTTCCAAGGCATTTTCAGGGCTGGGGAAAAATCGGGACACAAATTTGCAGTACACAGCGCGGCATTTATGGAAATGTCTGATTTGCTCTGAACTGTAAATTCTAAATAATGATAAGTGGAATTACCGCTGTAATTATCTTTCTGTAGGGAACATTTCTAACTTGAAATATAAAGCCTGCCTATTAAATAACATTTATCAGGAATATTTCCTTTGGCGTGCTTTTCAGAATTGTATTTTATTTTTATCTCGAGCAAGATCTGACTCTGCACCGTTTGTGTTAGGGAGAATAACTAGAACAGGCAAATGCCTCATAGGCAACAGGAAAGCTAGTGGAGAGATGAAAGATGAGCTTCCAGCAGCTGCAGAAAGGATATACACTTCAAGGGTGCCCCATAAGCCTTATAAAGCAATAAAGGAAGGAAAACAACATTATGAAGGGTCCTAACAGTCATAAAATTCCAAAAATGGCAAGGATTGCTTTCATTATATAAAGTGTTCGTTAAAGCTTTAAATAATGAAATAAACCTTTGACACTGAGAATGGAAACCTTCACTGTTCAACCAGCCTCTGTTTACTTTACAATAATCCAGGCCATAAAAGTAGTGCCGCGCAAATTCCCCGTTCCGGGGGAGCTCCGGGATGCCCGAGGACCACACAGTTCCCCGGCTTCAAAGGCGCGGGGTCTCCGGCAGCTCGCCCGGCTCCTGGCCCGGTGCCACGCCGCTGGCAGGCACCGCTGCTCCCAGCCCGGCCGGCCCCGAGGAAGTCTGAGTCACAAAATCCCTGGGATTGTTTTAATTGCCTTAAATTAGGTGTTTCGGGGTTCTCTTTGGGGTCCCTTCCCCCTTTTTTTCCCTCTTTCTTTTGAAGCCCAGGAGTATTTTGGGTATTGGCAAAATGTGCTGAAGACTTTGGGACCAGAAAGTAAGTGGGGAAACTCGTTAAGGGGTCTTCTGGGATTCAAGGTGGAGATACTAAAAAATGGCTTCTATATAAAATGATTTGCTGCTCGCATACTTCTTTAAAACAGTAGAGTTTGAATTGAAACTGAGCACTTGTCAGGTTATGCAGCAGATACTCAATTTCTCTATCAAAATAATGGGAAGAAATGATTTCTTTTGAACAGGAATATTTTCAAAATTCCTAAGACCTTGAATCTCTTATTTCAGCCCTGTTAAGATTACCTTCTCTGTTAATAGCATAATCTGTTTAAATATTTTCTCCTGAATTAGAACCCTCTTTAGGAAAAATTACAAGCTTCACATTCTTCCTTATCTTTCACTGAAATTCAGCCATTTTCTGCTTTACTTGCAACAAACAAGAACAAAATGTATCCTTGGGGGAAAAAAGGAATTCAAATATAGGTGGGTAAAATTGTCATTGAAACCTTTAAGCCACAGCATAATCTCCTTAAAGGCACTTGAGCAGTTCTGTAATTTATGGCACTGGTTGCAGTGAAAGTGTGGGATCCCATTAAATTTTCTGCCCACTGCCATAGTTTGCCATTTGTTTCTTCATCCTAGTTCTGAGCAGTTTTCTAAGCTGCTGCTGCGGCTAAACATCATTTTTAAAAGACATTGGAAAAGAAAATTACTCCTGATATATATTTTTGTGCTCTTGTACGTGTTACATGAGATGTATTTGTGGAGTTTGGGTATCTCTGTACTTGCACCCTCCAAAATGAAATCTTTTGTCTCTTGGCATATTTTTGGGAGACCAGACAGGGAGACTGTCTGCATCATGAGTGGGAGAAGTAAATGACTCACAGTTCTCTTTATGAGGAGCTTTGTTTCATTCAAATCCCTCTTGCCAAGATGCTGACACTGAATTTGAGTCATCAGCAATAAACAAGTCGTACAGAAAATTGAATCTTTAGAGGGCAGAAAATCATGGGCAAAGGAAAGACACTCACCGGCAAGCTCTGTGTTAGTCTGTGCTTGAGAGGAGTTATTGATTGCATTATTTCCCGTGGTGGATTTTTCCATAAGTGCCTTAAACTAATTCAAAGTCCCAGCCTGAATTTTCATTTTGAAAACATGTATGTGTAGCGAAAACAGCAGCATCAGTCAGGCTTCGAGATCACGGAGTATAAAATTGAGTTTTCACTGCACTAAACAAGGTGATTTTGGTCCCCGGTTTTCTTGTGAGTTTTTACCTATGCTGTGTTGTGAAAGGCTGAGATCAGTAAGAATTTTTGTGATCTTACAGGAAAGAAGAAGGATCTGGTGAAATTTAGCTTGTATTGGGTTTTGTTGTTTTTTTTTCCTCCCCTGCATAATGCAATAATTTTGAATAAATTTACTTCATATATCATGGTAGCAGTTCTTCAGAACTGGACATGTTTGTTTTCAGAAGTGATAATAGATCAGCTAATAGGTATTTGAGTTGAAAATGAAACTTCTGTATTATATCAGCTTCGAGAATTTTGCTTTCATGAAAGCAGCACAGCAGCTTATTTTTCTGTGGTACCAGTGTTTCTAACCACTCTCAGCTTTGAAAATGCAAATGCCTTAAAGAAGGGTGGAAATGCACAGATATTTTCATGTGGAAATATTTTCACGTTTAATAACCTTCCCTTCAACAAAACACTGAGAAGTCAATAATTTGCCGATTACAAAATGTGCCTTTTCATTTTCGTTTTAAGGTGTGATTCAGTGTAGGACACGACATATAAATGGATGGAGCTGACTCATGGAGAGGCCTGGAAGGGGGATAGGACAATGGGAATGACTTCAACATTTACAGGCATTTCTTGCTCCTCAAAGTGCCTTGCCCACTGTGGAGTATCCCCAGGGGCTCTCTGTTACCTGGCATTCCTTTCTTGCTCGTGACGGGTTTGTGCTGTACTTACATTGCTCTGACCCGCCTGCCCCAGCTTTAGACCACTGTCTTTGTAACGAGCCAGAAATCCAACACTTTTGAAGGAAAGAGGAAAACCCAGTAAATTTTCAAAGAAAACCCAGGGTCTCATGCAAACAGTAACAGTTGTGATGAGCATAGTCGAATGAACTTACACTCCAGTGCGGCTTTGCTAAATATAGCTACAGAAGACTTGTTGTCTGCGGGCACTGGTGTTGGAGAGCATTGCTATCTGCAGCTGGGGAAGCTGCAGAAACAGGGGCACAAATCACAAATAAAGGAGATGGCAGTGGGATTACAGACTGCCAGAGCCCTGGTCCTGTACTCGGCTCGGCTGGGCAACCGTCCTCCTTGGAGGGGTGGATGGTCTTTTGTTCGTGCTGTCCTTTTCATTGCAAACATGGAATTTTCCCTCTTGTGCCTGGAGAGACTCTCTAAAACTTATTTCACTAGAAATGAAATTGTTTTGGTGAAAGAGGGTCGGTGTACTGCATGCCTGTTGTTCAGCAGTCCTTGGACAGCCAATTTTAAATATGGAAAAAAGCAGGGTAACATTTGCTCACTGTTGGTGCAGGTCTCTCAGGCTTGTGCTTTGCTCTCCGCTGCTGACCCTCGGGCACAGTACCCCCCAGGGAATACACCTGTGGCCTCCCATGGTGGACACCTGTCAGATCACCGGTGGAGGGAGGAGGAAAAGAGCAACCTGTCCAGGGGAAAAAAAACCTGGAGAGTGCTGATGCAAACAGGAGGCTGAGATCCTTGGGGGCAGTGAAGTGAATGCAGCCTGGGAGGGAGGGAGTGAGGAGGAGGGTGGGGGCTGGGGTCCAGCTGTAGGATGAAGCTGAGAAGTAGCAGAGCTGGACAGAGCGCTTGGGAGCAGAGCCAAGGCCAGGGGATGGGGCGAGAGCCACAGCAGAAGACAGGCAGGCAGAGCAGAGGTCTGCAGGGAGCTGCTAAGTGGAGATGCCACCTTTCAGCTGCGTGACATTATGTGATGGTGGCTTGTCCCCGGGACACCCAGCCCCAGAGCACCCTGCAGCCATGTGCTCCTTCTGCTCCTGCACGTCCTTACTGCTGGAGTCTTGTCATCATCCTTCCGTCCATGGCCTGGCCCTTTTCCTTAAACCCATGGCCAGCCTTGTCCCCTGCTCCTTCCAGCCTGCCTCCCCAAGTTGTTTGTACAGCATTGCAGCCTGGCTTGGAAATGGCACGCAAAAGCAGGCAGGGGTGTCATGAGAAGAAAGCTGGAGAGTGATGCAACAAGGAGATCTAAATTTGCAGAGGCTGTGGAGAGTGAGTAGAAAACCCAACACACACTGTCTGCTCAAGGGACATTGTGGGTGAGACCCTTTCACCTCCTTGAGTCTGCTGGCTTTTCAAGAGAAGAGTTAGTTAAAAACAGAAAGGTACCATAAATCCTTTCTTCTCAGAGCGAGAAAGTATAGTTCCTGTTATCCTGCTGATACTCTCCAAAAGCCAAGAGTAAATGCGATATTGCACTGTGGAAGAACATGAGCTACCTGGACCTAACTAGAAAGGGGTTTGCTCCTCAGATGATGGATGTAAAATTATCGCATTCATTTGCAAAGGAAGGAAGGACACAGTCCAGAGGCCTTAGTATTTTGTTGAGAAAACTGAATGAATGGTGATTTATGGTAAGAACAGAGTTTAAGCTCACCTAACTTTTGGTGAGCCTTGCTTAGTATATATTAGGAGCTTACACAATGAGTTCAACATAGCTTTGAAATGCAATAGTTTTACATATGTCATAATAATATTTTAATGGTTAATGAACTATTGTTTATAATATAAAGTCAGTCTACCTGAAAAACCACAAATTAATACGAATAACATTAATCCTGATACATAAAGCATAGTACTTCCCTGGACTGCATGATACACTTGACTTCCTTCCACCTCAAAATGGTGAAGGTGATGCTACGATGAAAATTGTGGCGATTTTATATTTTGCTTTTGCATGTTTTTTATAGTTGGTGACTTGGGAAATGATGGACATGATATAGAAAGTTTAGTGATAATTCCAAATTAATTTGCCGTTTGCTCCTGAAACTGAAATTTTTTCATATTAAATTGTCTCAAAACCTCATTTTATTGGTGATTTTTTGGTGGAGTCAGTGGGCTGGGGAAGGAGTCACTATTGTTTCTGCTCAGAGTAGTTCTTTAATGGTGAACTTCAAAAGAGTGAGTCTGGACACCGATTTGAATGAAGGGTTATTACTGACAAGAGATAACACTTGATTTTTATCTTTCCCACTTTGGTGTCAAAGAAGTTGCTTGTTCCTGTCATTTCATTCCGTTAAGGACAATATAGGTTTATAAACTAGTGGAAGAAGCTTTAAGGCAGGAATGGGTGCAGGTTGCATGAGCCATGTCTGGGATGTATAGCTTGAGGTGTCGATTTGCATGTGTATGCACTCCCGTGTGTGTGGAGGGGTAACCAACAGTCAAGCACCTGTTGTTAATAGCTTCGTATCTAAAATGGCATTGCCAGCTTGCACATACCACAGTGGAGCTGTGGTTCTCCATAGGGTATCTCTGTTCTCCTAAAAGAGCAATAGTAAAATGAGAAAGCAGAAATTTTACTCAGGATATGTCTGGAATGCGTGAGATTTTGGTGTTGATGAGCACAGGAAGTCAGTAGTAATTTGTTTAGCAACAGTTTAAAAGAAAAATTTGTTCACATTTTATAACTTCCAAATAAAAGCAAATACATTTTTTCATTAAAACATTTTAATGAAGTGGTATCTATTGTTACTGTCTGGTTTGTGAGAAGCTGATGATTACAATGGAGAGGGAGCTTGTTTCACTAGCTTGAACACATGCCAGAAGTGTTCAAAATGGGAAGAAATGTGCTTGAAAAGTCAGTGGGTTTGAACTTTAAAGGCTTAGGACCTCTTGCCAAGTCTGCCACTTCTTCCCTGTGTAAATATGGGAATGTTATCATTTGAAGTGCTTCAGTCTCACTCTCCTCACTTAAAAACACAGATATTTTAGCGGACTTCTTTTGTAGAGCAGTTTGAGATATGGTAGTGAAGAGTATAGGTGTTATTTTAAGGACTGGTTTTGAAGCAGGGGCAAGAGGTTGGCTCAGGACACTGGCAGAGAGGTTTGGAGAATTTTGCCTCCTTATTGCTTACTGGAACCATTCCCAAGAAAAGGTGTTTCAGCAAGGCGTAGCATTTGAAGAGGTTTTTATGTAGTTATTGATTTCAGACCAGCAGACATTGGTGCCAATTTAGCATCCATTTGCCAGAGCAGCTGGGATTGAAATGAGTGTGTTGTTCCCTTGGCAAACAGTGTCCTTAGGTAAAGGCTGAGTGCAGGGATGGAAGAGCACAAACAGGCTCACGTTGCTGTGTCCTCCTGGACATTACAGCCAAAGCTCCTCTTCTTTTTGTGGTTTTCACCCTCCTAAGCCCTCAACCTTTACAAACATGCAAGTCCAATGTTGCAACCGAGCTTTAGCTGCACGATGAGTCTCACAATAACAGATAGGCCTATTGAAAGGGCAGGGAATATGGTGTTATTTTAAAAATATTTTAAAAAAAGCTAACACTCTTTTTAGTGTCTGGAGTACCTTTCCTTGAACACAAGTATATATGCATGTATTAAATTAAATATTTAGCTCCAGAGTCGGGACTGTATCTCTGCTTTGGTGCCAAACCTCTCCCGAACTCTAAGAAGACTAAAAGTGTATGTTTTGTTCTACATGAGTAATTATGCATCATTTTTTGTTAGAAAACTTTTCCAGAGAAATAGTCTTTATATTAAAAAAACACAGCTTACCTGGGGAAGCTTGAGACACAGCGAAGTGTCGTTTTAATTGAATTTAGGAAATACAGACGTTTGTCTCCAATTTTTATTTTTTTTGATACTTAAGTGGAAAGCCAGACAAAGACTGTTTATGGTACCATTTTCTAGTGAATCTGTTGTAGATCTGTTTTGTTTTGGTTTTGTTCCTCAGTACTGCTCAGAAATTAGCTAAAACATTTATATTGCAGAAATGATATAGCAGCAGTTTCCAGTCTTTTGTGCCTTACATGCTCGATTAGAAAAATCCCATTAATGATAGAAAATGCTAATCAGCGATGTGTTTTGCCAGCCGCTACAAGCCCACGCATTCTATATAATCCATTGTTTATTAACCTAATGAAGGTCATTGCAGCTTTTGAAAGCTTGTGTGCAGCACATCAAAATGGTTTTAAAACTCTGTGCTGCTGGACTTGGGTGCTGAAATAAGTCAAGGTTGGATATTTTCTTGCCAGAATGACTCTGGCCTAAACCGAGTTTTTTCTGGGTGGAATGATCATTCTGGGCTTTTCACTTGTTCATTGTAATTGTCAGGACAGACGTATAGTACAGTGGTGGCTAAGCTGATGGTGCTGCCATTAAGCAGCTAGACACTGTCTTTATCCACATCTTATTGATTTTCCTTTTCTTTTCTTGGCAGGTGACATCACACAGAAGGGATATGAAAAGAAGAGATCAAAATTAATTGGGGCCTACCTGCCACAGCCTCCCGGTATGTGTATCTGTGCTTGCAGTATATGAAGATGTCGAGTGTACTGATAGTTGCCACTGTAGAAATCTGCATCTCTGAAGAAATATATGTGGCAGAAACAAAGCTATTGTTATGCAGAATAAGCTTATTCCATCCATTTAATGTGTATTTTTATATATATGTCTGCTTTGATGTGTGTGTTCATTTTTTTACATACGTTGGTGTGGATTTGGCAGTCATGTCTGGAAAATTAAATCAGCCTAGGCTTGTTAGAGAGGCACTGTTTGTTGGAAGGAATGCAAGAATCCAAAGGAAAACGTGATGTCCTAATTCATTAACATCTCAGCCATGTGAAGTTTTCTGAACAGAAGTATGCACAAGAGTGGAAGAGAACCTTGCATCTTTGTAACTTCCTTCATTTCTGGATTTCCTGTCCAAGTGTCACTTTTGAAGACACTAGAGAAAACATCAATAACCCTGGAGTTCAGCTCGTCCTAAGGCGTGTGGGCAGCTGACCTTTTACACGTACCTGGTTTTGGTATTGAGGGATGGGCTGCATGCACTTGCCCAAAAGGTGTAAAAATACCTTTGAACTAAAGTTAATAATGTATTGCTTCATTGAATTTATTTCCTATATATGTATAAGAACTTTCCAGAATTCTTTCACTCTTGTGAGACACTGGATCGTGAAGTTCAATAGTAGTTGTAGGTATTGGTGTAGACCTCTCTTCTGTCTTGGTCTCAGAGGAGTGTGCCGTTCATTCCTGGTCTCGCTGACCTTACAGAGGCTCCACTTGGGCTTGGCTGTTCTCTGAGCCTTGTTTTTGTTGCAGGCCTTGGCACTGGTTTCCTCCTTCTTTTACAGAATCCTTCCTTTTTAGTGGAATTGATGGGGTTTTATTTAAATTGCTCCTCTGTGAAGGCACTGCCTTGTTCTCTCTTCATCAGGTTTATATATATGTAGTCTAGCTCCCTAGCAGAATGCTGATTTAGTGCCTTTGGATTTCATTTGATCTGCTCCACTGGTGGGAACTCCACAAAAGAGGTCAGTGCTGCAGACACCTCTGTTTTCTGAAGTGAACAGCCTGGTTTGAGGGTGTCTGTGACATTCCTGAACCATTGGGAGCCATTAGAGAATGAAGCAAATCAAATCAACAGAATTGCAATACCAGAGGTGCAGTTTATTAAATTTCTGGGTATTTATTGGTCTAACCTGACTATCAGACATACATTAGTCTTCACAGCTGTTTCTCATGAGACCTGCTGAGATTTGCTGGGTTATGGAGAGCCTCACAGCAATCCTCAATGCAGCAGCGCAGTTGGTACCAGAATCTGTTTATTTTTTCAGTTGTTACTCTCCTTTCTTCACACAAGCAAATAGAGCTGTTTCTCTAGAAAGCTCACAGTCTTCTGGTCAAACGATATCCATGGCTGAAACTGCTGGGCATTCATATGCATGTAATGATGAAAGAGTGAACGTGGAGAACCCTCACAGATTTACCTTTTCAGGTCTCTACTGTCATACTTAAATTTTGCATTGTAAGGAGAAGCAGAGGGGTCTCTGTAAGCCAGTCCTACAGTGAGGTACATTTGATAATTTGAAGAGGTCATGACTGAGAATGTAGCTGACTTAGAGCTGTTTTAAAGATGGGACAAAATGGAATGAACATTTTCTGCTCAATCAGTTGCTGGAAAATCCCGCACAAGGAATGTGGAATACGGATAAGTGAAGGAAGATTATAATAGGATCAAGAAAAAAAGTATTGACTGTTTTCTTGTAAATATATGAAGCTCAATCATTTAGCTGATGGATAAATGAAGTATTTTATTATCCTGGAAGACACTGCTTCTACTGTATTAAAGTATTTTCCTCCAGAAATGGATACTATTTGTACTTGGGTCTTTTGCTGTCTTTGTACTTCTTGTTTGTTTTGTTGTGTTACCTTTTGGACAAAACTTGAAAAGGTTCGATTTGATGTAATCCTTCTAAGACCTTACTCATCTGAACGGCTTGAAGTCCCTGCTCACTAGGAAGGGAGAGACGGATCTTTTCCAAGAAGAAGTAGGATGACAAAACAGATGCTGCCTTTTGTAAGCCCCTGTTAAAATCTCAACAATCACATACATGACCAATTAGCCTTTTTTAAAAAAATTTTTTTGTAACCTGTTTCCACGGGGAATGGAAGAATTTATAAGCTTTGACGGACTCGGATCTTGGTGTTATAAGGGAATAGAGGTTTTAGAGATATTTTAAACCAGTAGGGAAACGGACATGACTTTTGCTGGGATTGGAGGCATTGGGAAAGGGCAGGGATTTGCATTCTGTGACTGCGTTCAACAAACTAAAGGAAACCCAAAGGCATTTCCCCTCTGCTGGGGCATCCAGTCCTCCCGCTGCACCTTTGCTAACATTCCTAACGCCCATGTTGGCAGAGTGGAACATCGACCCGCGTTGGCTCCGTGGGTGTCCTGTGGTGTCTGTGCGTGCGTGTGCGTGTGTGCTCTTCTGCATGGGGGCAGCAGCTCCACTCGTTGCTGTAACAAATGTAAAAAAACTAGACGTGAATTAATTAGTTTTTTTCAACTTGTTACAGCAGCGAATGGAGCTGCCGCGGTACGGTGTAGACTGCAACACAGTGAAGGAGCTGCCAGAAGAATGCTCCGCACTGCCAACATTGGTGTCTGTGACATCCGGGAAGCGGCCGCTAGAGAGAGAGCAGCCAGCACAGCAGGAAACCGGCCTCTCTTTTATTTTCGTTTTGGTGAGCACGATGAATGTATCTTTTCCAGTCCATAACTGTATATAACTGTGCCTCATCTGGAAGCCTCTGTTAGACACCTACATCAGTAGGATGGACATGGGGCTGCCAGTTGCAAGGCAGGACAACCAAAGGATGACATCTGGAAGGCCGTTGCTGACTCTGTCTGCCTAAGAGTGAAGTGATGGGAAGGGAAAACGAACAGCTCTTCTTAGTAACGTTTGAACATGTTAACACTTCTCTAGCTTCCATACCATGGATGCTTTGGAGGAGGTTGCATACAATAAGCTGGTGAAACACAGGAAGGCATGTGTTTCTAATTCCCTTTTTGGCACTGCCTTTTATAGAGCTCTAAACAGGCACAAGCTCACCAGGTTCTGGAGGAAGCTAATCTAAGCACCCCTAGTTCTGTGCTGTTTTCAAGTAGAGATCTCTGCCTGAGCTCTGCTCACGTCCAAGCCATTCAGAAGCAGACTGACTTCTAGGAACAGGCATCAGGCTGGTAGAGCAGGCTGAAGGAAGAACATTCTGCAGGCCTGCATCTCTGCAGTGTGGACTCGCAAGGTATGACTCCAGCCATGCCTGTAGAACTGTGCCCTTCCCAGATACCCGTCCCTCTGGCAGGACCTGTGGCTGGTGGCAGGCATTCTGCTTTATCCCTGCATTTGTAGGAAGGCTGCAGAGGATCCACAGACCCTCAAGACACCAGATTTTCTCTTGCCAACCATGTGGGCACGTGGAGGACATCACACTCTTGTCTGCATGCTTGTCCACACTCGCACAGGCAGTCCAGACATGGTGTAAGAGATGGCTGGAGGGAAGATAAGGTTTGCAGTTCTTGTCTCAGGACAAGACATACCGGTAAAAAGATTATCTATTTGAGAAACCTTCTCCACTCATTTTCAAACAAATTTGCTATAATACTCTGGAGGAGATCTATATTGGATTCTGACTGTGTTTGTATTTCTCCTCTTACACAGGGCTGCTCTAGGTCAGGTTCACTCAGTCTGACAAGGTTAACTTCTTCTGCCTGAGATTTTTTTGCAAAATGGGAAAGATTTAACGTAAATTGCAATTTCGGGTTTAACAGTGTTAGTGATATAAAACCATGTGATAAATGTAGCCAGTAGAAGGGCTGTAGACATGTATGAACACACATACACCTTTGCTCTTTTCGTCGTGCTTATTGGGATGCTGTCATTTTAGAAAGGGAGAGCTGTTATTTTTCAGGAGTGGGATTAATGAAAGGTAAAGCTAGGCAACCATGTGGTTGATACTCCTCCAGGTGATGTAGGAGCTGCCTCTTAGGCTCCCTGTTTCTGACAGGACAATCCCAGAGAGCGTATTGTCACATGCTGTACAGCAAACGTGCAGTGAAAAACAGGGGATGTGCCAGATCCACTGCACATCTGCAGGCTGACTCCGCAGTGCATGCACAGCGGGTCTGACACATCCAGATGCTGCACAGACTGCACATATGCAAAGGACATTTGTACTGTTCCAGCCGGGCTGTCGAACGTCCAGAAATCCGGAACGGATATGCTGCGTTTGGCAGTGTTAATGGGAGAAGGGATGGGGGGAGCCCCCTTTTTCTTTCCCATTAAATCCCCACCGGCTTGAAGTCAGGGAGACAAAAGTACAGCTTTGTTTCCTCAAGATGCTTTCTCAGGATGTGAGTTTGTATCTGGAGATGTTCTGTCTGCAGAGTAGTTTTTCTTTTCTTAGCGTGCCCGTGTGTCAGACATCTAAAAATAATAGTGAATCCAGACCTTTATATCTGTACTTATATCCCAGTCCCTCTTGAGCAGTGACCTTTCTCTAACTGCCTCTGTAGAGGAGCCATGACAGCCAAGAGCTGAAGTAACCACTTAAACAGGGATTTATTTCAGAATAACTTTCGGAATTTTATCTTGATTCGATCAGTCAGTTCTGAGTAAGATAACGTGGACAGCTGCATGCACACTATTAAGAGAAACCTTCCCTAGAAGAAAAAAAACTAAATTACCTGCATTCCCCATAAGCTGTGGTTTTGCCCAATTTGCTTCCAGTCTTTTGCCAGGAAATTTGATTATTCATTCACAGAACAGAGACAATGTTGTTATCAATTAAGCATTGCTTCTAACAGCTTAGACATGGGTGGTTCATTCTCTCTTAATCAAGTGCTGTGTCTCCACTAGATTGCTTTCTGTAATTTCCCATCATTGGTACCACCAGTGTAGCTCTATTTGTAGTGTAACCATGTGGACCAGTCATCAGTGCTTTATTTATTATGGTTAATAAATCTGTGAGATGTGGTGCTTAAAAGGCACCTGCTGCTCCTTTCACAGGCCTAGAGACAGATCCCTGCACCTCCTGCTGCTGGAGCCCCAACAGCACCAGCTTGGGAACATTTCAAGCTATGCAGGGCAGAGGAGATAATACATTTGCACAGAAGATCCCTTTGCCTTACGAAAAAACAATTTTCTGTAGAATTACAGGAACCAATTTCCACAGCCTCTCTTATTAGCATGAAACATATATTAATATATATCTGTCATCTGTGCATATATTTGCATACCTTCTATGTGTGTGTGCATGCCTTCGCTTTCAACTGTTCCTGCTGCTGAGTCTTAAGGCACTCCAAGTAAACTTGGTGATTACAATTTCATTTTTCCTTCCACAGACATTATTTGTATTGCAACATTATTTGGATTGCAAAGATTGCAAGGAAATGTTTAAACAAAACTTGATTCTGAAAAAATACTCTCATGTATTCATTTTATTAACACTCACAAATATTTCTATCACATCTGCCTTCCTAATTCTCAAAGATCTTACCGAGGGATAACCACGATGGGGCATTTCAAAGTGTGTTGAGAACACGGATCTCACTGAAAGGCACAAGCATTGCACAACACATGGGCACATCCCTGAAACAGTGCGACAGATGTTTCACAGATGAGAAACTATAGCACATAGACAAATGCTTAGTAAGTCTTGGGTTTAAGGAAGGGTCTGGTTTTGAATTGGTGGATGCCTGCAGAGCTTAGTTTGGATAAAAAAGAAGGTACTGAAAGCCTCTGAGAAGCACCCCTTGAGGCCATCACTTAATGTATGATGGTTACTGTTTTGGTTTTGCCACCACGACTGGGAGTCCAGTTACCATTTTATCATTCTTTGGGTTTTGATAGCATCTCTATTTCCTATTCTGTACCAAGACCTCATAATAGTAAACCTTGTTCAAACACAGAGCAAAAAATACCTGCCTTCACTTTTCACTCTAATAGTAAGGCAAAAAAGTGGTTGCAAGGGAAGAAATGAGTACATGATGAAATCAGTTAGTAATGCAGGTAGTGATTTCAGCACTCGGTGTGATGCTTTCTGGGGGAAGGATATTTTTAGTGCACATCAGAGGTGGTGTGTTTTTCAAAGAATTTGAAGATTTCCAAGGAAATACCTGTTGATGTTCCTGGAGAACATCTGCAGAACATAAGAGCATAGGGGGAAACATGGAAGTGTTGGTCTAAAATATAACAAATGGGTGAGGAAAGATGTCTCAGCCAGAGGTGAACGATAGATGGTAGAAAGGAAAAACACCACTGAGGGCCTTGAAGGTTAACCAGTGCTGGAGCAGAGGAGGTGGAGCCCATGGAGGTGTTTGAAGAGCTGAGTGCCACTGTCAAAATGAGAAGCTGCTGGAATTCGCAATGCTGCCCAAATTTGTCTGCCGTGTGAGTTGACCAGCCCTTTGGTGAATGTGTTTGCTTTGTGAATAGGTAGTCTTCTTTAACATATTCTCCAAAGAGAATCTTCAAATGGTACACTGCAGCTGTGGGACTGTCTAAAGGAGAATGGAAATCGAACATCACGTGTGCACTGGAGCTGTAATGTGATGTCCACCATCATTGGGATAAAGGAGAAAGAAGCCCATGATACCCATGCTAAGCTTGAACTGAAAGCTAGACCTTTCAAGGAAATGCTGGAAGGCAAAATTGAAATTGTAATAAGGAAAGAAGATCAATTTGAAGTATGTTCATTGTTTTAAGTCAGGACCAAGAGTAAGCTCACCTGTGAAGGAAAAACTTTTAATTAAGCAAATCTAATCAGAAATAACATTTTTCCAGATTTATCTAGCAGAAAGGGGCTCCACTTTCCTGGATGTCTTTGGTTAGAAGTATTGCATTTTAAATCTCCCTTGGCTTATCCAGTGAATTCATTACTTAGTTGTACATTTGATGGGAAGAGTGAAATGCCACGCTAAGTAACGAGTTCCATGGGGATGGTGTGACATTTAGCCTGTTTACAAAATACACGGTGTGTTCATACCTGGCTTTGCTTTTAAAGCTGAGCCATCAGCCATTGCATAGAAGCTCAGGAAATACTGTGAAGGGAAGGTAAATACTGTTTCTTAAAACTGCACTGAAAGCGCTGTTTGCCTTCCTTCCCACTGGCCCTGGAGTTGTTTGGTTTATCCTACAGCTCTCTCTCCTGGGGGCACACATTGTAAGTTAGTTTTAGAACAATAAATGTAGCCTGTGTCTAAGAATGCCTTCTATTTCTTGTCAGTTAGATGTTTCAGCTCTTAAATATTTTTAGATGCAAAAATTTGACACAGACATAGGAATATGAGATACATCAAAGGAGCTTGTCAGCTGTCATTAAGGATACAATTGTCCTCTGCTGGAGAGGGCAATGCAGCTATTGCCATGTTATCAGCACATAGTGTTGCAATTTAGCTACAAAAAGAAGTAATAAAGAAAGGAGGAACAAGGAAGTGAAGGAAAAAAAAGAAAGAAAAGGAAAAAAGAGGTGAAACCTGCTTCCAGCTGACAGTTTTGTACCTTCCATGCACTTAAAAATAAAGCTATCCGGCTTGCAGAGGTATTACTTAAATAGCTTTTCTGAGGCTCTTGCATTTTTAGCTAAATGCAATCAAGACAGGATCCAGCTTGCAGATGAGGATTTGTGGATTGATGTATCTGCAATAAGTTGTCTACCTATGAACCTTATATTTATGCTTCCATTCTTATGTGAAGAGATATAGTTAATTCAGTCGATGAAACCCAAAGAGCTTTTCAGTTTATTCCAAAGCAGATACCTTCACTGACCACTTGCACAGCTCTCAAGGCTTCATTGGATTTACGGAGTTGCCCGAAGATGGGTGTCTGATACTGTTCAGGACTTCCTGCAGTACTGGAGACATCTACACAGAGTGAGCACACGTAAAACAGGACTTAAAGGGGACAATGCCATTCTGGTCAAGCTGGATATCATAGTCCACAATACCTGCAAATATAAGATCTTTGTTAACAATCCGGAGTTCTGGTCTAGGTCTCTGTTTTTCATCATGGGAGCTTATTTTAAGCACCTTCTTGTAGACACCTAAATATAGGTGTCTTAATCTGCGAGCTGAATCCCACATTAGGAGCTTTAGCTTGTATTAGGAACACATCTGTTTGCTCCAGTGCACCTGCCGATGCCTGTGTTTAATGTGTTGACCGTAAAGCACTGATACACAGAGTGAGCATATAAAATAACTTATGTTATATAGGAAAAATATGTTCCAGGCATATATATTTTGCTGAAATTCTTCATGGTTTGCAAAGAGTCAATCACTAGTGCTAATCACGCTTACCTGTTAAGTCCTGCTTCAGCTGCAAGACTGGGGTAGACCATGGCATTATTAAGAATTATGCCACCTTTGACAGTGACTGTAAATGTGTCTGTGCACAGGGCACTGGTGTGACACTGTCCTTTCTTTTAGGAAAGCCATTAATTGCTTTGCCACCTCCATACATTTAGGAATTGATCCAAGTATGGATTCTCAAGCCATTACGCCGCCAATTCACAAACACATCTGGGCAAAGCTGCACTTGAACAAGCATTAGCACTTAACTCACGGACCCTTGTGCTGGCTGTGAAAGCTATCAATTTTTTGGGTTTAGTTATGTTCAGAAGTAGACGTGAAAAAAATATATTCTTGTTACTGCACTGTACTGCTGGAGCCTTCATGGAGGTGAACAATTCGGCCGTTAACACCACTTTGTTATTTGTGGCAACACTTGGCTGATTTCATGGTACTCATTATTCTGCATGGCTTTTACTCCCACCCATCGCTCAGGAATGGCAGTGTGTAGGTTCTTGCTATTGTGTCCTTTGTCTCACACCATCGCTGGTGCCATGGGAGCCAGCGGGTGCACAGGAAGCCAAGATGTGAGTCCCGGCAATCCAGCTAATTCATGCTCCAGCCC
This sequence comes from Mohoua ochrocephala, assembly GCA_013398855.1. Taxonomy (NCBI): domain Eukaryota; kingdom Metazoa; phylum Chordata; class Aves; order Passeriformes; family Acanthizidae; genus Mohoua; species Mohoua ochrocephala. The sequence goes on along the minus strand of VZTA01035489.1, from coordinate 308,688 downwards.
CTTCAGTAGAGAACTGTCACCCAGTTCCTTGCTGTCTCTCCAAAGCGGGGCAGTGCTTTCTGTTTTTTCACCTTAGAGGACCCTAATACAAAGAGGTGTCCCCACAGGTGGCTGATGGAGAGCTTCTCCTCTGTCTTTTAGCACACAATCAACTTCCTCATCTTAATCAGTGTTATCGGTGAGCCAAGTTCACATGTCCCGCTCCACGCTTGGGTAGGGGTTTATTCAGTGTTTTTATATATATGGGCAAGTGGGCAGTAAAGCCATCAAATGATCCTCCAGACCTCATAAGACATTCTGATATTCTCATTTAGTTTTCCATAGCCTTAAATGTCTACTGGTGCAGGATGATGAGTTGGGGCTCCCTCTTTCCTCACTGTCTGAAGAAACTTCATGTCGCCCATTGGGTCAGAACTGACTTACTTTAAAAGAACAAACACATGTATACAAAGTAGAAGGAAATAAAACTTGCTAAAGTGTCTCAGTTTTAAGATTAGATGAGAGACTTATATATCTGTAGTAAAAACACAGTCTCTATAGTGAACTGAGGAGGGAAGAGCCCTTGGCAGTGTCAGGGAGTGCTGTGGGTAGCAATGCTGCCTGGCCAGTTGGGTGTCCTGCTGTCTTCTGCCATGGCAGCGTCAGTGTTTGGTGTTATCTTATGTGCACTGTTTATTTTACACCCGGAAAAAGATGTTTGTGCACTGCCCACAGCTGCAGAAAAGGGACCGAGACACTTGAGGTGTCTCACAGTCACTAAGCCAGGAGAAGGAAGCCACAGGCTTGAATGTCTTTTGCCCAATGGCTTTCAGGTCTGCCTGGAAGACCTCCCTCCTACAGCACTTGTGCACATCTGAAACTGATGCTTTTCCTCACAATTTCATTTCCCCTCGATGTTTCTGAAGCCTATTGCATGTGGTTTTGTTGTTTGGAAGATGCAGTTAATTCCCTTTTCCTGTATCGTCATGATGTTGTACTGCAGTGGCAACATCTCAGTTATCTTTGTTTTTCTCCACGTGCCATTGCCCCACACAAGTCACTTGCCATGGGAAATGTGGCACTGCTTTCTTAGCAAAACCCCTGTCACACAGCATCAGTGTTAGGTGTACAATTTCTGGGTATTTTTTTTAGGATTTTTGTGAATATGTGTGATTTCCAGAAATTATTTCATTCCTGATGATGTAGATAAGGGCTGAGATGAGTAATGGTGCTTAGCATCTCATACAGACTGAAACATAATTTTTGGAAAAATTTCAGTCAAAATTAGTTTTATTATTAACTGTATATTGCTCATTTTCAGGGTGACCAAATAAAGAAGGAAAAATTCTGAATATAAAAGGGAGGAGAAAGTATTATTTTAATATATAAAAGCGAGGAGAAAGTACTCCTTTTGATTATTTCAGTGATTTAGAACTCAGGCTTGCCTGACTGAAAGAATATAAAGGGAAGTGAGAGCAAGTGAAATTATACAGTACTATAGTGTGGAGACAGAGGAGTTAAATGAAGACATTTTATTTGATTTAAGAGAGTGAATTATTAATCACAATCTGAGTAGAGGAAAATTTATGGATTCATTCTGTCTTTTAGGCGCCTATGAGATTTTACTCCAAGCATGGTTTTTAGCCAACCAGCCATTCCTCCACAAAATCAAAGCAGCGTTGACATTGCTGATAATCCAAAGATTTAAGAGAGAAGCTGGATTTCGAGTGCAGTTTACTTTCACAAAGAAATAAGCATACAATGCCAACTTTTTTCAAAAGATGCTTTTTAAAGAGTCCATTGAAACCCAACTGAGACTGATTGAAGTAATCACAGGATTTTCGGTTGGTCTGTAGTCTACATTAAAATTCTTGTTTTCACAAATGTAAACTCTTATCTCTCTCCAATAAGCTGGCATTGAACCCTTCAGAAAGAGTAGTGGAGAGTTTTTACATTCTGTTTTAATTGAAAAATATGAGCATATTTCCAAGCATTTTTTTGTTGAATCCAAGTTCAAGTTATTCGTCCTACATTTGAGCCCTAAGTGCAAGGGGCCAGTTTGGCTTCTGTTCTTACAGTTGCACAGAGTGTGTATTTACTTCTTAAAGGCAAAAAATCATAGGAAATAATCAATTTAATTTCGTCAGGTATTCCTGGTTCTTTACCCCATACCTAGCACACCCAAGGCTCTGTGCTTTGTTAGCTCAAAGCTGAATGCATCAGCTGGGCTTGTCTGCTCAGGTTCTTCTCTGGAAGAGAGCAGGGCACCACATCATGCCACTGTTACAGGTGCAGGTTTGCTTTCTTTCCCTATTGTTTGTTTAAACTTTCCTGCTTAAGTCATTGTCTTCACTCTTCTCTGGAAACCGTCAAGGAACATCAGTTTCTAGAAGTGTTTATATACGATGCTGCTGTTATTTTACTACTGTAGTTTAAGAAGCTTTCAAGAAAATACTATTAAGGAAAAGAAAGCAAATTCAGTATAGGAAAGGGATTAATAAAAGGTTTGAATCTTAAAATACCGGATGTTTAGGCTCAGCATACTCAAATGCTGCAGGTTTACAAGGCTATTTTTGTTGTTTTTTGAAACAGGTTACTATTTTCAGCCTGGTTTGGTGCAGTTGTTGTTTGCTTTCTGACCATTGGTAGCTGAAAATGGCTATTGATATTACTATAGTTCCCTTTCTACATCAGTTCCCGTCTACACAGGTTAGTATTGTGTTGTCACCAGCTGATATCATCTAACCACATGAGGTTTTAGATGATACCCACTAAGTTTTCCTAGGAACTAATTTGCAGGAAAGTTTCGATATCCATTGCAATGGTGTCTGCCTTTATTAGCTCATTAAAATATTTCCTAAATACTACTTTATGAAAAGTCATCTGTTTGTGGAAATAAAAAATGCCAAGCTTACTGTCTGTTTGCTCTTTCTATGTTGTCCATGACCCTGGAAAAAAGGTTTTTTAGAGAGAACCAGGAAAATAACCACATCAGAAAAGCTGACCAGAGGCAAGTAGTATGTAACCAATTGACACGACGCGCTTTAGGCACTGGATGTTCATTTTCTACTCCTAGTGTATGCTGAACTCCTCCTCACTATAAGTCTTCCAAAATTCAATCAGAATGAGCTGTTTGGTTTTTTTTTCATTAATGCAGGGGTGGACCAGGCGTTACCACAAGAACGTCGGACTCCTGTCACTCCGTCCTCTTCCTCTCGGTATCACCGTCGCAGGTCCTCAGGGTCACGGGATGAGCGCTACAGATCGGGTGAGTGGAACTGAAGACCCCGGAACTGGAATGAAAATTTGAAATGTCTCGTTCTGTTCCTCGCTTGTTTAAAAAGAAGTTTGTTGTAAACTCATGTAGCTATATATGGGAAACATTCATTGTGCAAATACGGAGACACTGTCCACGTGTGCAGGAGTGGAGTTACAAAGCCAAAATACATCTGGAACTGGATCTGGAAACAAGCATGAAGGGCTGCACAAAGGCCTTCTGCAGGCACATTAGTGAAAAAGGGAAGAGTAGGGAAAACATGTTCCCACTGCTGAATGGGGCAGGAGGCCAGGTGATAAAGGGCATGGAAAAGGCCAAGATAATTATTGTATCCTTTGCCTTGGTCTGAACTGATGATATTTGAGTTTTGGAATCCAAGGCATCTGAGACCAATGGGAAAGTCTTGAGCAATGACAACCCTACCCTCTATGAAGGAGAATCAGGACGGGCAATATTTGAACAAACTGAACGAGTGGAAGTCTGTGGAACCTGATGGGGATGGATCACTGACCATCAGTGATGGTGAACCAGTTGTGAGTCCACTCTCAACTCCTCAAACAGCTGTGTCAATCAGGGGAGGTTTCTGCGGACTGAGAGAAAGCAAGGTTCATTCCTGTCTTCAGGAATAGCAAGAAGTAGGATCTGAGAAACTACAGGCCAACCAGACTCTTCTCAATCTCTTGAGCCAGTGGTGGAGCAAATAATGCTGGAAGCTCTTTTTAAAGATATGAAGACCAAGGCAGTGATTGGGAGTAGACAGCATGGATTTACAAAGTGCTCTTAGTAGGTTGGTCAATTCATGCTTGATCAGCCCAATAACCTTCTACAATGAGATGACTTCCCTGGAGGTTGAGGGAAGAGCAGTGGATGTTGTATGCCTTGACTTTAGTGAGGCTTTTGACAGTGTCTCATAACATCCTCCTTGACAAACTGGTGAAATGTGGATTAGATAAGTGGACAGCAAGGCGGTCTGAAAATTGGCTGAAATTGAGTTCAGAGAGTTGCGATCAGTGGCACAAAGTCCAGCTGGACACCAGTCTCTAATGGGTACTGTTGGGAGTGAATACTGGCACCAGTACCCCTTAATGGCTCCATTAGTGACTTTGTGGGTGAGACAGTGCCCTCTGCACACACGGGCAGATGATACCAAATTGGAGGGAGTGGTTGATGTACCACACGGGTATAACGCCATTCAGAGGGATCTGGCAGGCTGGAGGAGTGGGCAAAAGGGAATCTAGTGAAGTTTGACAAAGGGAAATGCAAAGTCCAGTGCCTGGGAAGGAATAACCGCTTGCACTTGGACAAGTTGCTGGAAAGCAGCTTGGCAGCAAAGTCGTAGTGGGCATGACCTAGGAAGGTGCTCTTATGGCAAAGAAGGCCAAGAGCCTCCTGGACTGCACTCAGAGGAATGCTGCCAGCAGGTCAGGGGAGATGATCCTTCCCTCTGCTCAGCACTGGTGAGGCACTCTGGGAATGCTGGGTCCGCTGCTGGGCTCCCCAGTACAAGAGGGATGTGCATGTACTGGAGTGAGTCCAACAAAAGACCACAGATGATTGAGAAATAGATCCTTTAATGTGTGAGGAGAGGCTGAGAGAGCTGGGGTTGTACAGCTGGAGAAAGCTCAGGGGGATCTTATCCCCATGTATAAGCTACATGATGGGGGAATTAAAGAAGATGGAGTTAGACAAGAGACAGTTGGCAAAACCAAAATATGAAGAATTTGATTTAAGCATAAGAAAAAGCTCTTTTTTTCTCTAAGAGAGGTCAAGCACTGGCACAGGTTGCTGAGGGAAGTTGTGGTGTCTCCATTCTTGGAGCTATTCAAAACCCCACTGGATGTGGCCCCAAGCAGTGTGCTGTAGATGACCCTGCCTAGAGCAGGGAGTTGGACTGGATGGTCTCCAGAGGTTCCTGCTGACCTACTCCAGTCTGTGGTTCTGTGGCACAGCTGAATTTTACTGTACTGATTCTAGTTTGGTAATACTATAAGAAAAATATTTAATTTGCAGTATAGCAAGTTGGGAACATCATTATGCCCTAAATAGAAGCACTGATTAAAGGAAGATAAAATTAATTTCAGAGCTGAACAGAAGGGTAAAAACTCATTTCCAAGTGAATGGGATCCAACTTTCTTCATGATACTGCTCCAGATATAACACAAAGTGAAGGAAGTGATTGGTTTAAAACTGGTTTATAATGGCTTCTCACAACAAGAAAGACATTGAGATGCTGGAGCATGTCCAAAGAAGGGCAGTGAAACTGGCAAAGGGTCTGGAGCACAAATCTTATGAGGAGCAGCTGAGGGAGCTGGAGGTGTTTACCCTGGAGAAAAGGAGGCTCTGGGGAGACCTTACCACTCTGTACAACTCCCTGAATGGAAACTGGAGGCAGGTGGGGTTCAGCCTCTCTTCACAAGTAACAAGAGATAGGACAAGAGAAAATGGCCTCAAGTTGTGCCAGGGGAGGTTTAGATTGGATATTAGGAAAAAATTCTTCACCAAAAGAGTTGTCCACCATTGGAACAGGCTGCCCAGGGAAGAGGTGGAATGACCATCCCTGAAAGTCTTCAAAAGGCATGTGGATGTGGCACTTGGGGATGTGGCACGGTGGTGCTGGGTTAATGGTTGGTCTCGATAATGTTAGCTTTTCCAACCTCAACAATTCTGTGATTCCATGAAGGAAAAATGAATTCGTTTCTTTACTCTTACCTTTGAAGGTGTAAACTGTATGTACTACACCTTGACAGGATGAAGGGGTAGGTGTGCTCAGCTGTTGTTTGAACTGCTTCAGGGGCTGCTGCAGTATGAGCATCCTTCTCAGATGGCAGCCTGAGGCCATGGACTTGTTCATCTGGTGCTGCCTCTCTTGCAGCTGCAGAGTAAGGGAGCCACAGACAGCAGCACCCATCAACCTTTGTGGCAGAGAGACCCTGGTAAGCTGAGAGTCAGAAGCCAGGACCTGATGCTTATGGAGGATCTCAAGGAGAGTAAATTTGACTGTGGAAGCTCTGGATTGTGTTTGAGAGATGCCTCTTGTTGGATGCCGTCAGACTCATTGTGCTGACACAACTGGAAAATTGTGGAGAATTCCTTATTAAACCTTTTGTAACATATCTCTGGTTCATTCCATTAGTCAAAGAGCTTGCCAGTCCCATTTAAAGGAAAATTAAATGATAAATGTGGCAGAGAAAGTTCCTGTGTGTCCAGACCATTCTGATAAATTTTTAAAACTCCCTCCTCCCCTCAGAAACCCTGGGTTCATACTGTAGATGCTGCCAATTTTTTGTTGAATAATGGTTGTGGTATCTGCATAATAATTCCTTGATATATAAGCTCCTAGAAGCTTCTCCAACATTATACTATAAATGGTCTGATTTCTATCCAGTGTTTTTAAATAGGTAAAAAAGTACTATTCCTGAACTTGTCTAATTTGTGGGCGTGCAACACATGGTCCTCAAATCTCCAAGCTGTGACTCGCCAGAGCAGTTCTGTTAAAAACCTGTGCATTTGACTGTGAGTCGAAAGTCGCCTGCTTGAGCTATGCTTGCCATTTGTAAATGAAGATGTCAAGTCAGTTTGGGGATGGGCAAAAGGAGACATCATGCATCTCTTCCCTGTGTGCCTCTTCTGAGACCCCAAGAGTGCTCTCTGAGTTGGTGTTGCTGCCCCTTGGTTTCAGTCGCTGCCTGCTGCCTTAAAAGGAAGGCATTTGTTCAGTGAAATGGTACATAAGGTCCTGTCTTAGGGATGGGGCCAGTTGCAATTATATATATATATAAAAAAATAAATAAAAATATATATATAATATGTATATATAAATAAAGACACAAACGTTGTTGCTGAGAAGAAAAGTGAGGAATTCAGTGTAAAGGGCTGTTTTCAGTGCAGGAGTATCACTTTAGGACAGTCGGGACTATACCATAAATTCAGATCTTTCTTGTTGCTCTAAAAATGTCCTCGGTGTTAAAACCGAAAACTTGACAGTATTTTGGGGACTTATGCCAAGGCTTTGAATTCCGAGCTTGGTTGCTGTATAGCATGACTCCTCAGCAAGTCACCAAGCTCTCCAGCAGATTGGTTTCAACAACTCCTGCATCTTCACTCCCTCAAAAGAAAACCAAATGTAGCAAATGTCAGTGAAAGCAAATGTAAATATACATTTCAATTTTGAAAAGTTATCAGATCATCTCCAAATTTACTTTCAGAGGAGCTTTGCTAAGATACAGTGCAATGTTCCTACCCTGACCTATGTTCTCCCCTTCTATGTATTGCCCCTGTGACATCAGAAGTCTGTTTCTTTCTTGGTCTCGTAATTAGTCAGTTATTACTGTAGGTTGCAAACTTGCAAGTCAGATTTCATGCTGGTTATCTTGTTTTCAGATTCAGATTTGCTTCAGGTAGAAGTCTTTGTTTCGCTTGTTGTTTTCCTTGTGCTTAATACTTCAGCATCTTTGCTCTGATCACATTGTGATTGTTAGATCCTAGCTGCTACCCAGTTTGAGTGTTTGTTATCATATTTGGCACATCTACTTGGAAAAAGCCCAAAACAAAATGAATGCACACTCTTTAACCAATAAAGAATTCACATCTAGGAAAACATTTCCCTTCCTTAGTGTTTTTGCACAGTTTATTTCAGTTAACATCTGCAAACAGATCTCCCATTCCAACTCTGATCAAAGTCCTTTTCTGTCTCTTCTTGGTAAGGTTTTCCTAATTGGAAGTCTAAGATTCTGAGAGTCATCCAGTTCTCCTTCCATGCCTTTGCTTTTTACGTGGATTTAGATGTCAGCAAAGATTGTTTAATGAACTCTCTTTGGAGACTCAAAATCATTGCTGCCACTAATATCACCTTCAACTTATTTTCTTGTATTATGCAAAATGTCATACTGTGACATTTTTAATCCCTACCTATTTTCTTACTTCAATCTTTTTTATTATTATTATTTCATTAATGTTGTAACTGAATTTTTCAGCACTATAATTTTGAAAGCCTGGGTTCTATGGTTTATGTTTTAAATAAAATTGACACTTGAGTTTGTGGACACTATTTTTTTCCCCTAAATGTTCCTGGTAAATTTTTGTTTCAAGATAATTCGATTTCAGAATTTAGAATTTAGAATTCAGCCTACACTGGAAATTTGCTCTAATTCTTTAAAACCAAAAAGGTTTAAAATTTCCTGGCTGCTTCTTTTTATACAGGAAGGGAGCCTGAAACCACTGTGTTTCAAAATGTCAGCTTTGATCATTTTTCAGATGTCTAAAGAAGCAGATAATGCTGTAAAGTGTAGTAACTGAATTAGTGCAGGTTTAAGCTGTAATATTTGCTTTATACAAATGTGGCAAATACTTCAGCTGATATTAATCCAAAAACATTCTTTGATTTGTTTACTACTGAATTAAAAAAAATCTTTTAATATTTACTCACTTAGAAACAGCATTTGGAAAGGTTTGCCAAGTGTAGATCATGGCAATGTTTTTCTCTTAGCAGCTGCCATTCCTTATCTGGTGCTTGTACTATAACATTATCTGGGGGCTCAAGATGACGCTGAAGCCAAATGGTGCTGTAGGCTGGATCAGTAACTTTTGCCAAGAGGCTTTTCTGGCCTAGTGGGTTTTCAGGCAGGAGAGCTCAGTCAGAGGAGAGCTGGCTTGCACAGCACTTGTGTCTCTGCATGTGGAATAGATGTCAGCATCAGGCTTGGCCTGCCGATGGGACTGTAAAGTCAGGCACAGACTGGAGGAGGAGTTGATAATGGTCATGCAGACGTAGCTGCAGTTTGCCATACAGCCTTTGTTTCCTTAGTGCCATTTAGAGACTAGGTTTCTCAGGTACTTTTGGAAGCTGCAGATCCATGGATTTGGAATGGTGTGTTGAGATAAGGAGATGGGAATTATGGGGTGGAGTAGGCAAGTGGGTAATCTGAATAGCCTAGCATTCACACTCTCGCCATGCTGTCTGAATGAGCTAACTCAGTTGGAGACTGAGATTTTCGGAGGCTGTTGTCCCTCCACGCAGTCACTAGGGACCTGTTTGCCCGCTGGTAGCAGTGTCTGCATTCTGCTCTTGCTAACATTGAAATCCCTCATAGAAGAACCTGAAGTTTCTGCCACCATTATTTAAAATGCCATCATATCGGCTGTCTTGCTTTTGGAAGAATGGTCTTAACTGATTTGGTGCTTAAAACAGTGATCTGTAACCCCTCCACAGTGCAGCCCTGCAGTGACCATCCTGCTGGAGCTTGGCCCCTTGCCTGTGGCTGTCGTGGTGGCCGGAGCTGAGCTGGGCTCTGCTGCCACGTAAAGGCGGCAGCGCAGTACAGCAGCAGCTGCTGGGGCCCTGCCAGGTGACAGAGCCCACGGCAACTGGGCAGCTCCTTGGCATCGGAAATTGTTTCCTTGGTCACCATAAATCTCTCCCAGTTCTTTGTTTCCCAGCCAGCCATGGTCTGTGGGGTTCAGAGAGCAACTCTCCCTCAGAGACCTTCAGCACCTTTCTGGAGAACAAGTGTGTTATCCTCCCTCAGCTGGGTGTTCAGTACTCAAAGAACTGAAACATCAGGTCCTTTCCAACTTCATTTTTCCAAAAGGACACCCTGTGGCCTTTAGATTAGGCCAAAGCAAGAAGCTTGAATTCTCCATCCTGATGCTGAAAACCAGAGCACCTTCTCATGTGCCAGGACCTGGCTTTTACTGTTTCCACACTTGTCAGGAAAGAACCCCCACCTAAAACCAAAAGGTGTAACGCAAAAAATGTATACCAATAAAAATTAAAAACTAAAAAAAAGGGTAGCATTAATTGATAGGGAATGTAGTGTAATATGTTCAAAGGTACATGCGTTAGGAATGAGACAGTGTCTCTCAGATTTCTACTGCACCAGAATTCTCCTCTGATGAGATAAGGATGGGACAAATGGGTTGGGCCAAGGTTATTAAGTCTCTTTTTTCTCGTGAGCTTTGTAAAAGGCCTTGAAGATGACCAGAGCATGGAGCAGTATAATCCTTAAGAAAAATGAGACCGGCAAGCTCTAAAAACTGAGTTTTCCGGATGTCAGGAATGATATGGGAAATAGCAGCGTAAGTGAAATTGTGCTGCCTCTGCTTCTGGGGGTTCGTGGTGTCCTAGAGGAAAGACCAGCAAATGAGAGCACATGCACTGCATGGACTCAGTGCACAGGTTCTAAAAGGCACAGCAGTGGGTGAGCACAGAGCTGGGAGCTGAGAAATGGAGTGTTTTGAGAAATGTCATTTGTGGAGTCAGCATCTCTCAGCTGGTAGCATGGAGGAAGGGTACGGCCTGTAAAGTGGTTGTGGTACCTGCACTCCCAGCTGGATGAGCACCTCCCTTCTCACACTCTCCTGCTGATTTTTTTTCCCCTTACATTTAGGTTGTGGAGATGAGAAAGAAAAAATCGGTCTGGTACACTTGGAGAGCTGCCAGCCCCTGCCCCAGAGATCCCACCACTGCAGGGAACAGCCCATTTTCCAAGTGCACTCAGCACTTCTTTTAAAAGACATCTTAATATAGGAGATACTTGGAGGTACTGCCAAAACAAATGCATCCTAACTACAGCTCTCACAGCTCAAATTCCTGAGCCACCTTTCCCACACTGGTGTTCAAAGGGGAAAAGACAGAACAACTTATACTGAGCACGAGATTGTTAAACTTCAGAATAAATCGTCCCAGGCCAGGTTTGAGGGTCATTTGAAATAAGGTAGCTAGGAATGAAAGAACATTCCCTCTAGACCCAAATCCTCGAGATGCTGGCACCAGACCTTTGGTAGCTGAGCTGCTCTACTCTAGCCATGTATTTGTTCTCATTTACCATGAGGTAGGTGTGTGTATGAGCCCTAACAAAGGTTGGGGCATTTTGTGTCTTTACAGCTTACCTCATGGGGATTTGAAAATATATGGGTAGCTTATATTTTGTGATTTTGAAAGGACATTCAAGATCTCGCTCTGCAATCCTGCCAGAACTGACAAAAAAGAATTACACTATGAAACTCTGTGAGTTGTGCATGGTAAAGGATGGCATGAGAAGATCTGAGAAATCATTTTTACTGAACCCTCTTCATTTCGCATTTCTCCAAAGAATAAGAAGAAAGGAAAATACTATTAATGTGCTATCTGTTAGGATGGGACTGCATAGAAGTATTCATCTGGCTTGTCGTAAAACAAATAATATTTTAACCCTTGAGGTGAGTGAGGGTTTCTTGTAAGAGTTAGTTTGAAGTCATTAACCTGGTCATAAACAGACTTTTTCAGAAATTAATGAATCTCTTATCTGATTTAGCTTGCTTACAAAGTTAATGTCAAGCTACAACTCAATCAGGGGAAAAAAAAAAAGTTGAAGAAAATCTCTGGCAAATATGTAATTTATATGTTTGACCCAGCAGAAAAAGTCTGTGAGGATAAGTATAGAAGTCTTGAGGAAAATTCTTTGAGGATCTCTGGAGAGAAACAAATATAAAGTTAGTTTAGTTCAGATTGCATAGTAAGGAGACCTGGGATGAGATCACTGTGTGAAGCTGACTTCTAGATTGGATTACAAACGGGATAATAAGTAAATGGAGCAATGGAAATTATTAGTGAGAGACCTGTATGTTGGGGTTTTATTTCACTTCTGAGTAGACTTAATATAATTTTAAAACTCAAGAGTTTTGAGAAAAACATTTTAAAATTAACTTTATTATAATACCCGAAGAATCCAAATTAAAGCAAAAACTATGCCTTTCAGCAAAACCAGCAGTGGAGTCATCGAGAGTTCAGTCTGCTGTTTTGGTGTCCTCTGTCTCCGGCGTGTAAGCTCTGTGTTTCACAGCCTGCCCATACAGCTTCCCCAGCCACGTGTTGAGCTCCTCCCTTCCTTCCACCCAGAATTATGGATTACTGCCATGCCAGCCAAAGTGGGAGATGACAGCCATGCTTCTCCCCTTTAGAGTTAAGCTTTCTGACCACATGAGAACATTCCAGGCAGCTGGTTTGCATGTGTGCAGCAGGTGGGGACAGAAGATGCTCGGGAGGGGCTCAGCACTGGCTGAAGGATGGCACAGCCCTTTGCAGAGTGCACGGAGCAGCTTCCAGCACCAGTGGGGCTTGTTGGCTGCAGCATCCTTGAAAAGCCAAGTCTTCTCCAGTGGCACATTTATGGGAGTGCACATCTTTTCTAAACCACTGACTTTTCAATGCCAAAAATGGTACAGATCAACAAAATTCAGCCCCAAAATTCATGAAAGGACAGCAGAAGTTTCCCCTGCATATCCATGTATATACCCAGTTCCCAGTAAAGCCAGAGGCCTAGTTTATACAGCTTAAACATCCCAAAGACTGAAACTTGCACACATAAGTTGTTTTTTGAAAGGTAAGCAACAGCTTATTTCTGCTAGTAACCTCCACAGCCCTCCTATAAATGAGAGTCGTCTTAGAGCAGCTGTTCTTGCATTCAGTTGTGCGTTGACTGTTGTGAATGCCATATTTCAGAATTAATAGCACACCTGCTTCCAGATGGAGAGAAATTAGGTGTCACACTGTTTGGGCCATGTGCTTTCCTGTCTTAATACCCAGAGAGATTGTGAAAGTATTCTGAGACTGCTTCATTATAGCATCACTCACAGCAAAGATCTGTTATTATTTGGACTCACTCACTTTCACATACCCAGGGGTGAGATGATTTCCCAGGGACTGATCTGTGTTGGATGAACACAGCAACTTTTATGAAATCACTTGCCCTGTATCTGCCTGAAAATAACTCAGTGCTGTCAGCCCAGGACAACCAAAAGAGAAAACCCAACTGTAATCTGTTCTGATGATACCACATTTGCCATGTTTCATCCTATTTAGTGTGTCCTGATTGCATTTCCAATAAATGTAGTGACCAAGTTATCTCTATTCAGAGTATTTACAAGCCACTTATTAGGAAATGAATTCTCAGTGTATCCTTTGTTTCCATGGTAGCTCTAACAAAGGCCTGATTAAACTCATAAGCAACTTTCGTGCTTTCAACTACTGGTTTCCTGTAAGACAGCAATTACCAACCTTCTCTCTGTATAATTACTTAGCATACAATTGCTATACTTAGCATGGTCTTATCCATAGTTATTATTTTCAGCCAAAATTCACCTTTGATAATGCTATTTTCCTAGAGTATCAGCTGTTTCCCTATAATAGCTAGAAATTGTTTTGATTATTCTGTTGCACTCTGTGTTGATGCAGCAGAAAATGCCCTTGCTCCCATTGCCTCCTCTGTCTGTTCTTCCCGCTGTTTTCCTTGATGCCATCCCAGATGCTTGCTTCCCTGTGACAGAGATTTATTTGTAGTTTTACTTATTTGTTAAGTGTCTGACTTCAGGGCTGATCCTCTACTGCAATATAAATAAGACATAACTATGTATTATATGTACATAAATAACCTCTAATTAAAAATCCTTTGGCGTTCTCAACTCATTAGAGCAGAGCATCAGCCTTCTTGATCTTAATAATCTGCCATTCTCTGAGTGAGTTAGTTGTGTTTGAGGACTGTCCTGTAACAAGCAAGGAGCCTGAACCTTCTCAGTCCTTAGGCCCGTCTTACTCCCAGTTGTGTCATCCATCACGTTACGAGGAATTGGCTGCTAAATGCGAAGGAATAAAGATTGTTTCCAATGGCTAGTGCAAAACACAGAAAAAAAGAGGATGACAAAAAGAGCTCAGGGGAGAGGAATGAGAGGAATTACACGAGCCGAAAGGAAGAAACAGAAGAGATGGATGAATTCAGATCACAACTAGGTTTGTCTCCAGGCTGTTTTATTCTTCCAGGGGTAAGTCCCCTGAAAGGAGGCATGGAAGTAGTACCATTGCCTCACAACAAGCAAACCAGGCTGCAGAAGATGGTTAGGGACTCTGTTAGGTGATTCTGCATCTGTACAGAAAAAATTAGGCATCAACTTGTTTTTTCATATTTGTGTTTCTTAAACAGCTGGTGATTGAATATGAAGGCTTTATAATACCTGCAAAACTGAAAACGTGAGCAAAGCCAGCAGAAGGAATGTATTTTATCCGAAGCAGAGGCAGAAGCAGATTCTACAATCTCGGTTCTAGCAATGCACGACTCCCGTCTACAGCCAGTCTAATTTCTTGTCTTAAAAAGAGACAGGGCTGCGTGGTAAATGAGATGCAGGAGAACTACTTGACACACAACTGCAAGACCTGATTTAAGTACAAAAGAGGATAATGTTTTTCTTTTGTGTGCTGAGGCATTTTATGCAAGGGCTGTGAGGAACAGTTTTATAATGTGGAATATTTTAATGTAGCTGTTGCTTGCTGTAGGAGGAGCACCCTCTTCCATGCAGAACTCATACCCAGATCCCTGATCTGTGAGGAGGTACTGCTTTGCTTACAGTATTTTGCTTATTTTGAGTGTTTGACATGCCTATGGAGCAAATGCAGCTAAAATTGAATAAAGGAAGCTGCTGAGGCATGTTAAACTTATATAGGGGAAAAAAAAAAGTAACAACCCCTCCACCTTGAGGAAGAATGCAACTGTAATTTGTTGAATAGGTTTTTGTTCTTTTAAAAAGAAGATCTGAAGAAAAAGGAGCAAGTTCATTCTGCTAAAAGCTGCAAAGGTCTGTAGGAGGACTAGGAATTTGCAGCACGTTTCAAATGTCTCAGTTACAGTTCAGAGCTTTAAAGGACACTCTCTCTGGCCCAAGTAAGGAATGGGGCATCCCTGTTCATGGGGTGCAAGGGGTAGGGTGAGTCAGGATTGTGCTCAATGCCAAACGAGGGTGCACTCTTCGGAAGAGTGCTCTTCTAGCAGCTGTAGAGAAACATGAGATGCTGCAGCAGGGCTCCATATGTGGAGCAGGAAATGGCTGACCTTGTTCATCACACGACAATTGTTTTTTGCTTCAGGAAAGGAAGACTGATTTGCTTGTGGAGACAGCTGAGCCTAGAAGGATCATACATACTGTCTTCCCCAAAGGAAATGACTAGGAGAGGGCAGCTTGTCATAGAGGGAAGTCACCACTTGTTCTAAGTATGCAATTATTTGTGCAAGGAGGAGAGAAAGTATGTTCCCCAAAAAAGGCTTCATGAAAAGTTCCAAAGAGATTTATATTATCCCAGAGCCAGTTAAAACCACCCAGCTCAACTTCTGACTAAATAAAAATTTGTAGTGTTCCCCCCCAAAAAGATTTTGGGTTGTTGACAGCGTATGGAATAAATGGTTAAAGAACACTGTGAACAAGGAGTCAAAAGTATCAGCAGTCTGAAATTAACAGTATTTATTTCTGGGCATTACTATTTGACCTTTAACCACTGCCCACCTATCAGCAGTTAATACAGCTATCTCCCTAACATCTTCCATCACCCAGTCACCCCTTTTGAGAAAGGTATCCATATCAAGCTGCTGCTGTGCAGTAATGTCTGTTTTAGTGGGTTTGGCTTTTTTCCTAAGCCTTTCCAGTTCAGTCAGGAGCACATCATTGTGCCAAGTTATGAGATAAACCAGATGAAAAGAGTGACTGCACTAAGCAGAGCACCTCCCAGGAAAGCTGGGCAGTTCATCCTGCTGATGGCATGAGGAATTTGCAATAGATGAATGTTTCTGGTTATGGAGCTCATTGGCCAAAGCCATAGGTCATCGTCCCTCTGGAAGCCTGAGCCTGCGGACCCTCATTCTCTGTGCCAGTTTTAATTTCTCTGCCCTTTGTTTTGAGACCTCATCTCTTGGATAATAACAGATCATTAGCTCTTTGGAAGGAAACTTTCTCTTTACCAACTGCTTGTTTTTACAGTTCCACTTCCTTTCTATTTCACTTACTGACTTCACTCCCAAAAGTATTCTTGCCCTTTCTATCCTGTCATAGAAAGTAAAGGAAGAGAATAAACAAGTAAAAATGCTTGAATGCAACAGAGAAAAGACTGGGGACAGAGCTGTTTTGTCTGCACTTTGCAGCCTATAAGAAATACGTCAGGTTGAATGCTGAACACCAGGTTGATTGGTGTTAAGCAATAAGCACAAGTTAAACAGTGAGCTTTCCCAAGCATGTTGCTTTGCTCTTTCCCATTTATTGATTCTTTGAGTACAAACACACAAATTGGATTCAACGTGTGGTTGGCCAAGCTAAAACAGGGGAGGACAACAGCAGATAAGTCACTGTGCATTAGTTCCTACTACTGTAGACAGAGGTGATGATATTTTACTCTGTGCTCTAGATTGTCTGTTAAGACATTCTTGTGGAAAAGCCAAGTGGGAAGAGTAAAATCATTTTTTTTACCTACAGGAGAGCTTTGAAAGGTCAGGATCTGGAGTAGTTTTATCAGCTGTAACAGTGTAGTTAGATTGTCACATGAAAGAACATTTCACCTAAAAGTGTGTTTTTTCCACTTAGACACGGGACTTTCTCAGAAGGCTTGAGTGCAATTGCATCAAGGTATATTTGTGTTTGTATCAGAAGTTTGTAGTACGTGAGAAATTACAGCAAGCAACACTATAAGGAAAGACAGAGAAACGTTCTTTTTGTGATTTTTTTTTTTTTTTTTTAATGCAAGCACTTCTTTGTGCTGTTTTTGGACTACATTTTCATACTTGAACAATTTTTTTCAGGAAAAATTAATGAGAAATCTGTGTTTTATAGCAATACTCAATCACAATATGATGAATTCAGTTAGTCTGAGCATGCCAGGGTAGATTGAGAAGGAATTCAGACACTTTTGTCAGACCTGCAAGACAGGGGCATCACCCTTCTAGAGATGGTTGGAAATTCTGATATGATGTTCCTGCTGATGCTGTGTGTGATATGTGGAGAATACAAACAGCAGTTTGTGATGATGGGATTCGGGGGGATAGCAGTTTCCTGTCCCAAAGGAACTTGGATATGTCTTCGCACTTTGTCCCAATGTGCATCGCAAATGTGGTTTCCTTTCTTTAAAGAACAAGGAGTGTCCAGTTACCGTTGTATAAGTTCCTATTGCAAGTCTCCTTGTATTTTTTCAGTAGCTGTTAGGGACAGATTTGAGGAAGCAGTGAGTTGCATACAAAATGATGGACACCACAGCCCATCTTTCACTGAGGTAAAGGGAAAGAGCTACCACACTCCTGTTCAAATTCATGAGAAGCAGATCACCAGGGACACTGGTGGCAAATGTATGTTTCAACTTGGATTTAAATCCATGATTCATGAAAGTACAGTAAGAGATTATTAGTTGCATTTTGGTTAACATTCCCTGTGCTACATAAGCAAAACTGGTTTGCAGATCAGAAAAGCAAAGCTAAAACCTACAGAAAAGCAAAGTATGTGTATGCAAAATGCATATCTGAAGCTGATATTTGCTGGGAACAAACCTGCTTACTGTTTTTGTCTTGCTGTGGTTACAGGATAGATATTGTAACCCATGTGTTGTTCTCAAGTGTAATTCTGAAGTATCAGTCTGGCTTTCCCTCACCTCTCTGGTTTCTCAATACTTTGGGTCTTGGTCTTTAGGCATGACTGGCTTGAATGCTGTTCATTAACTTATCCCAGTCCCACTCTGTACAAGACTGTCCCGACAGGTTGAGAGCATCTTCGGAACCCACCAATAGGCTTTCATTCAAAAGGAAGGCCATACAATCTATATAGGCTGTTACTCATTCTTTACCCAATCCTTAGCCATTCTTTATATGCATAGAGACACTTTGTTTAGCCAAGAGTTTTATTCCTGAGAGAGAACACTGTGAAAAGATTTTTCACCCAAGCTTGACTGTTTATGCTGCATTTTATTCCTCTCACCCTAAAAACCTGTGAACTCTTGTTGATGCTCCCTGGACCATCTCTGGATTATCCGTCCTCAACATTTTCTGGACATGTGTCCTGGGTTTTTTTGGTAGCCTCCATAGTCTGAGTAATGTCTTCTAAATATTTGAGCTTACAGGCTGGGCTGGGAGCAGGTGTGCCTGTTCCTTCTTCCCAGTCAGCTTCCCTCTTATTTATTCAGAGTATCTTATCTTTGACATTGTTTTTGCTTTCCTGTGAGGCTTTGGGTTTGGTTTTTTTAGCAATGTATAGCGTGGTTTATTCCATGGTAGCCCATTACAAATAAACATATCAAGAGTGTGCCTTATTGAGAAAACAATTCAATTCCTGGACTCCTGTGGACTCATTTGAAAATTAAAACCCTGCAGAGTGTTTTTAATTAAGCTGATGAGTCCACCTTCTTACATCAAAACAGCATCAAAAAGGAAATCAAAGAATTCACAAGTTATGATTCAGCGTCCAGCTGTCACTAAGCATTTTAATGATTTTCTGTCAGCTGTCCTCCTTTAAAAAACTTTGGAAGAATTTCTTCTCCCTCCTGACAAAGTTAAAAAACAACCCTATGTACAACAATATGCAAATAGTTCCTCATGCATTGATCAGCAAAATTTATTTTCTTTCAAAGAATTTTTTTTTCCAAAAATTGCTGTAGAGTGTTGATTTGTTGAGTTTTTTGAAAGGGAAAGCTCATTTTTTTTACTGCTTGATATCTAATTGCTATTCTTTGAAGGAAAACCAAGAATTTTCCCTCTTTAACAGATAAGAAACTATTAGGGAGCATGTTCAGTCCTGTGTACCTTACTGACTTTGGTGTGAAGCGAGCAGGTAGGAATTTATCTTGAGGTCATGCTGTTAGGCAAGACTTACATTGTTTATTTTCATAATCTGATACTTTTCACATAAATTTTCTGATACTTTTCACATTAACTTTTCATCAGGTTTTTATTATAAGAAAGACATTAAACTTCCTGCTTTAAAATAATGACTTGACAGAGGAGAAATTGTTCTCTGGGTTAATGTTAACATTGGTCTTCCTTCATTTTGGTCCATCATTTGGAGCCATGCACGGCTCTTCTATCTTTTGAGAATGGTTTTCCAGCTTTGCTGTTTGCTTTTCTTGCTTTGCTTTGCTGCTGTGCTCATCCTCTCCATGATTTAAAACAAAAGCAAAGAAAGCAACTCACAGAAGCATCTGATAATTCTCTTTTTCTTACTCTTCCCTGTTGTACTTCTACCGAGAGGTGCTTAAACCCTGGCAGAAGATAGGAAACACCATTATTGGAAATGAGACACTGCAGCTTATCAGCAGCTTATCATCTAATGCTTCTAGTCATCCTTCCAGGTTGTTACTCACAAGTTACTTACAGAGATTGAAGTGATTCAACCAACGCTTCTTTAAATAAGGATATATCTATATCTCTCTATATCTATCTGTCTATCTATGTATATCTATATATATCTACACTTTTCTGTTTCCTGTTGCTTTTCTTGGGGCACATTGCCCATTCAGAGCTGCCACCACATCCATACAGGAGTAGGATAATGACTGCGTGCTGCCAACCCAGCCCGTGAGGGTCGTCTTCAAGCAGATTCAGCAGCAGCAGAAGTGGGAATCGCTCTGGATTAGACCTGATTCACTGTGCTCCTGCTTCACAAATGGAAGTAGCTAAATTATGCTAAATTGCTGTATTTTCTACAGCTGACCAGTGGCAACTGGTGAAGAGGCAAGATGTCAGATGGTCAATGTATGCAGCAACTTCTTTAGCCACAAGGAGCTTCTGTTGGCTGCCATGTCTTTTGCATGCATTCTCCTCATGCGAGTCTTGTCCCAAATCCATAGAAATAGGCAGACAAACAGTGCAAGGTAGTAAACTAAAGGCAGACTTATTTCAACATGTCGTTATGGTAGTAGTTAAAAAACGGTGCTTAAAACAAAGTCATTATTAAAAAATCACTCACATCTTTTAGACATGATAAATAGCCTTTTCCAAACTTTGGGAGGCAGGCAGCTATAAATACATGTGAAAGGCAGAGAAGCTGTTCTGACTACATCCCCAAGGAGAAGGGATCTGTTGGATATTGTGGAGAGGGCTGATGTGAGCTTTGTGCAGCACCTGCCTGCAAAGCACCAGGTCTGTTCTTAGGGTGCTTTTTTCCCTCATTCCACCTCAGGCAAATCTTACGTAGTACTTATTTTTCTGTGAATAATGCCAAGTGACAGTGGCAGGAGAAGGATTTGGGAATGAGGGACCTGTTGCCATTTCTGTTGTGGTATTTTACATACCTCTTACCCTTCAAGCAAATGTTCTTGTTCACTTACTCTGTGTGACTTTTGTGTAAATTGGAAACCTTATTCATTTAAAAAATGGGCAACCACAGTTCCACTGAAAACCACAATGGTCACTGAAGTAACAGCTCCTGGTTAAACAAAGGTTTGCTCTGGGGTAGTGATGGTCCTGCTCTTCAAATACCGCGGCACTGTTCTGGGAATATCATACAGCTCAAAGGGCTTGTTCGTTGGCACAGCACTTTTCACCGTAGCTGCTTTTTCTACAGGGAGGAGAACTCCTGCAGTTCCTCCGAGATCCCGTGCGTTCCTGGCCTTCCATCATGGGATGCGCGTTGTCAGCCCAGCTGGCACACGCACGAACCTGCACCAGGTGTGCTGGATGCACAAAGAACAGCTCCTTTCTGTCTAACTCTGGCTTCAAACCTCTTTCCTTCCAGATGTCCACACAGAAGCGGTGCAGGCAGCCCTTGCTAAACATAAAGAAAGGAAAATGGCAGTCCCCATGCCCTCAAAACGACGTTCATTGGTGGTGCAAACATCAATGGATGCCTACACACCTCCGGGTGAGTATCTCTCTATTTGTATGAGAATTTTAAAAATGCTTCTTTGTGCTGCTATGAACTGCTAATCTGTCAGCATGGATAGTAATGGAAATGTCATTTGATGCACACTGAGCTTAACTGAGGTATGTTTGAAGAGAAGGTGAACTGAGTAGTGGAAAAGTCAACAGGGACGGTTCACATGATTGCTTTGCCCTTGGTGATACCTTAGCTTGCACTGGTCCTTTTAGGCTTACAAGGACCTGACTATGGCCAGCTTGTCTTACTCTATGATAGTCTAAGTTCCTTTCAAGTTTCTGGTTTATTCCCTAACAATGTAATGTAACATTGTCTTAGCAATTAGTTGTGCCATTCCTTTTCAAGTTTATCTCTTCTTTTTATCTACCAGACTGTGAAAATACCTCATATCTTATGCTTCTCATACTCACTGAATCTGGCTGATACTCCCATTTCACTGAGGATTGGACTTTGTACAATTGTAAAAGTGCCTCAAAGACTTTGTGGAGTGAGCTTGGGAAAGGTTTTTTTATATTCTCTCCTGGCTGGAAATCTTCAGAAGATTCTGTGTTTAACATTATAAAGGAAGACTTTAATTATCCTTTTTTATTTATTTTGGTACAATAATAGACATGCCATAACCTTAGAGCAGGAGATGTGCACAGTTAGCAACTGACTTAGTTTCAGTTTGTAGCTTTCAGTACTGCAGTTTTCTCATTATGTTTGCCTACCTTCCTGAGATTTTCTTGATGGCACTTCCTTTAGATTTGTGATATGAATATGAGTTATTTCTATTAAGAAAACCCCAAAGCACTGCAAGCTAACGGGCTGTTTTTAATTACCAGATACTTCTTCTGGTTCAGAAGACGAAGGCTCTGTACAGGGCGACTCCCAGGGAACTCCCACCTCGAGTCAGGGGAGTATAAACATGGAACATTGGATCAGTCAAGCGATCCATGGCTCTACCACATCAACCACTTCCTCCTCCTCGACACAAAGTGGAGGCAGTGGTGCTGCACACAGACTAGCTGATGTTATGGCTCAAACACATATAGGTCAGTATACAGATGTATTGAGTGTGTCCAGTTTAACATGAATTTTGACTCTCACGTTCAGGTGATGCTGCTATACGGAGTCTTACAGAAGTCTTTCCTGCGCTTCTTCGCTTTTTAGTATTTGCATATATTATATGTAGAGATAGTTTTATGTTCCTATTTCAGGAGGGGAAAAAAATAGCAGTTTAGATTTGGGGGTAAACTTATGTTGTGGCAAACAGGGTCTAGCTATTGGTTACCAAATACCTTAAAATGTACAGCTGCATGACTTCCATTACTTAGCACTATAAAGGTCTCTGTAGGATTCATCAGTAAGGAAAATCAGTGCATGCATCATTAGGGATTGCTTGCATATGAGTTTCCCCCACTGCTGCACCACTTTAATTACATAGCTTGAGTGATTTTTGATAATTCTGTTAACAGTAGTCCTCTTAAACATATTTTTTCTGCTCTTAATTGAATTTAGAATACTTGAACTGGGATATCTAGCGATTATACTCTGTGGGAGAGACCATTATATAGCTTCAGAGAAGGGAGCTGTTATTATTAATAGCTCGTTTATTTCCTTTGGAAAGATCCTAGGAAGTCAAAGCTTTCTTTCCACTAGGACTAAGCTTCACAGACATAATTTCTGAATCTTGTGCCATTGACACTAGTCTTTATTGACGTGAGGCAGCTATTTGATTGGATATGGGGAAAGCAAGGCTTGGTTTCCCTTCACTCTTCAGCTGCTTATCATACAAGGCATTTGCTTGGGTATGTTCTTGCTGGGGTGTGTATTTTGGGCTCTCACTGAAAATCTGTTGAAGTCTGTGCTGGAACAGATAAAGCAATCTTACTACTGCCTTACTACAGTTTGTGTGACTGTTTCTCAACTGACATTTCCTTTTCAAGTGTATGTAATGAGACACATGAAAGCTTCTTCAGTGTTCCTGGTTTTATGTGCTGGAACAGGAGTACATATCCCTTGGTTTTTGCTATGAGTATAGCTTGATGTAACACCTGTATTTTCAGTAATCCTCTCATCATGATCTGGAACTGCTGAATTGCAGTCGGGGGAAGAACTCGTATTGTATTCATAAATTCATGCTACGTGAATGCTTAGAACCTTGTTTTAGAAACACATACACTTGGAAACACATTAATCATTGCATTTGATTATTTTCTGTGACTTCATCTTGAAATGCTACAGGAAATTATAGCATAGAGAATTAAATTTATCCAAACTCTGAAAGGTTGCATTACTCACACACCAAGTCTCAATGTGTCTTTAAATATAGCTTCCTTATAATTTGACATTTTAGTAATTTTAAATCTGGCACAGTAAATCTTCTTTTATAATCACTGAGTTTGTGGTAAATAATACAGCATTTATAGAGCTAAATTAAGATGGCCCTATTCTGCAGAAGAGGGAAACTACTATTTCTTAGACTTGTTTTATTGTGCCTTGTGGTTGACTAGAAAGATCTTGCCTTTGAAGGACGCAGCTGAGCTTACCTCAGAGTATGCATATTTTCATTCATTCTGACAATAAGATACCTTAAATTGCATGTCTTCTTGGACAGTAGTTGAGGTGTAGCAGTGTAAAGGTCATTTGGGCACAAAATATGGGTGATGAGAGTGAGATCTTATGGTTGCCATGAGTCGTTGTTGCTAAAATCACTGGAAATGTAAGAGGAGCTGCACAGCTGCCCTAAGATGTATTTCTTCATGGGTGAAGAAATACATTCTTTATGAATTTGAAATTAAATTGCTATTTTGTTTCTTTCCCATCCAAGAAGGTAGCTTTTGCATTTAAATGTATTCTAAGAGGTAATAGATTCGAAGTATTCCTACAGAAAGCCTGGCTCTTTGCAAGGCAGTGGGCCAGTGATGGTGGATGAATAAATGTCTTTGGTAGGAGAGAAGTTGAGAGAGAAGAGTAATTCCTGTTCCTTGAAGCTCCTCACCTACCGGAGACAGTTTGTTCTTGGTCACAAAGAACATTTGTTACCATGGCTTGATGTTTGTTTGGTCCAGGGAATTGTTCTTCAGAGACAGGACAGCCTGCAAGAGAGAAATCAGCTGTAAATATGTATGGCCATACTCAGAAGGTGCCAATTTTAAAAAATACAAATTCAAGGTGCAACAGGGAAGACCTTAATGATAACCGAAAAAAGCCCTCCATTCTGATATCCACTAGGATTTTACCTCCAGAGTGCATCACGGAATGAAAGGAAGATTTTTTCCGGTTTAAGTATACTAATGCAGGCCTGAAAAGGGATTTGATAAAAAGCTTTGGCTATAATATAAACAGAGTTATCTTTGTGAATCATTTGGATAATTTGCATAAGATATTATATGCTTTTAATGTTATACTGTTCATTTAATTTTACTGCTGCTGCTTTATTGTGGCCAAAGTTCTAGTTTGGGGTAGATACAATTTTAATATTTATTCTCAGCTTTAAGATGCTCAGCTGTCTGCAATAAGCTACAGGGAAAATCTTCAGTTTGGCATAGGTATCACAGTTGTGTTCAGTAATTGTTGAATTTAGAGGTCAAACGAGTGAAATCTGTAAAAAAAATCTAATGTTCTGACCCCTCTTTGGGTCAGTTCTGTGCATATTTCTAAGATCTTTAGCCTTTCATTTGTTGGTATTACACGGTTTGGATTTCCGTGTATATAAAAATCAGGGACAGAAAGCACAGCCCAAAGCTCACAAAGTTCATGCAATGAAAATTACACAGTGCTTGCCTATGATTGTAAATCTAGATAAAGTTAATCATCTCACTTCAAAGTTTTGGTCCTATAGGTACATTTAATGTTTCTTTTATATGCTTCAAATATGTTTCTGTTTGAAAATCAAAGGCTTCTATCCACATTAAAGGCTACATAGATTGCTAATCAAATAAATATAAAAACATGTGCCATAAGCATGGCTGATAGTTTTCAGACAACTTGAAAATTCTTGTGTTCTGAGGGGAATGTTAACTTATACAGGAGACTAGTTTAAAATACAATCTGTCACCTAGACATCAGTACAAGAAAAACTCAGCTACAAGAGCGGCATCTCTGACTCTGGATTTCCCTTCCCTGACAACCAGAAGAGCCTGCTTATCTGGGAGTAAAAGATGCATTTTCTTCAAGTACAGTGCTGCAGGAATGCTTTTGGAGTTCCCAGAGACTTCTCGAATACCTGGTGCTTACGTGAGCTTCCAAACCTCCACTGAAAGTATTCTTCCAGTTCTTTGCTTCTCCTCGGACGTGGGGCTTTGTCAATGCACGTGCTCTATCCTTACATGAACGTGCTCTGCTTTGTTGGGCCTTTCTGATCTTCACGAAGTGGGGTAAATGATGTCGCTCCAGGGGCAGAAATGAAGAGAGCCTTAACTGGAAACAGCTGTTCTGTCTGTGATCTTCTAATGCAAGGATATTGGAAGGGATGGGAATAGGAGGTGACGCAAATATGTACGTTTGATGGAGGAAGTGCTTTGAAGTCATGCAGCTGTCACAGTTTCTACTTTTTAGTGAACGGATGTGTCAGGATCGTGATTCTCAAAGAAACCTCAAACAGTTCTTTAAGTTACCTGACATAAGACCGAGCAACTCTCTACAGATTGTGTCCATAGCCCAAGCTTGGATTGACTGTTCTATACAAAAAAAAAAAGGGTACATTTCACATAACATAACAATTATCTTTTTCTTTAGAAGTCATTCAGACCAGAGTTTTGTCTGTATGATTTTCATTTCTCCAAGCCTGACTCTGAGACATGAACTGATTGAAGATTTGTAAATCTAATGGATGAAACTTAGAGCTGTAGATACTGCCATGATAAGACATCTGTTAAGCAGATACTATAAAGGAACACGTCCAGACAAACCTTATTCCTCTTCTTCTGGATAAAAGTAAATAGCAGCAGAGCAGCCAGGGCACTAGAACTCCTTGACTGACCTGTGGTGGCAACGTTGTGAAGAAAGTTTCTTTTAGGCAACTTCAAGTGCAAGTGCTGTCTGTTCAAAAGGAAACCCTTTTACAAAAGAGCAGGACTCTTGTTATGTTCTTTCCCCCTGCTCAGCACCATGTGTAGCAAAGAAGAATTTGGTTTGAAGCACAGAGTTTTGAAGGGAGAGAATCCCTGCTCATGTGTCTTCTGCCCCATGCATTTAAAAAAAATAAACTTTAACTCCAATTCACTTTGCCTTGTGAAGTCTAAAAGATGGAAATACTTCACTGGAAAGATGTAAGCAAATACAGCTCACTTTAAAAATACTTTCTCGTGTTACTAATAGCTGACTAAGTACAATTATTTTCTTAGTCATGATCTCCCATATGCATAGCAAAACTGCATTATAAGTAAAGAGAAAGATAAACATCAGCATTTTTTAATTGACTTAGCTATTGAGTAATACAATCATGATCTATTAAAAGCTCTTGCCACTTAACAGGAAAGGGCAAAGAATTGTGCTGAGTCTAAAATAGTTGATAATGACAAGAAATTTAAAATGAAGACATTATTCAAGCAATTACCAGCATACGCTTCATTGTTCAATCTATTGTACTTCAATTGGTCACTTATAGCACAATATAAGGGGTTTGTTTCAGTAAAATTGTAGCAATGGACACGATCAGAAGCAAAAGCTCCAACTGGACATTTGTAGAATGCAAGACGTTTTGAGTTGTTCAAAAAAAGCCATTTTGTGTTTTCCTCAACCAGATAATGTGATTGGGTGATAGGATTGAGCCTTTATGATGTTCATGAATATAAACATTAAATAACAGCTGCAGACATTAATGTCATACCTTAAATTTTCATGACGATTGTCTGTCAAATGCTACCTTTAAATGGGAACTATGCAAAATAAGCATCCATTATATCATCCTTTTCCTGTATGTGTAGCAAAAAAAATTCGTTTTCTGTGTTGATGGTGCATAAATTTGGGATTGAATGCACAAGAATCACAGTGTTTCAAAGTTCAAAACTCATAAAAATGAAAATGCTTTATAATTGTGTTTGAGATTAAATTTACTGTAGAAGTTGGTGTTCGAGTACTTATGGCACCATAGTGCTTAAAGAAAAGGTTTAGTAAAAAGCACATCTTGAAAACAGTACTGAAACACGATGACATTTTTCCAGAATTTTTGCATTTTTAAAGACTCTTACCCCGTTGTAAAATAGAATGCATTTCTCTTCACTTCTGTGGCAGCAGAATGACGACCTGCCTTCCTTTGCAACTCAGAGGCTGCTGGGGATCATTTATGTCAATTGAAAGAAAAGTTGTTATTTGCTTGTGGTGTTTATCTCCATCTAATCTAATGCAGATAAAAACCTGCAAAAAATTTATGAGACAACCTATAAAAATAGTACAAATACGTAGGAAATACAGACTCAGACTTGAAAACATGGGAAGACAAACTGTGGTAGCATGCTGAGTTATCAGGCCATGAAACAGAAAGATTAGCTCTGTGGAATTGTTCAGCAGTGCTGGCATGAGTCAGACCAAATCGTGTTTGCCTTCTGGAAGGCAAGGCTTTGTTATGCAGAAGAATTGAAATATCTCTGTCTAAAAATAGTAGACAAGCAAGTGTCCATGAAGAATGCAAAGTTCATGTTTCTTTACATTTTATTTCTTGCCTCTGGTTTCCAAACCTGCTATGATTGACTTTTTTCCTTTCTTAACTAAAACTGACATATTCAAAATACAGAGGTTAGAAAGGCGATATGCATTGGCACTTGCAAGTGATTGACAGTGTGCTGTGTTCTTTTTACTTGGAAAAATCAACACAATAATCCACCAGAAGTGTATTTCTCTGGGTCTTTTCTATTTGCAGATGTCCACAAGCTTTAAGTAAAATCCGATGTCAGTGGAGAACCTACAACCTAATTGTATCATTTTTTTAGCCTATTGCTTATGTGATTGCAGATATACAGCCCCGTTTTAATCAGTGCAAACTTTATTTATTAAAGTCGTACTACACATTATAGTTCAGTACAATCATTTTGTGCATTAACTTTAACGCCTGTTCAGATGTTGGTGGGAAAAAAATCAAATGGTCACCTTTCCTCTGCCCTTTGCTTTTCTGCTTTTTGACACTAGAGGTACACGGTTAAACCTTTTAACTTACTTTTCACAGAAAATCATTCTGCCCCTCCAGATGTTACCACTTACACCTCAGAACACTCAATACAAGTAGAAAGACCACAAGGATCAACGGCACGGGTGGCACCAAAGTATGGCAACGCTGAGCTTATGGAGACTGGTGATGGTATGTCACAAAGCAGAACTGGGGTTATTTTGAGTATCCTGACCTTGTTAGTGGTTACTGTATGCATCTGCTCTTGTTTTTTGGGTGTTCTTTGTGGTTTTTTCCGGGCACTTTTCACTTGTATACACAAAGTTGCAGCACCTTTACAGTTCTAAAAAAAGCTGATATCAATGAAGATAACACAGAGAAATATTTCTTCATCAGCAGAGCTGACTCCCCATAGAAACTGTTTGACAAAAACCCCCAGAGAATCTCTTTAGATTTGCTATTATCATGCTGTCTGGTTACAGCTAGTCTGGTTTTTTAAATGGCAAAGAATGTGACATGCTAGGATGGATCTTGAAAATTGACATGTTTGAAGTTTTATTCTCTTGAGATTTTTTATTTTTTTTGAAAAACAGTTATTTGTAAACCCTTCCTTACTTACCGCTCCTCTTTTCTAAAACTTACCAAACAGTATTTCAGCACAGCATGGAGTTGCTGACCAAGTGTACTGCATCTAAACTTAGTAGCTTCAGCTCTAAACGCCACTTGGTAAAAGTTTTGGAGCCAACCTTATGGAAGGGTAAGAAGTTGAAATTCCTGCAATGCAGTGACAGAAAGCTATTAGTTCAGGAACAGATGACATGCACATTGGAGAGGCTTTGCACTCGACTAGGGAAAAGGAAGGGGGAGGTGATTGATGGGACTATATTATAAAAATGCCCCTTGCCCCAGGCTGCTGCTCAGAGCTGTGTTTTCCGAAGTGCTGTATGGGCAAGCATGCTCCCCTTGGAGATTGCTGGCTGGTGGGATTGGCTGTAGGGATGTTCAGAGAATACAAGGTCATGCTGAAGTAATACAAAGACGTGAACCATGTTTAAGATGGGCGCTGGACAGATGTCCCCTGCAGTGTAAAAATAACCCAGAATAAATGACGGGGCAGAGCCTATGACCCACACTACTCACTGAGCTGCAGTCTAGTCAGGCAACGTTGGTATGGCCAATGATCATGGGGAGGGCGAGTGCCAGTTTTCCCACTGACCATTGCTGAGGGAATTCTCTCAGGGTACTGACATTTGCTGTAGGGACATTTTTTCCACTGTGCTTCTCTCCCTCAGTCTGTGTGCTGTTTCCCCTCTAATTTTGCAACCCCGCTCTGACATTGTTGTATTGGTTTTATTCACATTAGGCATCATTGTTCCTTTTTGCTTGTATGTTTTAATGTTAAATACTTGAGTCACGGTATGGCATGAAACTGTAGTTGTGGTGGCCTTGCAGTCCTAGACTTTTTCTTACCCCACTTGACTTCTGGTGGGTGCAGCGTAGCCGTCGACTGATGTCTCCATTGATCCCTGTCCTGCAGGAGTACCAGTGAGCAGCAGAGTGTCAGCAAAGATTCAGCAGCTGGTCAATACACTAAAACGGCCCAAACGACCACCATTACGAGAGTTCTTTGTAGATGACTTTGAGGAATTGTTAGAAGGTAAAATGACTGTTTTTCAAAAGGTTTGGGGATCACTTATTAAAACTCTGTCAAATGTTTGTCTCCTACGCTGACTTTCTAGAAAGCCAAGTAAGCCCTCCCTGTACTGGCAAGTACCAAAAAACCATTGGTGTTCAGTGGAAACTGCTTGTAGTAAGCTTGGACATAGTGCTGTGGAGTCAAAAGTCTCTCATGTTTGCTCAGCTCCTGGTTCTGCTTGCAAAGAAATGACAGAAGAGAGTGCAGGGAAGCTTTGTTTTGAGAACATTCAGCTGTGGCTTGCAGCCATTGCTTTTGAACACCAATATGAGAAAATCTATTAGTGAGGGAGCATGTTAAATGTTTTACACATCCTTTGTGTAACAGTGAAGTACAAAAAATGAATTAAATGTAAGATAGAAACAAAGATACAGCCACTAAATGGAACTTTTTTTAAAAAAGACCAGTGCTTTGAGAATTAAGATTTGCCAGGTTGTGGAAATTTAAATAGTCTTCACAGGAATTTATAAGGAAACATGTAACAGAACATGACTTAAATCAATCTGTTACTTGTTAAAGTACATTTTCGTCAGTAGTCCTGCAGTTCATCTCATTACTGCATTTTTCCCAGGAAAAAATATTCTCCCTCTCTCTTTAGGAATAAAGAAAGGTTGATTATTTTGAAGATAAATATATGCATGCTGCCTCAGCAGTTTCTTTCCTTGCTTGTAGAACTAGTGTAAGAACAAGGACTTTTCATTCCTGAGGTGCTTGATCTGTGTTAAAGTTAAAAGTAAATTATTCTGTTATATTTCTCTCTTGCTTCTCAATACCTTCTTACATGTTACTGTTTTCAGAATATTTTGCAAAGGTAACTTATTCTCTTGATTACACAGGTGTACACAAGGTATAGAATTCACATGGTAACTGTGTATCTTTTCATAATCATAAGTTCAACAGCCAGATCCAAACCAGCCAAAGCCAGAAGGAGCTCAGATGTTGGCTATGCGTGGGGAACAGTTAGGTGTGGTTACAAACTGGCCGCCGTCCCTGGAAGCAGCCTTGCAGCGATGGGGGACCATCTCACCCAAAGCTCCTTGCCTAACCACTATGGATACCAATGGAAAACCACTGTATATTCTCACTTATGGTAAGCACTCTTCGAACTGTTTGTGCTTTTATATGTTCTGTACAGTGTCTGTGTCTAGTAAATGCATTAATATATAGTGAAAAAAGCCTTGTAATGATGCATCTGTTCCCTTTGTGAGTAGGGTAAGACAATTCTGAAGCTGTTGGTGTCTGAGTATGGGTTGCTGAGATGTTATAGTATGATTTATTTCAGACAGAGGAGAAGAGCTGAGTAGATATATACCCATGGAATAACAGATTATAAATTAAAACCACCTTTCAAATAGAAATGCGTCCTAGGGCAGATTTTCCTGAAGATTAATGTCTAAATCCATTGCCCTTGGATATCGCTTAGGCTTTGTTCTGCAAAAGCCTAACCTGGTGTACAAAATTCATCAGCTTCCTGAAGAAGTTAGATAGAATTTTTTTCCTTGTTTTCTGACATTGTAGTAAGTGTGATTTGAATTATTTCTCCTGATGGGTAGTTGTACAACTAGCATGTGTACCCCCTAGAAAGAGATTTGCCAGGATGTATTTCAGTGCGACCTTTGGTACGTTGATGTAGTTCAATGTGTACTGACTGACAGTGTATTGCAACCAAGAACGGCCAAATAAAAATAAACATAAGGATACCTCTGACAAATAACTCCCATATTGCTTCTAATTTTGAGATGTTCAGGGGACATTTGGGAGATGTTCAAAGGAATTATTATGAATAACTGTCAGACTTGGAAAGTGAGTTGGAACGTTTCCGTATGCTATTGATATAAAAAATTATTTTTCTTTTTTTATTTCTACCTTCTCAGGGACTTGGAGTTCTGTGCAGAGAATGTTGTTACATGCTGTGATATAGAGGTCTGTCTGTTTTGTTCAGTGCTAAACATTAATTTCCATTCAGGAGTCAGACTCAGTGATGGTCCCTGGCCAAAAAGTTGTCTGCTGCAAGTTTGGCACCGCAAATATTGTTAAAGGCTTTTAAAACATAAGAGAACCTTTGCAACTGAGGGTCATGCATGAAACATTTTCCCTTCAGGTCCTTTAGAGTTAAGAAGTGACTTGATTTCAGGGGCAAATATACGATTCACCGTTGATGAATGTTTTTCTTCCTTAAGGACATTTACTTGAAACTAGGGAAGAATTTTAAAGTTTGCAATTACATGTTTGCAGAAGTCATGTCATCTACTGAATGCCCTAAATAAATTGGACAGGAAAGGAAATTAAGCTGTTAGTGAGAATCAGACCATTTTTCTGAATTTGGGATTCTGTCCAGAGAGTCTGAGCATATGTCCTGCTTTGCCTGAGGCTGTAGGGTGAGCAAATCAACCCGAGGAACATATCTGCATGGCTCATGGAGCCACCTAGCCTGCTTCCCTGTTCTAAAATAACTCTTTCCTCTTCTACATTGTCTGAATCTTGAGAAAAGTAGGACTAAAATTCATGTTTTCGCACCTTTCATTTGGCAGCACTTTGGGATGTGGTTTTCCTGTTGCCTTTCAGTAGTTTCTCGAGGTCAAAAAAAACAGTTCTTTTTTTTTTCTTTTCTTCTTTTTATAGATGAAAGAAATTACAAACCGAAACATTTCCTAGATTTACCGAATTCTTCTCTGCTAGGTGCATTTCGTGCTGACATTCTCTTTCATGGAAAATGTTCATTCACTAGGCCATAGTAGTTTTCTTAAATGAAAACTGCTTTGGAAATGTCATTTAACAATACAGCCACCTGCCATTTCACTGGTGACTTTATGAATGATTTTGCTGTAGCTAGTCCACCTTCTGTGCCTGCAATATTTTCTAGCAATGGCAGGCATGGCTTTTTTTAAACTCAAACATTAATAGACATTAAGCCTCAAAATCATTAAAGACACTCATGAATTTTTATCCTTGTGCATGGTTCCACTGGCCACGGTAGCAATAAACTTTTGAAAGATGAGCTTAGCCACAATCCTACCACATGGTATTAACGTGACACTGAACTTCCTCATGTGCATGCTATGATCAGGTGGCTAAAATTTTAGCTATCAACCCTGACGATTTTCAGTAGCCTCCAGTTTGTACTTCACAGTTATTTTCAAGTTTTTTGTTAATTTAAAGCAATACCCTTACCAGGAATTTTCATATATTTCACAAATATTCATGAGTTTTAAGAATAATTCTAATTTTCCAGAGTTTTGGTTTTTGAGAGGTTGTCATCACTTGCACCTCCTCTTGAAAATTTTACCTCTATTTACTGTTTTTGCTTCAGTCTCTTCTCACGCCCCCTTGTCTCCATGGAAATCCTCTTCCTTTATCTTCCAACTTTCCGGTTAAGAGGAGGCTTCTCTTTGGTGTCTTTTGATATTATTCTCAGTATCTTCTCCAGTTTTCTGTCCCTGCACGGTTGAATTGCGGGTTTGCCTTGCCACTTTTTTCCATCTTTCCAAGATGATTTCCAGGAGTGTCTCTGTAGCTATCGGCTAGATCAAGGCCCATCTTGAGTAGGAGTTCTAATTCCCTCAACACCAAGCATATTTACCTCCTCTTTCATGGGTCGTTGTAGACAATATTGCCTTCCCATCCATCTCTTGGGCTGTAACTAGAGCACCAGACACAACCCAGACATTTGTTTCTTTCTTTATTTTACAGCCATTCTGTGTCCAAACCTCGCAGGTCATTTTAGGAGGAAATCTTTTCAAATTGAGCCCTTTTGCTGCATCTACGTGGTGAAATCTCATCCCATCTGTGACCTTGGTCTCGATTCTTACATCAGGCTCTCTTCTGGCCCTGAAAAACATAGTGCTGGCCTCTTGCATCTATCCAGGATGCCTTCTTATTTGCCCCTGGTGGCCTTGCATGCTGGAAAGGAGCTGTGAGAATCCGCAAAATTCTGCTTCTCCAAAGTCTTCCTCACAACTCCTTTGCTGTCCCTTCCAGAGACACCTTTGAGGGCTCAGACCAGAGGCCAAGCTAAGATCTGCTGTGGCAGACAGGGGTGGATCAGTGTTGCAGGGGCCACCTTATGTTATTTACTGGAATGCATTTCTCCCCCTAACGGTGCTGATGTGGGTATGTGTTACTGTGGCTTTGGGTGATGAGAGCTCTGGATTGTGAAGGGCTTCTGGGCCAGAAGGGGAACTAGTTTAAAGAAGTTGCACTTCCAGCTGTTGCTTAAAATCACCGCTGCCCTCCCATTTCTCTGCAGGAGTTCATCAAATTTGTAATGCCTTGTGTCTCCGGTGTCTTTTCCAGCATGTTTTTTGAGCTTCCTGTCTTCATTGCATGTCAGGACTGGTTTTGTCCACGTGTCTCAGATTACTTAAGATAGAATAAATGTATAACTGCACTTACAGACTTGATCCTTTTTTTCAAGCAAGTGTTTGAAGCGGTTTGCCTCAGTTCTTGAAGTTCTTCTCAGTGCCCCAGTTGTAATCTTTATTTAATGTGCTCAAAATTCTTAAATTCTTTCTAGTGAATGAAACACTATGAATATTACTTATTTCTCAAATATTTTGTTCCTCTGGGAACTTGTTTAAGTGGAGAACATCTTAGTTAAGTTATTCTCAGTCCCTTTATAAATCAAATCACTGAATATGCATAAATTGAAATGTCTGAGATACGGGAAGGAAATATGTCTTTATCAGGTTTTATGGGAGTCTGAACTCTGACTAGAAATGTAATGTGTACTTTGAGGAAAAGGAAGGCAATTTCTGGCTCAGACAAAGTTAATCAGAGTAGTGAGGCATCTGGTTTTAGTATTAATAATGAAGCGCTTAGTGATTTCTTAGAGGAGAAACTTGAATAAAGGACAATTAAATCCTATGTAGTTCTTATGATATCAGAGCTACTTTTCTTAATTAAAATGATTATTCTAAGGAGAACCAGAAAAGCTGGGGAAAAAGTAAAGGGTTGAAAGTAATTTATCAATAAACAAGTTTTGAGCTTTCTTATTGTAACCATTATTAAAAACAACAAAATGAGTACCAGTTAACTTTGTCTGATTCAAAGAATCATGTTTCCTTTATCTAACACTTTCTGTTATCAGATTTTTTAAAACATACTTTCAGTAGCTCCGATGTAGCGTTTCCCACGTCAGAGGCTCACTGGAGACAGCAAGGCTCACAAAAAAGAGCAGAGGTGACTCTCTGGGCAGAAGACTGTTCTTTCCATTTGGATTCTGTGGAGAAGGAAATGCTTGGAAAATGGCAATATTTTTCAAATGAATTACTGATTTTGAACATAACTTTAAAGCAACTGTAAACATTTTGGGGCCAAAGTAATTCTGCCTCAGCAGCGGTGATGTTGCTCCTACTGGAGGTATCCTGGCATGCCTGAAAGGTAACAACAGCCCAAAACCAGCCAACCCTAAGCCGTTCTGCACCTGGTGTGCAACCTGCATCCCTCCTTTACCTTTCTGTGAGAATCTCCTAGGCCAGGAATTTCACAATTATCAGCAGGAGAGAGACAGATTCGAGATGATTCTGACCAAGTAGCTGCATAACCAGCCTGCCCTTACCTTGAAATAATGCAAGACACACAGAGGTGTGGATAGTCATGGTTTAAATCCCCAGACAGGTATCAATCTTGTGATTGTTCAATACTTTAAACCTTTATTTCTTTAATACATAGACTGAAAATTACTGTGTTATATGATTCAGACTGCAGTATCAAGCACTGTAATCTCAAGGTTACCTCTATTCTGAGTATGTCTGGAGTCCTTCATTCTCTGCAACAGAACATTTTTGTTCTTTTTCTTTGGATCTTTTATCCCAAAAAACAACTCCATTTGCTGTTAAGGCTGGATCTAAAGAATTCATGAAAAAAGGATTACCAGAGTAGTAAAGCTGCAACTATTGTTTTGCAAAGCCGAAAAAAAGCCCCTTTACCTGCATAGCACTAGGAAGTTTGCCATTTACTCTAGATTTAATAAATGCTCTCGTTTCTGTTTAATACAAGGAATGTCATACTGTGGTATTTATTGAGAAAATGAATATTTGACAAAATTATTTGCAGTTAAACTTTGACAGTCTCGCAGTTGCTGTGCATGGAGATTGGTAAGCAACCACTGGTTTGGCTTTGTTGAATTAGTGCTGTGTGGTTCTGAAAAGCGTCCTGAAGATGATCAGGAAATTTTGTTGTGGTTTGTTTTCTCTCTGAGTTTTCTCCCTGATACAGCTTTTCTATTAAAACCTTCTTTACATTCAACACAAACATTTAGTCCTTTTACAGATTTGGAAAGGAAGAGGAAGGGGATTTACTTCAGTGTCATGTGGAAAGCATCTAATTTTTGTTAACAGATCCCTTTTGGTGTGGTTTTTAACACCTTGTGGTTTCCTTTACCTTCATAATGTGTTGCTTAACCCGATGGGACTGGGTATTAACCACCTTCGCTTGCTAAATTTTATTGCCATCTGAGTAGACTTAAAAAAAAAGAAGATGACTGAATACAAAATATATCATTGCTGATGGAGAGTTGCTACTGCTTAACCAAATCAAAACTCCGGTGGCAAGAGAAAAGGGACTAGCTCCACATGGGTGCTAACAGTGTTTGTCACAGCTGCCAGAACGCGAGATGCCGTTTTCCATCCTGTCCTGCCGAGCATTTCTGCACATGTGATGTCTGCCGGATATGGCTCAGATTCAGAGGCAGAGTGGTACTTGCTGTTACTCACTGGACAGTGGGAGCTCTCTGCTCAGTTTGCAAGTGTGTGAAGAACCTGAAAGGCCTCCCTGCAGAAGCGTGCTGCTAGGGCATGAGAGTCTGGCAGCAGCACTCTGGCAAAGTGACAGAAGTGGCTAAGGGAGATGTGATCATCTTTAGAAGCAGATTTATTTCAGTAAATAAGCAATTATAAGTTAGGCAGTGATAGATTGAGAGAAAAGCTCAGTTTCTTACCATCTTGTGGAGTTACACGAGATTTTGGAAAGCAGCACCGCAATTAGCAGCTTAGTGGGGGGTAAGAACAAGTAGTGACACAGTATGCATCAACTGCCTGTTGTTGGGGTTTTGTTTTCCAAAATCAGCTAGGGGAACTCTACCAGTCTGCTTTGTATGGGAAATAGATCTGTGACCTGAAAACTGAGGGGTGATTCGTGTTCTTAACCATCTAGTTGCCCCACGTTACCGTGATATGTGTGTGTGACTGGCAGTCCCAGCACTGGGTCTGCAGAGCCAGGGCCCCTTCCAGAGGGAACCCTCGTGCCTTAAACATCACTGGACACTTCTGTAGATGACATAACAATCCTTCATTTTAAAATGCAATAAAGTAGCTGTTAATGTTTGTGTAGTGAGATCAGGGCCTGACAGGCACAAGTCCTGTCCTGGTGTGGTGGGTAGGAGTGTTGTTTGCAAGGACCCTGCTGCAGTGGAGATGGGGCCGAGAATATCAGGAGCAGGAGGGCTCATGGGGTCTGGTGTTTAGGGCAGGGAAGCAGCAGTGCAGCTCCAGGCTCCTGCACCCGTGCTCTGCCTGCTGCAGAAAGGGCCGAGGGCAGCTCCCCGCGGCAGCAGCGTGGCTGGGAAAGAGGAGCTCTGCCCTGAGCTGGGACACGGGCTGCTCCACTCACTACCAAATGAAGCTGTTGCTTGAGTTTCCTGCATCTGCCCCCCTGTCTTCAAGGCAGTTCAGAAGATTAATGGCAGTGTGTTTATCTGAGGAGGGCTGGTGCTTCACTGAACTCGGGCTGAGGACAATGGGACCTATCCCCGGGCCGCAAACAGATTTCCCCGGGAGCCCGTGTAACGAAGCGATTTATCCCGCACAAGGATGGGCCCTAAGCCCCGTCTCAGAGCCAAAGCCTTGGATGGAGCACAGCTGTCCTCCTCACCAGGCCTCCCACTCCCGCAGCACAGATGTGGCACTGCGTGGAGGTCACGGCAAGGTCGCAGCATCGGGATTTGTTGGAGAGGTTTTAGCAATCGGCTTTTTTCCCAGCAGCGTCTAATCTCTCAAGTTTGCAAAGGAAGAATTACTCTGATTTGCAGCCTAGGCAGAACCAAGGAAGGAAACACTTCAAAGATTTCCTTCTTTATAACATCCTCCGTTCCTCAGGGCTGTTATCCTGCAGACGTGGAGTCCTTTGTGTTTCTCAGTGGTGTCGGGTCGGAGAGGGCAAACAGCCAAGGTGACAAAACAAACCCATGGTTCAGTCCACGTCTGGTCAGAAGTTTGTGCCCCATCCAGCAGCTGCTGATCTGGCCCTGATCACCCATACATTCCTAGCTCCAGCTTCTGGGTTACTGCTCCTTTTGTGGCCCTTTTTTAATTTACTTTTTTGGAACACAGCTATATATCCTGCTAGAGAAATTACAGACTTCCTGTTGAACACATTTCAGTTCAAGATCTGCCTGGACTTTGCTCTGTTTGCTCATGAGGGTGCCTGGGGGTCCCTGCCTGCCCCTGACAGCCCACACTGGAGCAGAGTTGGCAGTAGCTGAGGGCAGGCAGAGCCTGCAAGGGTTGGAGTGACATTATAGAGCTTGTAAGGACTTTGTGTTCCAGTCCCTTCCCAGCTGAATGCAAGCAAGCTGCTTCGCTCCAGTTTTCCACAGTTTCACATGTGTGCCTCAGATACTTAACACAGGTTGATATGACAACAGTAAGTAGAGGAGGACTATAGTGACAGAAATTTCAAGTCTTTTCTGGCCACTAGAAAATATTATGGCCATTTTTTGCGCAGTTCAAAGTGTATTCCAGCAGAAAGGTGAAGAATTAGGAAGGCAGACTTATATTATCTGTGTCTTAGGAAATGAAGTAAAATTTTGGCAATAAAAGAGCATCATGACAAAAGGTCTTGAAACTTATTTAAAACTTTACTAGAAACTACTCCTTTAAATTTTCTTGGTCTTTGAGAGAACTTAATTTCGGCATTTATCCAGGTCTCTTAGGTGGAGATGACTGTGTTGCATACCTGAGTACCTCTGAAAGAATGCATCTCGATACTGTAATATGAATAGCCCTTAGATTTTAAAGAAGGTATTTGATGGCACATTTGGTAGATGAAAAATTAGTGTGAATGTGTCACAAATGTAAAGTTAAGATTTGTAACAGATTTAATCTTTATAGCCCAGACATAATTTTTCACAGCAGCTCCTTCAATGTTCATTTCAAGCTTAAAAGTGTTTTTTGTAAAGATGGTTCTCTTTTGCAATTCAGAACTTTCGCCAGGCTTTTGATTTCCATTCTCCAATATACTGTATCATTACTAATTACTCTTTTAAGTTTGTTGCCACTGAAGCTTTAATGTTGAAAAACTTTAGGAAAAAGAATATTTGCTTTCTTAAGTCGTCCTTTTTTTTTCTCCTCCTCACTTGTCAAGTTCAAGTGTTAGCTGGAGCAGCAGGGGTGATTTCAAAGACTTTCTTTCCATCAAACGCAGGTAGTTCTGTGATAGTTCTGTGAGAGTTAATCCTGCGGACGTGCTCCTGTATCTGTGCTGAGTTTCCAGTGAGACAGAATTGTGTTCCTTTCTGAGCAGCAAGACAGTTCAACATGCAAATACTGGCGTAATTTTAATAAATTAAAAACTTTGCAAAGCATAGTTTGATGATACAATATTACTGTTTTCATAAGAAATAGCTGCATTTAGTACTTTCTCTATAACAAGCAGCAGAGACCCTTCCAATTTTCCTTAAGTGGGAAAAAAAGAAAATCTGGCCTTCTCATCATACTTTATATTTACATCGGATTTGCACTTAAAAATGATTCAGTAGTATTGCCTTTTATAACCAGGATGTGGAAGGACTTATTATAGCAACTGCTTGGCTTAGTTATAAATAGCAATACTGCATGTTTGGGGGCCTGAACTGCTGAACTCCATAGGTAATCCATTGTCAGAACCTATTATCGTTTCAGTTATTGGTGGGCATGAATTAAAGATTTGTTACTGTCAGACTGGATAGTGCTTAAAGGCAGTACCTGGGGGCCAGCCAAGCGCGAGGGCTGTTAATCTTGGGATTGTTCGCATGGAAGTAACGAGGTCTCTAAACAAAGGGCATCTGGAAGAGCAAAGATGCCGACCACTTAAAGGATTAATGAAAGGCCTGTAATGTGGGAAGAGAGGTCTTGGTGAGAGAATTTTTCTTTATAGAATATTGGGGTGAGGAGTTGATCAGAGTTAGCTAAGAGTGGTGCTGGAAAGGTGAAGCAAGGGAGAAGAGAGAGAGTAAGGAGGGGGTACCTGGGTCAAGTGAAATGAATCAGAGAAGAGAGGGTATGGGAGCAGGTGAGAAGGAAAAGCGAGGTTAAATGGAAGAAGGCCCAGATTAAAAGTGAAATAGCCATATGGATATGTTGAGGTTCAGAGGGTCCCTGCTGCTTCAGTGTGCCCCTTTTGCTGCGGGGTGTTTTCTGTGTGTTGGGGTTTTCTTTGCCTCGGCTTCTTGGGACTCCTTTCCTTTCTCCTTGGTGAGAGAATTGCCGTGGTGAAACTGAACATCACCCTCGAGGTCAGTCAGTCTGTGCTGAAATGCGCCGTGTCCGGCTTGCTACAGCTAAGGTGTTAGGGTGATGTCTGGACTTGATGATGTATCAGCCCCTTCTAACACTTAATTTCAGAGTCAAGATCCAATTTTCTCCAAAGTAAGAAACTTCTGCCATAAGGAAAACTGTTCTCACTTTTCTTTTCTTTTTAAGTGCTGCTGTCTTGGAAAAAGAAGTTCAAAGAAAACTTCTGATAAGTATTTAAGTATTTCCACTAGTCCCAGTAGTGGTGTCATATATAGCTGGAAAACTAATATAAATTTTCCTGCTGTGTGTTTTCCACTTCTCAGGTATTCTTTCTCTTTAACAATCTTATAAAGCATAAGAATTTTTATATTAATTTTGGAAATTTTGTGTTAATAGGCAAACTTTGGACCAGAAGTATGAAGGTTGCTTACAATATACTACATAAATTAGGCACAAAACAAGAACCAATGGTACGACCTGGAGACAGGGTGAGTATCTCAATGATTATTTGTAATCGTTCAAATCCAATGTTGACAAAGAGAGAATGAGGTATTTGGGGCGCTCAGAGGAAAATAGCGACGTGAAATAATGGGGTGTGGTGTGGGGTGCTGAAATCTGCTGTTTACTCCCTAAGACTGATCATTCAGACAGATGTTTTGACCTGCTTAATAAGTAATCTGAGCTGGTACCCCCTGAATAGTAACTGGAAATTGTGGCAGCATCAACAATAAACATTCCCATGGAAAGTGATTTTTGGACTTCTAACAACAGTCTGTTTAGCAAGAGCTTGCTTATGGAGCCTGGAGGTGTCATGTGGATAAAAAACTTACTTACTAATGACTTTGTAGTTGTTGAGATGGTAGAAACAAGAGGAGCGTTGTGGAGGACAAAGACAAGCAAAGTCAGCACATTTTGGCAACCAGTTGAATAAATAAATGACGCTGACTGGTAACAGAGAATATTTCCATTCCTGGTTCTGACTCTGATGCAGCTACTGCTAGAGGCTGAATCTAAGTAGATGGATAAAGCCCACAGAGAGCAAGAGTTGCAGAGGTAGCAAGATGAAGATGTTAAATGAAGACAAGAACATCCTATGGTTTTGCTAACAATGTACTTACAAACCTACCCCTCTGTCTGCCAAGGCTGGCTGAGCCTGCTGCTCATTTTCTCTGCCAGAGTGTGTATAGAAAATTCCACAGGTCCCATTCCAGTTTGGATCTAAGCCGTGGAATGGATATTCCAGAACAAATTTGTCAGAAATGCAAATTTTAGTCCTGCCCCTAGTCCTTAGAGTTGTGAGTGTGAGATTAAGTTTCCCCCCTCCAGGGTCTGATAGCAATTCTCAAACTATTGGTTCACTTGATCCTCTTGTGCCACATGTGAGAAACATGTCTGCTTGCATTACACAT
This sequence comes from Mohoua ochrocephala, assembly GCA_013398855.1. Classification (NCBI taxonomy): domain Eukaryota; kingdom Metazoa; phylum Chordata; class Aves; order Passeriformes; family Acanthizidae; genus Mohoua; species Mohoua ochrocephala. The sequence continues at coordinate 267,110 of VZTA01035489.1, read as the reverse complement.
GTCTTAGGGCTTCAAAAATGAGAGCATGCAATAATGCTTCCCAGAAGGAAAAAAGAGGGGAAAAAAAGTGACAGTCCTTCCTGTGTTTCTTTTTGAAATAAATCATCAAGAAATTAACTAAAGGATCTCTCGATCCTTAATCTAAATTGCTTCCTACAATGGCATTCAGCCAGGACGAGGATCTGAAGACTCTCTTTTACTTGACAAGTGTGTCTCTAAGCAACAGCAGAAGCAGCAAGTTGTTCAAGGGTACACATCGAAACAGTCCACCCAGAAAGCCCCAAAAGGAATAAAGTTCACATACGAGCAATGTGCATCTCTGCTTATCTCTTGTGTGCTGCCTGCCCATCTTTGTAGTCATCTTCTGCAGTAGTCACTGGCATCTCCTAACAGTAAGAAAGGATTTGTGGATAGTTCAGGCTGGAAGCTGGAAGTTTAGCTAGCACAGGACACGTAAGGAACAAATTGCGGCTCTTCTAAAATAAGTCTGCCTAGATTAGAGTGAAACAAATGTTTATAGCTGAGTGCTGAAAGCATATGCTTTGTGTTGTAAAAACATCTTGCCTGGCATCCCTGTGTAACAGGAACGTGATCATTTGAGGCAACTTCACATCGAAGATGAGGTGTTACAGCACTTCTGATGCTCTAGGCTGTGATTCTGGCTGTTACACCCCTGTTATAATAACTTAAAAGCTTTCTGACCTCTTTGAAGGTGACTTTATTCTACACAATGTGTCTTGTGTGACAACACTTAAAGGTAGTTTTTAAATACTAAATGAAACACAGGCACATATTTCTGGTCTTTTCCAAACGAGAATGTATTTGTTTCCTTATTTTGATATATATGAAATAGTTTATATTTTCCCTTTAAAAACACCTGCTATCAGTACAATCTCTGTTTTTCATGACTACCATTACCTCACCTCTTAGATTCTTTGAGCCAAAAAATAAATGAACGTGCCTTCATCTCCTTCCCTGTTTCTGGTATTATACGTGGCAAACCGCATTTGCCTTCTGTAGTAACTTCAGAAATTTAACCTTGCATCACCCCAGACAGCTGCCTGGAAATTAATCTTGCTCTCTGAAATATCTACTGGCTAACCAGATTCTCTGTTAATATACACTGTATGATTTGTTTTTCTTCAACTTTATCCCTTTTTGCTTTTACACACATTATTTATTTATTTGGTACAAGTCTGTTAGTGATTAATGTTTTTTGGAGAGGAAGTTAATGCCTCATTCCCACTGGACTTCAGTGAGATTTTTTTCACCTCTGTCAGCTCCTTTTCAAAGATTCCCAGCCAAACCTTCACTGCCTTTGTGTAAGCAGAGACCAGTGCGAAACCCAACAACCCTCAAAGTATATTTTGGGATCTTTCAGATGTTTACTGGGCTCAGCAATCTCTACCATCCGCTCTGTGCACCTGGCAAAATCCCTGTATTTCCATTTGCATACAGCAAGCTCTGCACAGCCATCTCCAGCACTTGGACTGTTTGATGTGCAAGTGTGCAGATAAAGTGGCTGTGTATTTGCTCTGACTCTAAGGAGTTATGAGGTTAAAGTCTTCAGCTTAGAAACCGGAGATATTATGGACCCACTTGGACAAGGCTGGTTAGATTTCTTCTCGTTTGAAGAAATCAAGTTGATGTATGGAAGGTGACTACCTTTGAAGACATGTGAAAGTTCTGGAAACACTTATAATCTCCAGTAACTGAACCTTGGAGCATACATGAAAACATCATGATTTTACTCCAACAGAACTCTTATGGATGTCGAAGCAGTCAAAACTTAAGCGCTAACAAGTAGTTTCAGCAAATTTCAAGGTGCTATGATAATACAGCCTTGTTCTGTGTGAGCCCAGAGGAATGAGGTTTGGAATCATTTGCCATGCCTTTGCATGCCACTGCAGTTGACTGTGCAGGAGTAACCAGCTGTGTTACAGCTGTTCAGGACATGAGCTGAGAACACCCATCTGACTGAACCGAAACAAAACTGCAGAGAGGATCCAGCCGCTAAGGTCGTTCACCAGTGAGAGCAGTACTGTTCTCTGCCCTTGCAAGGAGAGCTGTGGGCTCTCTGAAGTTGGTGGATCCTCAGCAAGGCTGTGAACCCTCCCCTCTCCTTCCCCTTTGCCTGGAGGATCTCAGGCATTGTCCTGCGTCAGGCAGGGCCTGAAGGAGTTAAGCTGCACAGTTTAGCAGCTGCTGAGCATTCCAGTGGTCTGTGATTGGTTTTGGCGTTCTTTTATCTAAATAATTCCCCAGCCCTAGCCCTTAAGCTGTGAAGTTCAACAAATCCACACCTAGGTTGGCATGCGATATGGCCAGCTCTGGTTGTGATGTTTGCTTCTAGATACCAGTTTTTTGTGTGCACACAGCACACAGAAACTTTACACTTGGGCAACAGGACAGTCCTAAAACACAACTGTTGCATGAGGCGAAGTATAGTGAAACAAAGAAGTGTGTTCATGATTGACATAATGGCATTTTAAGTCTGGGTAATCTGAATTGGTCACATGTACACTTCAGTTTTAATAACTTCAAGGAAATTATTACATTAGAATCTAAAATTCTTTTAATTCCATTTGCTTGGTTATTTAACACCGGTAAAGCAATCAGTTAATTCAAACCAGATGAAAGGTGTTGTCAAAGTAGGAAACAATGCAGCATGAAAATATTTAACTACATCCTAAGTGAAAATATTCATAAAAGGAATATTTATCAGAATAAATTCCTTCTGATTCCTCATTCATCTGTCATTAGGCATTTGAATAGCTGTCTTAGAAGTGCTCCAGTATCATCTCCATCCAAAAGGAAGCGTGGAAACTCCGATTATCATTATCCGACACCTAGGATAAAACATTTTTAACGTACATCTCTCTCTTTCAGGTAACACTCGTGTTTCCTAACAATGATCCTGCTGCTTTCATGGTGGCGTTTTATGGCTGCCTGCTCGCGGAAGTTGTCCCCGTCCCTATTGAAGTGCCACTTACAAGAAAGGTGGGGAACTGAGTTTCTTCTCTATACTCCATTTTAGAACTTGCGTCAGAATAAATCACAACTGAACATAGCTTTTGAGTACATTTTTGTGGTTAGCTAGCTCTGAATCTGAGGATACCAAGATAGCGCTGTGTGGTGAATTATATATAGTTCCTTCTTTTTGTGATGGAAAATCTGAAGATGTGCTTGCAATTTCAGCAAATTCAGGTCTGCATGGAAAATGAGAGGAACATTTTTCAAGATAACGGCACTGCCAGTCCTAGATGGATTATCTTTGCTGCCTTTTAAAGCCTTCTGGTGTTGGCCACTGACAAAGAATCATTGGCAACAACTGCTGATTTTCCACCTGTCCCTGCAACCCAAGCTATGTTATAATGCCACTGATGCTGTGTGTGCTACTTCAAAGCACTTATGGAAATGCCTTCTCCTGTGTCTCTGTGTGCATATGTATCCCAAAGCTTCTGTCACCACGGTCACCTCTGCCAAGGGTGGCACTGGAACAAATTCAGCTCAGGAATTCTTGCCGCAGAACATACATTCATAGAGAAAACTGACCACTGATAATCAAAAGCCTTTCATGCCCAGTGTTGGTTTAAAGATTCAACCATGTATCCCAGAGAAGTGTTAGGAGACAGAGCAGTTCCAGCTGGAAAGAGTGTCTGGGGGCTGTGAGGAGAGGGGGATCAGTGGTGGAGGTGAGCCACAGCTGGGTCACTTACATAGATTCTGCAGAACCTGCATTTTTTTCTGAGGATGTATGCCTTGAAGGCTGTAAATACAGCAAAATGTATTTATTCATTACAAGTGGTTTTTGGTTGTATCTCCTTAATTTACCATGTTTGGCTGCTCCCACATATCCCTTGTATAATTACTTTTTTATTAGCTAGCACTAATAATGCCTTACTTTAATTATTTGGTCTGGACTTGTCCACACAAAGAGTGTTCTTTAATCCTTATGAGCTTTCTTTCTTAAAGTAAATTGTTTTGGAAAATATTGGCTGAAGCCATGAGATGTTTCCAAGGAAAGGGCTGAGCAAATGTATTGCTTTGGTCAAACATTTTCAATGTTTCAATTGTCCAGGGCTTTTCTTTGAAATGTTCCAGTGTTAGAGTACTCTGGAGCAGAAGCTCAAATCTTTGTTTCATGGACAGGTACCCTGCCTTTCAAAAGAAAGCCCTGAAAACAAGATTGTGAGCCCTCACAAAGCCTTTGCAGTTTGCACATCTCACACAGCAAATTAACAGCTTGAAATATCTGGAGATTCCTTTCTAAACAAACCTTCTTGAGCCTTCCTCACCTCTGGGAAGCTGAGTTGACCTCAACATTTCTCCATTTCAATCACACATGTCCCAGCCAATATGTCTGGTGGGCTCCTGCCATGGTGAGACCAGAAGGTGGCAGGGAGAGAAGGGGTGGGAGCCGGAGGAAGGGGCAGATTGGTAAATTGGTGAAGGAGGAGAGGGAGGGAAGGAGTGGGTCAGACCACAAGAGGCCACGATCCAGCTGAGATTTGAGAGCCACTGAGCAGAAGGAAGGACCAAGGGAAAGAGGAGACAGGATGTGCCCCAGCTTAAACTGTCTGGGACTGGAGGAAAGATGCAGGTGAGCTGGAAAGGCCATGCAAGGGGAGAGGATGGGACCTCAACCACCATACCTGCTTTGGGGAGAAGGGCTATGCTGTTTCGTTTCTAAAATGCTGTATTTGATAACGCTGAGAGGGGGACATGGCTGTAGAACAAGGCTGATGATTTCAGTAGAAACACGTTGCGTTTGCACTGGGCTCTGATTGTGCCTTCACATCCAAGGGCAGTACCTTTAGTCTGAGGCAGTTGCATAACATGGTGCATTATTTTGATAAAACCCAGAGATTTTATATGCATCAACGTAATAAGGCCAGCAGAATATGTACATTTTAAGATCTTACAGAGTGCTCAAATGGGTAAATCTGCTTTCATTCCATGAAAAAAAAAAGAATCAACATGGTTCTGAGGGTTAAAAAATCTGGTATGTCTTTCCCTGTCACTATTTTCTGAGGTTTAATGACATTTTAAAGCACATAGATAGGTGTAAATTTGATTTATTTTGGAACATCTGATACCACATCCATCCAATAAACTATAAAATCCAGCTGTCCAAGTAAATACTCCGTGTCAAATGAATAACTTACCCTAATTTGGCTGAACCTCTTGGGTGTTTGTTTTTTTTTAAAATATGTGTCTATATATGGATATATAAATATACACTTACACATGTATATATATATATTTATATACAGGAATTTATACAGACTCAGACTGTTTATCTCTTGCCACGATGTTTAAATATCGAATTAATAACACAATAACAGAGATGTCAGTTAAAAAAGCAACATGATATATACTCTATAAATAAAACTATGCAATCTCACAGCATATACTATTGCAAATATCTTTGCATTTGTTTATATGGAAAGGCAACTGGAGTGGAAACAATGAGATGAAAATCGTATTCTGAGTAGTCCCAGAAGGAATACCTCTGCCTGGTCAAATGGCAGTGGATTGCTTCTGGCATCCGTGGGAAGATGTCATTCGTGTCATCACACAATGGCCTAGACCGTTCTTTTATGCTTTCCCATTTTTTGTTCTCTTTTCTGCATGCTTCAGTACATTCTGGCAGTGGACATCCTTTGGGTTGCTTTCTGGAAGACAGAGATGTGAACTGGCAAATAGACCAGCAATTACATTATGTTTTATATTGTGTTATACTATAGGCTCACAGAATAATAAGCTGACACAAGATGAGCTATTTCAGGCAGTTATATTAGCAGCCATTTCTAATATGAAAAGTTTGTATTAGCAGCTTTAATACTGTTGTACATTTTCTAAAGGAAGAGTTTTTCACAACTCTGTGCAGAATTTTGTCCCTGGCATTTTAAAACTGGCAGTAATGTTTGCAGCCAGGTAGACTTTTGGCTTACAGATTACTCAGCAGACATCTATACCTGTGTGGAAGTAAAGGCTTTTGCTTTACCAGCTCATAGATTTTGTGTGCATTCCCTTTTCTTTGTAGCATAACTGTTATTTTTTTAGGATTTTGACAGGATTTTCTTCCCAGTTCATTATCAGGTGAAGGTCCATCTTACCTTGCTCTTTCCTTCTGTATCCCACCTTTGTGTTGACAGAATACCTAGAATACCCCCAGGACTTCAGGGCATGTGTGACTTGGCATCTGGGATGGATTGTCTGAACTTCCAGCAACCATGCAGCATTCTCGAATTTTGTTCCCAGAATGCTTCCTAGTGTTTGGCAAAAAAAATTTGGAAATTAGAATTCATGGTTTTGCATGGTTTTGCAGCGTGATTTTGCCTCTTTAGACTTGGGACATTAGATCTGAAATTAACAACTGAAATCCCAAACCAACCCCTCATTCTAAAAGCAGCATTCAGGGGTTCTGCAGTCATTGTAACAACAGAACAAGCAGCATTTTTATTTCTCCTCCTTTCCCTGCCTTTAATACCATTGCAATGCCTTTATCATCAACACTCCCCAAAATTGTTGTAGCTAATCCTCATCCCTTGGCTTACAGGCTCTGTTCTCTCAGAATAGTGTCTCTTTCTCCAAATTTGCTTATGTTTCCCAAACATTACCAAATAATGTGTCCTATACAACATCTCTTCCTTCAGAGCTGCCACTTTTGTTAATCTTGTCTGAAGCTGGAGTATTACAAACTCTTTCATTGTATGTGTGATATGATGTGAATTGCAAACTGCATGTCATAGAATGTGCCATCAAAGTAGATGAGATGGGAGTTTCAACATGTCAAGTTCTAGTTCAAACAGTGATTTACTATGTCCCTTATGAAAAGATTTTAAAATATGGTTTTGATTTCTTTCTCTTTATATTTTTTAGGTCAATGTTTTTTTCCATTTGATCGGCGCCATGAAAAATTTTATTATTCTGCTCTGACACAGTCAGGGGAGCTAATCAGTTTTAATCTAAAAATAACATTTTTGTCCTCCGAGCACATTCATAGTTATGCTCAGTCACATGCTGTGAACATAGGAAGAAAGCTATCTCTCACAGATCTTCATGGCCTCCTTATCATAGGCAGAATTTGTAGCAGGGTGTGTGTGACATGAAAGCATGTAAAAACTAATTTCTCACTTAAAATGCTATTTCCTAGCCTGTTAGATTTAATGCTGTGCGTGCTTCCAGCAGGCATTTCTGTGCTCTTCCAGATGCTGGCTCTCACAGTATGATTGGAAGAGGTGTGCCTGTGTATTGTCTTAGGAAATCTGGAGATACCCACTCCAGAACATTTGGGGGGTTTTTTTAAAGGACGCTTCATACAGGGTAAAAACTGTTTTTCAGGAGCTCTTTTTATTTAATCCTGAAAGGTTATTAAAGCTTCAACAGTAGCCAGGGAGGTATATCTCTTCCAAGACAGTGAAATTGTCCCAGTCATATCTTTCTTTAAAAGAAGAATTATAGTCTGAAGGAAATACACCTTGACATCTTTCCTAGTGTTTCAGGGATAAAATGAGCTTTGCTTTCTCTCAGCTTTACTCGTCATAGAGCTGTAGTGTGCCAGGAACACTGGAGCTCTACATGTGTTTGAACATCTTTTGACAATGCATCTCTTTCTCCTCTGGATTTAAAATATGTATAGAATGTTTTTTATATTCTTTTCAGTGGCATAGTCTTCCAGTCCTTCCAAAGAATGTAAGTTCCCTGAGCTGCACCTGAGCCCCATGTGCACACTGCTGGGCCCTGTAAGCCTTGTGCCTGTCCATCCCTCCTCATACACTTCAGCAGTGGAGCACTGAGAAGTCCTTGCTCAGTTTGCCTCAGTGAATCTTAGATCCTTTAAAGTCCGTGTTTCCGTCTTGTATTTTCAAGTTTAGGAATGGTAGTGTCCTATAGAGAATATCACATTTCGTGCAGTGTCCCCTGCCAAAAACAACCATTGTCTTGCTTTTATTAAGGTTTTTGGAGATTAAGATGCTCATAGTTGCAGATTTCAGATGCAAATTGCAGGCAGACACCAAAGCTGTTGTCTGAGGAGACAACTAATGTCTTCATCTTGCAGGTGGTTATGAAGATTGTGTCTGCACTGTGCTTAATTTTAACTAAAGTCTTTGTGTTTTTTAAAAAAGGAGGGTTTCCTCGATGCCTTTTCACTTTTGGCTCAGACCCTGGTGGTGCTTGGCCTTTACAACTGATCATTGCCCTATTTGTTCTTTACCAGCAAAGTTTTGTTAGGGTAAGGGCACTGGAGCTCAAATAAGCGTTGTAACAGAAAACAAGATTAGTTCAGTCTGTGATGCTCCACCACATAATTCTCATTTTGAAAGCAGTCTGGGATTTGCAAGTGAACAGAAGTAACCTTTATCAGGCCAACCTTTGCACAGGCTGTCTCTTCCTTCCTTCCTTATTAGATAAGGACATGCACTCTCACTCACGGAGACTGGATCGTAATTGTTTTCCTTCACACAGATACTCTCACAAAGCATTATAGAAATGACATTAACAGCACGCTGAAATGCAACCACACGTGGGATTTTTTTATCCTGACAATGAATTATCACTCTCTGCAGCAGGAAGAAGACAATTTGCCTCCAGGTACTGGTGAAAACCTTTAGGGAACCTTTAATAAAAGTCTTTAGAGAACTTTGAATGCTTGCCTACAGCAGAGAGGATTTCCGGCTCGCTTCATCTGAAAGATTGATCTCTCTAGGTGTGTGCAGACATAGTCTAAAGCTATGCACACCTCATTTTTCATACCCCAGCAAGTGCTGTGCCTTCAAGAAATGTACAATGATAGTTCCAAAGTCAGCAATTGGTCTCAGACCTCATGCTACAATACCTCAGCTCTGTGTTTTGCCTTCCGCCCGCATTACGTGTCATTTCGAACTGTGAATTGTGGAGGATTTGACAATGAGCATCTCTGGCAAGTCAATGCGCCCCTGTCTGCAGCTGGGGCTGCGTTGAGTTGTATCACCTGGTCTCCGCTGGCTTCCTGAGGTTTTTCCTACCCCTACAACATTCAGGAAAATAGTGTTTGTGGCAAGTGGGGGGTTGCAAAGTAGCAGATCAGCATAAATTACCAAAATAGCAAGTAACGCTTCTGACAAACCGGTGTGTCCTGAAAATCTATTCCCTTCTCAGGTAGGAGAGTGATTTTATTTAAGAGGGGAAGAGGATTTTAGGGTTTTTTGTGGAAGATTGTTTGTTTGTGTCTTTTTGCTACTTACAAAGTAGTTTTCACCATTGCAACCATTCATTTCACATTACTCAAAAGGCAGGCCGATAGCTTGTCTGTGAAATAGAAATAATCATTCCCTTTAAAGTGAGTAGCCTTTTTTGTGGCCCACATGGAAGCTTTGACTGCTTCAGGCAAAGGATTGCACTTTTAACTCAAACTTCATTTTTCAAACACAAGTTTTGCCCAAGGTCCTCACTGTTCTGGGCCTGTCGTGCTGAGGTTTAAGGAACAGCAAAGACTGTTGTGTTTACATGGTTGAGGGTGTAGGTAACGTTGTGGTGTGTCTGGGGGACGTATAAAGGTTTCAGATCTTCCACCTCCTGGCTGTCAGTCCAGCATCTCAACACTACTTGAGTAGTTAGAAACAAGTTCTGTGGGGCAGCAGTTATCACAGAAGTGCCTGCATGGGGCAAGGGATGTTGACCCCTTCTTTATGTCTCTGTTCTCTGCAGTACTTTTAGATTCTGGGTCAGGATGGAGCCACCAGAAGCAGGCAGAAGGTGAGGATAACTAGTTATGGGGTGTGAGAGACTGAGACTGAAGGTGGAATCGATGGACACTGAGTAGGAGACTTCCAGAAAGCTTCATTGTGTGTTCATACTGCAAAATCCTCACCTGGAGCTCCTATGGCCCTTGAGAACAGTGTCTGTCACAGCACTTCTTCTTCAGCCTCTTGATTGGCCTTTTTCTTGCAAGGCAGGATTTAGGGTGACCACCAAAGCATGGCGTGGGATTTGAAAGTCTGTAGAACACACTGCCCACGCCTGGTGAAATTATTCCAGTCTCCTGTGGCAGTGTTACATCACACGGTTGTTCAGTCTTGTTTTCCTTACAATCGAAAGAATATCTGTACAGAAAAGAATGGGGTGAAGATTTTAATGCTGTTTGAGGTGGGTTGTCCTGATGTAAAGCAGTCTGCTATTACAAACTGTGACATGTGCATAGATTGTATTAAGAAATCTATGTATGTGCGTAAACTGCTACAAATGAATGATTAATATTCATGTGGACATACTCTAAGACAGTTGATATGGCACTAAGGGAAAGCGTAGTCATTCTTCCTTGTGCTATCTAAAAAACTCTACACTGTTAATACAAGTTTCTTTTCCCTGTTGTTTTGTTTTGCTGTAAGAAGAGTTTGACAGATGATTTCATAGCTGATACATCCCCCAGGGATATGGTATGCTGATGCTCTAAGGTCCACACTTTCTTCTGGGTTTCCTTATGTTAGATTTGTTAATGGAATTTGTTAGGTTAATTTCTGCTTACAAAGTTCTGCATTTAATGGAATTTCATTGCTTGAGAATTGGCATTTTCTTGATACAGTGGTGAAACAGTTTGTAGCAGTCTTTTGTAGGGTATAAAGTTACAACAACATTGTAATTTAAAATTGAGATCAATGCAGTCTCCAACAATTATAAAATTTATATGCCTTTTTTTAATTGGTAGTTAGAAATCCATACATATATTGGTAAATATTTACTAGATTAAATTTAATGGGAAATTTTGAGCAATGGTAGTATGAATCTGATATTTTTAGGAACTCATGACCTCCCTTTATGGATGGAAGAGTAGCAGGTCTCAGAAGCTGTGTCTTGACACAGTGGTGTTCTCCATGGAGCACTCCAGCCTTCCTCTTCCTGCCATTCCTGCTGAGGGACCCTCAGGGAGAGCCATCTCTCCTGCGCTGTTCAGGCACCCACATTTCCTTCCTCTTAGCAGACTCCAGGGGTGGAGACAGAAGGTCTTATCCTCATGTGGAACCAGGATTAGATCTGGCTAAGTGCTTGTCCCATAGGTTTGACAACACAGATGTGGACCAGCTGACACGAGAGTCAGTGAGGACAGTAATTAATGCTTGGCAAAGCCCATTAAGTCCTGGAAGCCCCACTGGTGCAGGTGTGGTGGGGCCAACAACGTGCTCCCCAAAGTGTTGTTCATGGGGGCACCAGTATTATTCTCTGTTGTTCAAAGAATACTCTCATTGTCTGGTTTTATATGGGGAAAGATGATACACATGCTTAAGTTTAAAAAGCCTTGCTGAAAAAATACCTTTTCATTTTTGCCTGATTTTATTAGCATTCTGGCTATAGTAGGCGAAAGCAAATGCAGTAATTCTGGATAGAAGGAGTTATACAGCATAGACTTGACAGATCAGTTAATTGTCCCACATTGCTTGCTCAGCTATCCAAGTTCTGATAATTGCTGCCATGTACATATTTTGAGGTGGTATGGAAAACTAAGCTTTTGCTTTTCCTCTGTTCTCATTGCTTCTCCATTTTAGATGGTTTTGTTTGACTACATAGAAATTGCATTAAGAATTAGTCAGTTAGGCTCTGGGGCTTTCTTTCCATCATACAATTTTGCTTTGAATAAATCAATAGATTAAGGCAACTGTTCCGTATTTCTGGTTGTTTCCATGGCTGAGTGTGCTCTATGATTGATTTGAAAGATATTTTAATTTGATCTTTTAAGTCTCTTTAGGCAGTTTTCAGTAGAATCATTCTGTGAAGAAAGGGTTAATACTTCAATGTGCATTTACATCTAGGGCTTTGCTCTGTTGAAGAGCCTTGTGGATAGATGTAAAGTTCATAAAAGAGTAATGACAAGGCACTATACATAAAGCAGACATAATGCTGTAGAAGCACAGCATCTCCTAAAGAACAGCTATGGCCTAGACTTGGAAATCATTATATGACTTCTTAATCCCACTGCTTCTATCCCCTTGATGAAAGTAAAATGTAATGAGCGTACTCTAATGGGCACTCGACTGTATGTAGTGCTCCTGAAACGTGCCTGTAACTACTCAATGAAATGGTTATTGATAGACCAGGTTAGATCAGCATAAATAGGGAGACTCTCACCACTGTACACCCATCATAACGTCTTAAAGGTTGAAAGCTTTCTCCAGGTGGAAGCATCTGCAATCCATGTTATTTCCTAGAATTGTCACCAAATCACAGAATGGTTGAGGTTGGCAGAGATGTATGTGAAGGTGACCTAGTCCAGCATCCCTGCCCAAACAGGGCCACCTAGAACAGGGTGCCCAGGACTGTATCCATGGTAGCTTTTGGATATCTCCAAGTGTGGAAACTCCACAGCCTCTATGAGCACCTTGAGCCAGTCACCCTCCCAGTAAAAAAGTGTTTCCTGATAGTCAGAGGGAATCTCCTCTGCTTTGGCTGGTGTCCATTGCCTCTGGTCCTGTCACTAGGCAAAGAAAGGAAAGAACCTGACTCCACCTTCTTCACACCCTCCCTTCAGGTGTTTGTACACATTGATTAGATCCCCTGCTAAGCATTCTCTTCTTGAGGCCGAGCAGTCCCAGCTCTCACTCTTTCCTCATAGCAGAGATGCTCCAGTCCCTTAATTATCATAGTGGCCCTTTGCTGACTCTCTCCAGTAGCTCTATGTCTTCTACCTGGAAGGCCAGAACTGGTCCCAGCACTGGAGATGTGCCTCACTGGTGCTGAGGGGAAGGATCACCTCCCTCACCCTGCTGGCAATGCTTTGCCTCGCACAGGTCAGGATGCCATTTGCTTTCCTCGTGCCAGGGCACATTGCTGCTTCACGCTCAGTTTGGTGTCCATCAAGACCCCCAGGTCCTTTACCAAAAAGCTGCTCTCCAGACCATTCTGGTACAAGGGGTTGTTCCCCCACAGGTGCACCACTTTGAATTTGCCTTTGCTGAACTTTATGAGGGCCCTTTATGAGGGCCATTTCTCCAGGGATCCTCTGGATGGAACAGCTGTCTGCCAGATCAGACATTCCTCCCAGCCACTCGTCATTTCTGAAGAGATGCAAGAGCAGATGCCATCTGATGGCTTCCACTCTCTTTATGATTTATGCTGCTACAGACAAGAGGATATCTAGCTTGTGGAATTCCTTTGTCAATGTACAGATGAGTTTTGATAGTCACCTGAAAGGAAATCAATGTAATGGAAAGAGACTGTTTCCTTCTCAAGATAATGTGCCCAAGGACAAAAATTATTTCAGCCTGTAATCACTTCTAATCAATTCTGTGTATTTTGTCATCTCTTAGGATGCAGGAAGTCAACAAATAGGCTTTTTGCTTGGAAGCTGTGGAGTTACCGTGGCCTTGACCAGCGACGCATGCCATAAAGGACTGCCTAAAAGCCCCACAGGGGAGATACCACAGTTTAAAGGTAATATGACCCTAGTTTATCGTGGCTCTCACTGGTCATTTACTACGACAAGTAATTGCACTTGTTTAGTGGCTGTGGGTGAGGGTCAGGCCCATGATAAAACACTTGCCATGGGAGCAGCTGTGGCTGCTGGGACACCGCTGTCCTGGGGTGATGGCTGCGCCGGCCTCATGGATGGAGAGCGGCACCAGTGCTCCCAATCCAGTTCTCTGCTGGCTCAGCCGGGCTGCTGAGACCATCTGTGGCCACAAAAATTAAGCCAACAGACTTAGGACTGTAGTAGATGAGAAGTATTCATATGATTCACTCCTTTAGTGAAGTGTAGGGACAGTAATTCTGACAGGGGAGTGGTAATGAAACTGCCTGGGTCAATAACAACTTAAACCGCCCAGCCATTCCCTCAGGGACTGCCTAAAAAGACCTCAATAGCTGTGTTAAGAAAGCAGTTCTGCAAAATCTTCTTTTCCAGACTACACTGAGGTTCAAAGAAAGCAATTTTTAGGTAATGGTGACACAGACCTTTCAAGAATAAAACTGTGGCAGGGGAGGCTTTTGTCTTGTCTTATCCAGCAGAAACTCAACAAAAGCTGGCTTTTGTTTGTATCTCAGGCTGGCCAAAGCTGCTGTGGTTTGTCACAGAGTCTAAACACCTCTCCAAGCCGCCTCGTGACTGGTTCCCACACATCAAGGATGCCAACAATGACACAGCTTACATTGAGGTGAGTTAATGAAGATGCATCTTCTCCTCGAATCATTACATATGGCACTTCTGGATTAGGTAAACATCATTATTCATTCAGTAGTCACAGAAGCGTAGAACATCCTGGTTTAGCCTGTTAATAAGTAATGTTTTCTAATAATTTTGACCAATACTGATTTCAGAAAAGTCAATGGAATGTTAAATTACATTTTGGGTGTTTCTAACATTAACGTTTTTATGTGGCTGCTGCGGTATTATATTACATTTGCCTTGACCAATCTTGGTTCTGTTCAGTGTGGGCTTGCCCACTAGCCTTGGGATGGATAGAAGACAAGGTTCACAATGAAACTTCAGTTCTCGTATCATAACCTTCAGACCTTTTGAAAGAGAAAGAATTTCTTGTTCAAATGCTTGCCTGTCACTAACTGCTTTATGAGTCACACTCCCCACAACAGAACAGCATCAGGAAGGGAAAGTTAGCAATGCTGTTGAATTTAATTTTCCTCCTTTTTTCCCCCCATCATTTTCTCCCCCTTCTGCATAGACTCAAATGCTTTGAATTCAGCGGTGTTAGTATTGAATTGAAATGATTCTTCAAAGGGAGTAAGTGCAAGTTAATGGACCAAAGGTGTTTCCTGTCTTTGTGCGGTCAGGACACTGGCTAGAGAAGCAGAGATGTCTTCATTCTCCATCCTGCTGATTATCTTTATCATGGAGAAATATAAATGTTTAATTTATTCTCTGCCACTGATAGTTCTCAGACTCTTGCATAAAGTTACAAAAATTATTTCAATAATCACCAATGGCCTCCCACCTCTTTTCTGCTGCTTTCTCATGAGTCTCATGTTCTTCTGATCAAAGAGTTTGTGTCTTTCAGACTACATACATATAGATTATTATCACAGCACTCAGCAAGGACTCTGCAGTCAGCTCTTGTCATATGCCTTACAAGATGCAGAAGGGAGAAGCTTGGGTTTAGTGGTTGGCCTATAAAATCCAACATGTAAACACTGAACAGACTGAACTAGGTTATTCTCTGCTAAATCTAGCCAGTCCATTAGTCATTGACATGATCAGAATTGTTAGAATTGTGTTTCCATAATGCCTATTTTCAAACAACACATGGATTTCAGATACCGAGCCTGGGAAGCTTCAGTCAAAAGAGAAAGCCTATCTGAAAAAAATTTGCTTTTTAACAAAGAAATGCCTCCAAAACTCCCCAGTACTGCTGCCTTCTTAAAATAGAGTCATTAGATGTGTCCATCATTCACCTGCAGAGGAAACACTTTAAACATAGCTATTAAATAATGGAAATAGGACAATTATTTCACATTGACTTTCCCTACTTATTTCATTTTAGTACAAAACATGTAAGGATGGAAGTGTGCTTGGGGTAACTGTGACAAGGATTGCACTGCTGACACACTGCCAAGCTCTGACCCAGGCATGTGGATACACAGAAGGTAGGGAGTGCACTCCCCTTGCATCATCCTTAAAATCAAGTGGGAATTGTAATTTATTTCTCATCAGTCTCCTACTTTATGTTTTACACAGTTTGGTGCCGAAGGCTTCTAGGTTTAAAAACATGATTTTTTTTTTCATTTGTTTCAGGAAATATGTTCATGTTTAAAATATCTATAGGAGAGGTACAAATAATGTCTTAACCAATATAAATCCTGCAGTGGAGATTTACTTTGAAAGTTAACCTTTGAGGTCATCAGTCATGTTATACTGAAGCTTCCTTCCTTTGAGTGGGTTTGCCTTGGGTCAGTGCCATGTTCTAAAAAATAAATTCTGCTTTGTTTTCGTTGGACAGCTGAAACAATTGTGAATGTACTAGATTTCAAGAAGGATGTTGGTTTATGGCATGGAATTCTTACAGTAAGTATGTTTTTTTATTCTCTGTGAGTATTTGAAAATAAACTAACCTAATATGCTTATTGCTGTCACAAACTGGGATGTCCTACAGTTTCTTCTAATACAATTTTTTCTGCTTTGAAAGCAAAATAAATGTGATTTAAACCCACGATCTTCTCCTAGTGCACTTACCCATAATGAGCATGGTAAAGATGTCAGTGTATTTTTATGTATCATGTCAAGTACTGGGGTCCCATTCTTATCATGTTATCTCAGCAATATGTGATTTTGAGATCAAGCTTTATAGTAGAAGAAGATCAAATTAGTACTTGCCTCTGTGGGGATATGATCCAATGGCATAGTCCTATTGCCCATGACTAGCTCCCCTGTCAAAACTCCCACCAACAGATGTTTTTGTTAACATTAAAGCATTCCCAATACTTTAAATTGCATTAATTTTCTACTTGATGTTGGAATGTCTCCCTCAATCGACATGGGAGACAACTGACATATTTTTAAGGATTGCTTCTAAAGGTGCTGTTGCAATCAGTGACTGACAAAATGTTCACTATTCATTGATCGTTTTAAGAACAGATGTCAAGCCTTGAAGGGTCATTGTTTGGGGGTCCCATGATTTTGGGGGTCCTTATGATTCCCAGTGATCTGTTTTTCCCATGCAGTGTTCCCATACTGTTCTTACTATCAAAGTGCAGTAATGACATTTCTGAAGCAGAAATGATTAGGCTTAACACCCTTAAGTACCTCATGTTAAAAAACCATCTTTATCACTGGTTGAAAGCAAGTGTCTAATAGAGCTTTTCTGTGCCTTCCTTCGTTATTAATCTTGTTCCCAACTTCATTTTTTTCAGTACTTGCCTGTAAGTGCTTTTCCTGTACCTATGCTTGTGCCAGACTGAAAGGAGAACTATCTTTTGCAGTTCTCCAAGTGTTTAGATGACTAATCCACTGGGACACTTAACCTTTCTTAAACCTAGGTTTTCCAAAACAAATACTGTATTTAACCTGAGCTTCTATGAGGGGAGGCGTGTTGCCCTCAGGAGATATTTCTAAATGGTAACAGAAGTAAAGCAGCAGCTCATTTACAGGCTGTTTGTTTAACACTGAGAAATCACTGATGCAATTGATGGGCTCAGACTGAGAGATCAGTTTTGGATTTGTCATTGGTTTCACTCAGCTGCTTTTTCTAAACTTCCTGGAACTTTTCATGACCTTGTTGAAAATACTGGAATTAGCTCACCCGGAGGGGGACTAAAACCTCCTTCATTTATTTTCTGTTAAAATAAATTGATCTCTGCTTAGTCTAGGACTTCAATTTCTTTGTCTACTGTCTTTTAAATAATTTGTGCCCCACTGCCATTGGTAGCTTTTAGTCTTCTCAGAGATGGATTTCTGTAGACAGATATCTTGCTGCTTGAGCTTTTTAGTACAGTGTTCATATATATGGCAATTTATCAGGCTTAGGGATAATATTAACCTACATAGCAAACATGCAGCCATTCTTCACCCAATGGTTTTTTAATTTTTTTTGTTTTTAGAGTGAACCTCTTTGAGTATGAATAGAAAGAAAATGTTTCTTTTCAGTACTGCTTAAAAGTTACGGTCTGATTTGTCCAAGTCATTAATCCTTAATTAAAGCGTTGGAAAATGGGTGTCTGTTTCATCTTAATGTAGGTAGCTAGATAGGAAAAGCTGGTTGCCAGTACTGACAGTAAAATAAGCACAGAGTGATTTGCATAGATGCCCCTGCCCATAACACAATATAAGTAGTTACCACAATTTTTGTATGAAACCCTTTTATTTTTTTGATTTCAGAGTGTCATGAACATGATGCATGTTATAAGTATTCCATACTCCTTAATGAAAGTGAATCCACTGTCATGGATACAAAAAGTCTGTCAATACAAAGGTAAGGAACAAGAATATACAGAAGTTTGCTTGATAGTCAAAATCCAAAGTGCAAATTGATAACACATCCCATCTGTCTAGCTTTTATGTGGTGTGTTAGTAATTTTGTCATTGTTATTGCAGCGAAAGTTGCCTGTGTGAAGTCCAGAGACATGCACTGGGCGTTGGTGGCTCATCGAGACCAGAGGGACATCAACCTCTCCTCACTGCGGATGCTGATAGTGGCTGATGGTGCAAACCCATGTAAGCTCTGCTGCTCCACTTCAGGAGAGAACAGGAAGGGGTTTCTGTCTTGCATTTAAAGTTTCGATCTTCAGCCATCTCAGCTAAAATATTTGCAAAATACACACTTTGTCTACTACAAACTGTGTGACATTTATGGAAACAGTAATTAGTTTGGGATTTTTTTCAAAGTGTATTTTTCTTTAGCTCATCCCGAAACAAACTCGATATTCCATATAATGCAAGTTGCAGTAAATCCAGTTTTGTTTAACATCACAGTCATGTATAAAGACTGAAGCTATAAAAGTTGAAGCAGTGAAGACCTTAAGCTATGGAAAAGATCAGAACATTTCCTCTGAATGATGATTCTCAGATGCAGAAGTAGCTGAGAATTTTAGGGGAATACTTATGCTACTCTAGAGAAACACATCTGAATCACTTCATGGCAATTAACAGCATGAGCTGTTTCTCTGTATTATTTAAGATACAAGTGTACAGGTGTTCTGCTTGTTTGTAGTAGTTTAGTAGTTTGCTTGGAATTTCTGAATTAAATCTCTAATTTCCCTCATCCTAAAAAAGAACACTGTAATGAAATAGATACTGTAAATCTAGCAGTAATGGCTTTTCTATGTAAGCATAATGAAAAGACATCATGTTCAAAAATTAGTCTTTATTCCCTGTATGCATATGTACAACTGCATATACATATATATATAGTTGTAGCAGCTATGATGTATTTCCCAATGGACGTGGATCCTTTTTAAATTACTTCTCCTGAAAAGCCTATATATTAAATAGTAAATTTGCAGCTTGAATAGCATCACTTCAGAAATCAAATTATTTTTCGCCTCTGATTGTTTGTTTTTTTTTTTTTCTTTACCCCAGGGTCCATTTCTTCCTGTGATGCATTTCTCAATGTCTTCCAAAGTAAAGGTCTAAGGCAGGAGGTCATTTGTCCCTGTGCTAGTTCACCAGAAGCTCTCACTGTCGCTATTCGAAGGTATGTGTTACACCAGTGGAAACAGACCCACTGAATGTGTATATGTGGTAATTTGAAAAAGAAAAAAAAGAAAAAAATTATTCAAGTATGAATCTGCATATTTAACTTCTCTATGATATGTATAGTTTGCAATTTGTTTATGTCCAAGGAAGACATACAAGAAGAATTTATAGAGTAACGATTTAACTTCAGAATGCTTTATGGTTCCCATTGCTGTAATTTTATCTAATTTTAAATTAAATAAATCGAAATGCAAAAGCTAATTCTGTAAATAAAAATGTAAAAATGCCACTGTAAGTATAAAATTAATTAAAATGTGAGAATTAAGTGGAATTGCCATCGAGAAAAATCATGTTCTTAAGTAGTCTGTTTAAAAAGAATTATGACATTCTGCAGGTTGTTTTTGGATGACAGGCACTTTTTAACCATTCATAGACTCTCAATAATCATCTGGAAATGCTCTTTGAATCTGAGGGATTTGTGCCTAGAAATAAAACAGATAAATTCCACTAAAACTGCTAAATGCTACTGAAACTGTTAAGCCTTATGTATATACAATCACAGGGCTGTTCAGGTTGAAAAAGACCTTTAAGATCACTGAATCCAAACATGAACCCAGCACTGCCAAGCCTTCACTAAACTGTGTCCTTGTGCCACTTCCACACCTGTTCCAATGCTTCATGGCCCTTTGGGTGAAGAACTTTTTCCTAATATCCAATCTAAACCTCCCCTGGCACAACTTGAGGCTATTTCCTCTTGTCCTGTCACTTGTTACTTGGGAGAAGAGACCCACCTGGCTACAGTCGCCTTTCAGGGAGTTGCAGGGAGTGATAAGTTCCCTTCTGAGCCTCCTTTTCTCCAGGCTGAGCCACCCCAGCAACCTCAGCTTCTCATAAGACTTAACCAGTAGAATCCTGTCAGGAGTGCTGTAGCACACAGTACATGGTGTAGGTATTGTCTGTTTTGGCAGAGTTCTCCAAAAATTGTGCCTTGAACAGTAAGCACTTTGTTTTTAAGTTCGTATTTCTGCAGCCAATTATAATTGTTTCACGTTAGAACATGCAGTATAAACATGTAAAGCACTAAAATAGCATTAAGTAAAATACTTCCTGCCACAAATTCTTAAATACACCATCCAAGTGAAATTTAACTAGATTTTCAATTAGCTTTCCAACAGAACATTACAGGAAGAAGGACATGAGGCCAAGAGTGTGTTTGACTTTCAGCCACCTCATTATTAGTTTAAAACATCTGAAAGCAATCCATCAGGGACTTACCCTGTCCAGGTTAGTTGTCTTTCTGTGAACTACAGGGCTTCAGAGAGCCCTGCATTCAGCTCCATCAGCCTGTCCTCAGCTTTATACCAAGAAGTACCACGTCTCTTTCCCTCAGATGGGTTTCCCTGCCATAGGCTGTGCAGCCCTTTGCTCCCTTGGAATGAGCTCTTGCTTGTAAGTTCAGGGAGGAGGTGAATGGGCAGCAGATGTCGCTTGTGCTGAACACTGAGCAGGTTTTTAATTTCCTGGGCTAGCCCTGGAAAATTTGGCCCAAATCACAGGTTATAAAGTGGGAGAACTTCATAATGGCATGGCTGGTGTGCCCTTTCTAGATGTAAGCTCTGTGCCTGTAGCTCTCTGAAGCACTAAAAATTCATTTCCGAATTAACTAGCATTGAGAGCTTACAAAAAAAATTATTAGCACATAACACTGTGGATAATTCAAAATAAAAAAAAGGCATTTTTATCTTCAGTGCATCGCTGTGTAATTACAGAGCAGTTCTTACTGCAGTGAATGTTACTGAACACATATCTCCTCTTTTTTGAAGTCTATTTAATGGTAGGATAATGCTAGATGAACTTGGGAGATGTAGCATTTTTCATTTTGTTCAAGCCATCTCCACTGACAGTAAAGTCATTATCATACAAGTTCCAAAGAGCTACTGCTGAAGTATGCATTAAAATGACTCCCTGCAGAGCAGAGATCCAGAGAGCTCCCTGTTAATGTTCTGACTTTCAAAATCTATGGTGTGTTTTTACTGAACTTCCTACGAGGAAGAGTAACAAAACCAGTTCTCAGTTGAAATACCCTTATAGTTTAGAAAAAGACAGTAATAGACTAGAGGTACTTCAGCCTTAGAGCTGAATCACAAAGCCTAATATTCAAAGGGATGTGTCATGCAAATAATTCATGTTATTCCCCTTTGGTTTATTGCATGTTAGTCTGAGCCCGCTTGCTTAAGAGAATGCAAAAGTTTAAGGACGGGTTTATTTTCCCATTTAAGTGGCTGGCAAAAAGCAGTGGTCAAATAGATTGTGTCTGTAAATGGTCGTAGGAGCTGCTCTCAAAATGGTTTGTATGATAAGTGGTGCAGGAAAATGGTTGTGATGAAAGTCCAGATGGCCTCTGCTTCTGGAAGTCTGTGAGAAGCTGTGTGTGCCTGCAGGAGACCTTTCTTCTCATGAGCACAAAATGTGTGTTTTGGGGAGCAGGGATGAGAGAAAGTTGATCAATAATGTCACTGAAAGTTCCTTTTACATGATGGGAGTGTTATTTATCACAGGTGCTTGTTTACTAGCACCATTTGTTATGCTCTAATGCAGTTTCAAGCGTGCTCGCATCCTTCTTTGTTGACAATGTCACTTGAGAAATATGGCTCGTAAAACCTATTAATTGGAATTTATGGAGCCCATCAGGCAAGGCTTACATGAGCCAGACTGGCTGAGGCCCATCTAGTATTTCAAGCACAGTAGAGGAGAAATGTCGTATCAAAGGACATTATCTGTTAGAAAATAGTTGTGTTGTGATGGAGTATTTGGGAAAAATGCAGAATCGTGAGCTAAATATTGGCTGCTTTATCAATCCTGAAAAGAGCTGGAGTCTGCTCTTCATGGATGCATTACCTGAACTGAAATCAGCACCACGTCACCTTACAGTTTTGCATTTCAAAATGCAGGGCAGTGTGAGAGTCCTTCCAGACATGAAAAGCTCTGACATATTCCCCTGATTTGGTAACTTGCATATGTCAACACTCATTTGCTCAAGCCACACTCTCCATAGGTATAATTGTATCCACTGGTGCAGCAGGTGGTTTTATACTGAAACAAGTTGACAGGCATCTTGTGCTGATGCTGTGGAATTTTACAGCATGTAGGCAATGAATCCGAGCAAACTGAGGCGTTACCAAGAAGCTGCATCCACAACATTTTGACCATGACTGATGAAGGCATAATTTATTTTAATTTTCATGTGGTAAATTAGAATAGGAAGAATTCCATTATATGCACTAAAATGAAGATGGTAAAGTCCTTGTGTCTTCTCCAGATACTTGACAGTAAATCTATGCCAGGTTTCCTCAAAATAGATAACATGTAGAGTTTATCAAATTTTACTGATAAACTCTACAGATATTTACTGATCAGTTCCAAATATTTGTAGTGCAGTTTCCTTCCACATTGTCTGCACCATCTTTCAGTCTTTTAAAAATGAGGTAAAAGGTCTTTACTTGGGTGGTAAAGCAATCTTTATAAATTTATCTGAAAATTAAATACAAGCTGTTTTGGGTAAATGTTAGGTGTTACTTGCATTTCAGCAGCCCCATGTATGTTGGTGGGTACTGAATGAGAGCGATAGCAGATGTAATTACTCAGAAATGACAGAAAACCGGGATTTTATCGGGCCTAATGGGGGGGTAAAAGAAGGTGAAATTTCAAACTCTGAAACAGAGGAGTATTGGCAATAGTAGTCCATCAAGCACAAGTAAATGTTTACACCTGCCTGATGGGGCACTGATGCTCTAACCCATGTTTGTAGGCCAACAGACGACAGCAACCAGCCGCCGGGAAGAGGAGTTCTGTCCATGCACGGTCTCACTTACGGAGTGATTCGAGTGGACTCTGAAGAAAAGCTGTCCGTCCTGACTGTCCAGGATGTTGGCTTAGTGATGCCAGGAGGTGAGGAACTTCCTTTGAAACTTAATATGATTCATCAATTTCAGTAATTGGCAGTAGAAAGTTGCAGGTGAGCCTACTTTGTTGTTGGACTACAAGCTTTGGGACTACAAGCTCCTTGAAAACATTTTAGTCCGAAAGCATTACCTTACAAAACTTCTTGGTTTGGAAATCCCAAGAATTCTTGTCTGCGTTTACCTCAGTGTCTGTCTGTGCTTGCATTAGCAGCATGTATTAAACAACCTGCCACCACATCAGAACATCTGTTCCTTAACTGTTGGTAGAGAAAATAAGGAAGTTGAAGTACTGTGGCTATAAATATCCCTAAGTCCGACCAAGACAAAAGGTTTCAGTAGGGAAAGTTTTCATAGCCTATGCTAAGGATCAATAAAATTGCCATCTGAAAGCTTGCAGAGTGTTTTTCCCAAGGTCTTGTGCTATCGCCCAGTTATTATATAGGGGAGGTATGACTGAAAAGTTCGTGTTGATAAATTCAAACTGAAACCAGTGCTTCAGAAGAGGAGGATTACAATTTTCATAAGACAGCTACATTTTAAATGAGATGCTATGGATACTAGAAAAGGCTAATACTGTAGTTTTTCATAAGAGAATGTTTGTTGTGGACCAAAGCAATAAAACATAATGATGCAGCTTATAAAATTTCAGTTGAACAACTTAAAGGAAGATACGATTGGTTGTTGTTGAATAGTTATCATACAAGATATTATAGTAAATGTGCCATCTTGCACTTCGTATTACGTTCTGATAGTTTTAATGAAAATGCACTCTCCTGTTTATCCTCTGAGAGAAAGGTCATTAAAGATTCTGTACGCTCGTACTTAAAAGATGTGTTGATTCCTTTCTGCTTTCCCTTGATCATCGTGTCCTCTTTGCAACTACAAAATCTACCAATGCTGTACTCCAGCTCCAGGGATTATAGCTAAAGCAGCGCTCCTGATTCTTGTTCAAATGGTTGACATAAAATAGTGCTTCTTTCTCAGACCAGTGCTTTCTAATCCCTCCTGTTTAGCTCCTGCTGTCTCTGTAGGCCTGTGAGACCAGATAGAGGGAGTCTGAGCTCTGATAAATTCTCAGTAAAACAACCATATTAGTCTGCTGGAACAGCTTGATCTTTCATGTGGTGTTGCTTGCTACTTTCTGAGAGGTGGATTTCCTGTTTGCCTGCCTCCCTGGCTGTATAGTAATTATCAAGGGCTCCATTAGGGTGTTTCATTTTGCACTGACTGAGGCAAATCTGGTTTTCAGTATGCAAAGCTGGGAACACAGTCACATTTCACAGCAATATTACAGATGAACTGCAGTTTCAGAGAGCAAAGCAAATAGGTATTGTTATCAATGCAAAGATTGAGTTTACATAAAGATCCTTGCATTCTTTATATAAATATTATTTATAATATAAAACCACTTGATAATGTTGAACACCGTAATGTTCAAGAAACTGATTGTTATACATTAGTCTACATGTAATTAATTTGTTTATCCGCCATGATGTCTTTCCCACAGCATTTATGTTATTCTGTGGTTCATTTTATAACATTTTTTTCCATTCCTTTCTTCTCCCTCTAGCTATAATGTGTTCAGTGAAGCCAGATGGAATTCCTCAGCTCTGTAAAACAGATGAAATAGGAGAACTTTGTGTATGTGCTATTGCAACGGGTACATCATATTATGGACTCTCGGGCATGACCAAAAATACTTTTGAGGTGAGTTGACCAAAAAGTGCTGTATAAAATCCTTCCTTTTGAACTTTTTCTGCTTCAAGATAATATTTGACATAAAATATTGATAGTAACAAAATAAGAATAGTAATATTAATCAATGATGCTTGTGGCTTGGGACCTATATTCTAGCCAGATAATCTACACTGAAGCCCATTTCATTAAATGCAGTAGTAGATCTTTATGTGAGTTTAGTTTTGGCTCTGAAGAGCTTTTACTTCAGTTTTCAAATAAGATACCAGGAGCTGAAAAAATCAGAAGGAAAGGAGTGAGAAAGACCAAGTTCAAAAGGTAATATTGTACAAGTCTATGTGTAGAATTTGATTATTGCAAACACTAAGAAAGCTGCTGAGTATCTCTAGAAAGCAGTTTTCAGCATCTCCACAGCCCTTCCAGCATTAAGGCTTGCATTTATACAGAATCCTGACAGATGTAGTCTTCAAGAGAGGTGTCTGAAGAGCAAAGAAACCTTTTCCTGATGAGTCCCCACCTGCTTTTGTTTGAATTGCCTTAGGTGAAAGCCTTTTGGCTTTGTGGAATCTGTTTTCTGACTCCAGTGCACAGAGCTGTATTGATAGCTCTGTAGTACCTGCTCACTTGTTATCATTAACTTCTGCTGAAGACACTGTGAGAGGCTGAACAAATTAGAGAAAAAGTGAAAAAAATTGATTTTTAAGCTATGATTCTTTTCTCGTTTAATATTTAAGGCAAGAATTAGCACAAATACATTTAGGTTTCCTTTAACAAATTCTCTGTTATTACCACTTTTAGTAGACTACTGTGACTAATATCTCCTGCAAAATGCAGAGGTGACTGTTGTGAACAGTGCACATTATATAATTAATGCAGACAAGTGGATATGATTCTACATCTTACTGTTGAAGTCAGGAATCCTACTATGCTATTGAGATCTGAAATTTGTTGATAGCTGATTTTTGTGCTGCAAGTACAATTGGTAATACCCGGTATGAGTGATAATCCTGGATTTTACATACTTCAGGGTAGAAAGGTACTTACGTTCATTTTGTAGTACTTGCTGTGATTGTGATATCATTCGTAATTCATAACTGCCAGCAGTTTAACAGCATATTTGGACTAATTTAGACTTATTCCTAATGCTAAGCAAATAAAGTGCCATTGAGTGAGCAGGACCACTCGATTTTAAAGTTAAGCATGTTCTTAAGAGTCTTCTTTCTCCAAGTGGATATCTATTCTGTTTTACTGTGTAATTCCTGTTGCAGGTATTAGAGTGTCAAAGAGTTTTGTGTTCCGGGAATGAATTATGGCCAAGGATGTATAAGCATTAAATCTGTTCAAAAAGAGTCACCCGTGGGCATCTGGCAGCAGAATTTGACCTTTCTTTTCAGATGAGCCTTCAAGATCACTATTAGCTGTGGTCTTCTACTTGCCATTGTCTTTTTGCCTTTAGACTATTTAAGTTTAAAGAAATGACTGCAGGAAAGCGTGGTTGTGTCAGAAGGCAGCTCAGAGTAGCTCACATGCCAGAAGGGTAACACTGTGCTAATTAGGATAGAAAAAGCCATAGGAATCCATCCATGGAAGCCACGTATATCTGGTGTTCAGACATTTGGACAGGTGCTGGATAAGGCTGTATTTTCACTTTCAGGTGTGCTACAGAAGACATTATCACTGGTATTCTGAGAACTTAATTGACCTTAAATAAAAATGTGGTCAGCTGAAAGAGTCATTAATGTGCTGTACCTTAAAATAGCTTCGCTTCTAGCCTGCCTGTTTCTTGCACTGTGCTGGAAACGGGCTTGAAGTACTGAAAAAAACCTCTTCTGAAATGTTTATGAGTTAAGCTCTCAGTTAACCTATACACAGCACTTCAGGTTGGCAGTCTGCTCAGCATGGGTTTTTATTTAATACTGTTGATGTTGATTTATATATTTTTTTAAGGCCATAAATGATTTACAGAGTCACAGTTACCGAAAATGTCTATGGTAAACAGAGTGGGATTGAATTTGCTGGAACTCAGGTACACACAAGTGTAGGAGTTTCCTGACACTCCCTTCGTGGTCAGTGAAGGATAAAGAGCATCACCAGTGACCTATTTACTTTGTTTCAGAATAGCCATCTGAGAGAAAATGCCTGAAATACTTTGCAGCCTGATCTCTATGTAAAGAACTGAAGACTCGTGTTTCTGTTTTGCAGGTGTTTCCTATGACCAGTTCTGGTGGCCCTATCACCGAATATCCTTTTATAAGGACTGGACTTCTAGGCTTTATAGGACCAGGTGGACTTGTCTTTGTTATTGGCAAAATGGATGGTTTGATGGTTGTCAGTGGAAGGAGACATAATGCTGATGACATTGTAGCAACAGCACTGGCCGTGGAACCCATGAAATTTGTCTACAGGGGGAGGTTTGATCCTTTCTTTTCCTATATTATGTAGAAATCTTTCTTTTGCTTAGATGAAGTGTAAATGATCCAGATGCTTTCAGAAAGCAGTGCCAGATTTGCAATGTGGTTTCCCTCCAGTTCTATTCATATTGCCTGAACCAGGAGACAGCTGAGGGAAGCCCAAGGCAATGTTGAGGCAGAATTTGGATATCAAGGTCTTGAAACTGTGATTACTGAAATTTCCAGTTGAACAGCTGGTTAATTCTGAGGGTGTTGGCTCAACGGGATCCTTTCTGTGTGAAATGAACATTTCCAGTATGCCTCACGCTGAAGTTTTTGAATGTGAAAGTGGCTCCTTGTGTGACCTTCCTCATGTGCTGCAACTGAGCAGGAGACATCTAAAACTTCTGAAGAGCCTTATGCAAGAGCATGCGCTCACACTCCATCACATGTCAGGCCTCTCACAAAGTGATGTTGCAATTACTTTCTTGGGCCAAGGAAGGTGCTTATGCTGGCTGTTATATAACAGCTTAGCAACAACCTTGGTGTGACCCAAATTTAGTGCTTTTCTTATTCCAAGGATGTTCACTTCTCAATCCTGCTCTGACATCACGCTTGTATATACATGACTGTAGAACAAAGCCTGCTGTTTCTACTCCAGAACTTATCCAAAACTGTTCTTGTAGCTTTTTCCCCGCAGATATATTAGTAATTGACACACCGGGAGTCTAACTAATAAATAAAGAAAGTTGTACTTGTAGAAGATTAATGAGGAAGACAGGTTTTTCCCTCTGTTCTGGCACTAAATACTCTTCTCTCCTTCTATAGAATAGCAGTGTTTTCCGTGAGCGTGCTGCACGATGAAAGGATAGTTATTGTTGCTGAGCAAAGGCCAGATTCCACAGAAGAAGACAGTTTTCAGTGGATGAGTAGAGTTCTCCAGGTAATGCTCTATATGTACGTTTGGAAGCTATCGTTTTTCTTGCTTTATATTCTTTTTATTGATCTTTCAAACCCCTGAGGTAACTGACATTTGTCTTTGAGTAGTTGTGAATCCACCTTCAGTTGCACTTGCTCTTAATGAGCACAAAATGAGATTCTTCTGAGTGACAGTTCCTATCTGGTCTGCACACACCCAGAGAGTGATCTTTTCCTAATCAAAATGCTCTAAGAAAACAGGAATGAATTGAAGTAAATAATAGCAATGAGGAAGTAGCATATGCTTTATAAGGATATAGTCATTCGTTACTTCGAAAGGGGAATGAATGGATACATTATATACTCTTACTATCATAAACTACCAGAGTCTCTTACTGAACAGTTATAAGCATGGATACAGAGTTGGCCTCACCCAGATTTTTTTTTTTTTAATGAGTGGGATAAAATTATGTGTTTCTAGTGTACCATGTTGATAGCTAAAATAAACGGAATGAAAATCGGCCTAAAATCCCAATTTCCCTCCACTGAAATGAAGGGAAGTGATTGATGAGCTCAGATATGGGTATCTACAGTGAGGTTATCTTCTCAGAGGGACACCTATTGCAAAGAATCCCATTCCAGCAGTCTGGTGAATCGTGCTGTGATGATCCCACTTTGGTGGTGGGACAGTTTGACCAGAAGATGAATGCTACTTATACTAAAGAATTCTGATCTTCTCAAAGCATTAGGACGCCCAAGTTACAGCAATATCAATACTGTACTCAGGGTTTTTTTCAACTGTAATGTCTCCACATAAAAACTTTAGATACTTTAGACAAGGTCATCTTCCATCTCCTCCATCTCTGTGGTTAAGCCAATTCACACTCAAAAGCAGTCGATTTAATGGAGATGTAGTCAGATTAAGTCTGTTTGTTGCTACCTTGTGGTCTCAACTCTGTCTACAGTTGATCTCCTGTTACTTCTACTTCCCTTTCCTACCTTCCTTTCTGTCCTTCTGCAAGGACTCTTCTCAGTAAATATATTGCAAATATATTTTTTACTTTACCCGAGAGCCAAATAAAAAGATCTCACACAATTCAGAGATGTTTTTAATCATTATTGCATTGTACTGAATAAGAAAGGGAATCTATGTACTGTATCCTTCAAGAAACTGAACAAATAAGCTTTCATCCATCTCAAGACAGGCTTATCTGCTCTCTTGATTCAAAAGACAACTACATTTCATACAGTTAGAGGCATCTCATACTCACAGTAGATCTAAATTAATACCAAGAAAAGCTAGAACTTCTAGCTTGCCATCACACAGAAAGCCTTTGAAACACCTAGTAGCACCTAGGGCAACTATTGTAGAAGAAAAGGCTTTGGATTGCCCATGCTTCGATTATTTTTGTCAAGTAGGAGGCTCCTAAAAGGGTTGAAACTCTGGACTTAACACTTGTCCTGTTTAGTCAGCTGAGCATCTTTGTGACTTTTATAGAACTAATGTGTTACAGAGTCATAGCCAGTAGAATTCTGTACTGAAAACTGCAGGAATCCTGTGTACCAATACTCCTGCCAAGAGTCAGCCCTGTTATTCTGAGTCTGATCAAGTCCCAACAGTGTCTGAGAATAGCAGGCCGTGTATCAAAGTGCACACATGTGTGGCTGCTTTCATCACCCACGTGTGAAGCCTGCAACTCTGGCATGCACCAGTATATGAACAAGAAGTTTCTGTTTCCACCACAGCTGAGAGCAGAGATGAAGGACAGAAGCCAGGAACATGTAGGATGTTTTGTGCCTCTTCCCAATCAGAGTTTTAATGACAGATGTCAGGAAGTGGTAACCAGCTGTATCTAAATCATCTGCTAGTGAGGCACAATCTAACAGTATCACAGCTTGTGTCGTGACTCTCAGTGAAGTCCACGATAACAAACTCTATCAAATTGCTACTCGATTCTAATGCTATTTGTGAGTTATCTGACACCCTGTGAGTGCTGCCCTGTGCCAGTCCTGCCCTGCACTGCCTGCTTCTGCTGTGCCTTGCTGTCTCTTCCCTGCAGTTGAGCTGTCTCGGTTTGCAGAACCTGTTTTTCCAGTGGTTTGCACATATTCTGACTCTCCTGACCCATCCTACCCCTTGGCAGGGAGCTGAAGGATGGTAGAGCTGCTCTACCTCTGGAACTATGCTGGACTGCATCTGTGGGCTTTAGCAGAGGGATGGTTGGGAGGGAGTGGTCAGGCTGCGGATGGAGTTTCTTGAGAGTAGAAGGGTGAAGATCCCAGGTCACCCAGCAGTTCGGTCAGATAGATCCTAGATACCCATCGGCTGCAGACTGATCTGACCCTTCAGGCAGGGTTGTGCTTCCTGTATTGGCAGGCTGGATGTTCTTTTTACCAGTGCCAGGACTTGACACAGGACTAGGTAAAGCCAGGAGATCTACTGCAGCACTGGAGAGTGTTTACCCAGAGAATTGTGTCAAAAGGAGATGTTTTCTCAGCTCAAACAAACAGCAGTCTGGACTCTGCTCAAGTTTGGGTGTATCTTGTCCATTTTCACAATGAAAGAGAGGAACAGAGATTTCAGATCCTGTTTGTTTCTGGCTGGACAGAGTCATTTCAAAAACCAAGCCATCTCATCAAGAGGCATAAATGCCAGCAGTATTAAAATTGACTGGTACTCTTCTCCCTCAAAATTTTAAGGCTCAGTTCACCAGTTGTCATCCTTGTGACAGAGTCATTCCCTGCTCCAGAAATGTGCCAAACTCAAAGGTGTGAAAGGTGATAGATTTGAATGACACATGATATTTTATGTGGCCTCGTGTAGCAGATGTAGCTCTCAGAGACAGTTCAGAAGTTGCTGGGGAATCATTGCATACACCCCCTCATCCCACCCCAGCTGGGTATTGCTTTCCCCTCACCAGCTGTAAGAGCCATAGAGTTTTATATTTGAGTAAAAGTGGTTACTTGCCCTGTGATGGTTTTCCTTCAAACTGATGTCAGGTGAGGATCCCATGATTTATCCCTGCTTTTCAGAACCTACAAATAACATTATGATTAGTAGGTTATGATGGTTTCTGCCAGAAACATGACACATTGTATGTTGGCTGCCAGAAGTATTTCACTCTTGTTGATCTTCCGGGTGGTGTCTGTAGACCTGCAGCAAGGTCTTCCAGTTCTGCTGTGAGAGCTACTACTGCTAAAATCCCAGTATTTGTAAATGAGTCATCATTTTATTATTCTTTCTTACAAAATTTTGCAGTCAAATCAATAACAAATGGGGCGAACAGAAGCCAAAAGCAAAGCATTGCTTAGGCTGTAGAAGTAATCAGTAATTTATTGGTCTACACTTTAGTACATATATAACTGCAAGTGATTATTTGATTCTCAGAGTATAGATTGTATCTTCAAGGCAGCACACATATCAATTCACTTTTCTCACAGTTTAAAATTAAAAAGCAAGATAAGTAAATTATATTTTTGAGCAATTAACTGCTCATTAGAGATGCTATTTCATTTGTTTCTCAGTTTGCGTAAATGTCTGAAGTTGGTTTTCTAACACCATTGCTGCAATTTTTGTTACCATTATAAGGAAAGTAGCTCCTTCAAATTTGTATGGAATTAAAATCTAAGTGCATGGATATTCATGATATTCATATTTAATTCAAAAAATTACATAGATACTGTACACTACAATTTTCTTGGAAGTGATGCAGTTTAATTAACTTGTCAGGCAGTGAACATGGTTGCTATAAGATTCAAAGAGGCTTCTTTTTCAGGTTTTTGTCCAACAGATTTTTTTTCCAGTGGATAGTTTCATAGTTTTCCCTTATACATTTCCCATTCCTGCCTGAAAATCTTTTACACTGTGATCAGGGAATGAAACAGTTATTACCTTACCAAAAAAAAAAAAAAATCACAAGCTACATACATCATTAGGTATAGGGGTTATTTGAAATTTTGCCTTGCTCAGAAAGATGGACTGGATGTTAACTTGATAGGAATCCTTTGAACTTTAGCTCTGAGAAGTGCACAGATTAAAAGCAATTTCACATGGTCTGCCAACCCATCTTTGTAATAAATCTCCAGGATATCTGCTACTAATGTGTGTGTAAGAGGGATAACAAGGTAGCATTTCCTAATAGATTTGTGTGTATTTATCACCAGGTTTTTGGTTGCTTCTTTATCTGCTGGAATGAGTGTAACAACGTTTCCGTCCACCTGTTCCCAGTGAAAAGAACCTCCTTATCACTGACACAGCTGAAGTGTCTTTCCAATGCCAGTTAATTATTAGGGCTGTTTTATGCAGTAACTCAGAACAGAATTAGAATGATGAAAAATTAGCCTTTCATTAAAATTGACTTCCTGGGTGGTTTTTTAGGCAATTGACAGTATTCATCAAGTGGGAGTCTACTGCCTAGCACTTGTCCCAGCAAACACACTTCCCAAGACGCCGCTGGGAGGGATACACCTGTCAGAAACCAAACAGCTCTTCCTGGAAGGATCTCTGCACCCTTGTAACGTGCTGATGTGTCCCCACACCTGCGTAACAAACCTGCCTAAACCGCGGCAAAAGCAACCAGGTAAGAGGAGGGAAGGCAGAGGGACTCTGGCTTCATGCTGTGTGTTTATGGTACTGGAGTGGAGCAAAATTGAGTCATTGCTGAGGCAGGTGAGACTCAGCTTGATCGGCTTTCCTCTTAAATGCTCCCTGTGTGTGTCAAGGACATCATTGGTGTTGCCAGAAGCTAGAAGCACCTTCACAGAGAGTGCAAGGGAAAACGCTAATTCAATAAAGATGACGTTTTTATCATTCTGCATGGCACTGCTGAGACCGCACCTGGAGTTCTTTGTAAATCCCTCTTCAGTTATGTTTAAAGAGGATGGACTGAGACCAAATCAGAGAAAGATAAAATCTTGGCTTATTTTGAAGGTTGAGTTTGTAAACTAGAAACAGAGAGGAAGAGGACTGTTGACACTAAATAACAGTGTTGGAAGAGCAAACACTTAAACTTAAAAACTGGTCATGAATAAATTAAACCAAAGAATGAGCGGTTTCATCCCCCACCTGAGTGGGGAGATTCTATATTGCTCTTACAGCAGGTATATTAGAGGGAAAAACCCTAACTAGTTTTAAGATGGTTCTTCAGAAGTTCTGCCTCTTCATGAAGAGTGTTGGATGAAGTGGTACAGCAAGGCACTGTCTCAGGAGACCAAGAAAGCGCTTGTAGCCTGCTGTAGTGTGGTCACTGGTTACTTGTGCCCCATGTACAAGGAAATTTTAACAAATTTTTGCCTTTGAATCCAATTGCAGATTTTAGTACTCAGATTAATTTCAAGGGGCTCTGGAGGTGTAGCCTCAGGCTTAAGACTTGAATTCAGCTACGTTAGACTAAGTGTTGGTTATTTTCCACTTTGAAAAACACCTTGGAATTAGAAGTGGGTTTGCTCTCTTTATCTCGAATATGGAGACTATCCATCATGAACTCAGTGCAAGTTTGCCTAAACCATCAGCTTTTTTTAAAACCTTTGGACAAATGTTTCAGAACCAAAACCATAATCTCAGTTTGTGGATACTGGAAATGTCAGAAGTTAACAGTGACTTGCACTAAATGAGAGCAATGAGGCCTTACTGCAGTGCTCACTTCGGTATTTCCATATTGCTGCACCACAAAATAGTCACTGAATTAGAATCAATGGAGATTGTTACAGATATGTTATGTATACATTAAATATTACTTTGGTAAAAGTAATGCCAGGAGCACAGAAACAAAACCAATAGTATCGCATTCTCCCATTTTGTGTTGTTGTGACACACCTAGAGGGTATTGCTTTTATAATTTTAAAGCAGAGTAGTTTGTAGGTGCTTTTGATTGTACATTGTCTGGTTACGTACACTTGAACATCACAGGCTAGGAGCAGAGCCTGGTATCAATCGCAGTTGATCAGTAATCCATGCTGGAGAAGCAGAAAACAAATGCCAACACGAGCTTAAGTGGTATCTGTGAGACAGGCATTGTCCCCTAATGGCAGCAACAAAACATCCATGAAATCCACCTCATGGAGAAGTGTCAGCCATGACATCTTCTTTTCTTCTGAAGTTACTTAACTTCACTCTCAATCTTATTCTAGAGGGCTTGCATATATTTTATCATATGCACCATCTGCCTTCCTAATCCCTGTCACTTCATGTGTGTGGCATTACAGAATTCCTAATACAGATGCAACTTAGCCCAGGCAACAGAAGAGGGAAATAGGAATGTTATCTCTCTGGATTGAGGCACTTGGAGATGGATATGCCTACAGTAGGAGCTAAATTTTCCAGATTCATCGTATCAAGGCAGACAGGATGTATCTGTGGCTGTGGAGAGCCCATGCTAAATTAGATCTGAGAGGATGAATCCAGTCCTATGTATCTTCCAACCACTTCTGGTCCATAAACAAAGTTTGTATCAACAGAGATGTGCTCAAGGTTTGGTTTTGTGGACAGCAGTGAGGAAAACATCATGTAATGTGAAAGAAATCACATGCATTGTCAGCCACAAGCAAAGGATTTTTATTGCGCTTTGCATGTTTCTGCTTTATTCTAGAAATTGGCCCTGCCTCTGTGATGGTGGGGAACTTGGTCTCTGGAAAAAGAATTGCACAGGCCAGCGGCAGAGATTTGGGGCAAATAGAAGATAATGACCAGGCCAGAAAGGTAAGCTAAACTTTTCTGTTACAGCTTATATTTAACATCATATAGTTAACTTCATACATATATAGAATTGACATCATATAGTTGACAGGACACTTAGCAGTACAGAGGTATAATGGATGACGATGATGATTATTGTTGTTGTTATTATTATTGTTGTTGTTGTTGTTATCATTGCTACAAAATTTGTTGATGTCTTCTTTTTAATTAATGGATATATTTAATATTTCAGAACCTCCTTTACAGATAAATATGAAATAAACAGGAGGAGAGGTCACTGCATTTCATTTTTATGGATTTTTTGAGATAAGTTTACATGGGACAACAGAAAAAATGTGGTGGGAAGCATTAATGGCGCTTCTTACAGAAATCACCCTCTATTATATAATTTTACTAGCTCAAGTGGAATCCATAGAATTTTGTTTACATATATGGTCCTGACCTTATTTGTTGTTATTTTAATCCTGGAAAATTAAGTTGAAATTCAGCTCTTTTGTGAGTTTATGCGAGTAATTAAATTAGTAAGTCCTAAACTATATAAGTACTTATATATTTATAATAAGAAAAAGGGAGGAAACTAAAGAATCAAATAGCGCTTAAATCCAGAGGGATCAGTGAGAACTGTGTTGTTACTTTGGAAGTATGTGCAGTAATATGTCATCCTCACAGCAGTGGCTTCACTTCCAGAGAGGCCGCTGCTACCATGCGAGAGCACCTTGCTACAAATGTGTGACGAGAAGAGAATTAATTCCTGTTTAATGCTTCTGGGTACTGTGACCTGGATTTTAAAGCCAAGAAATTGTTCAGTGTTGTGACTGTCACTCTGCTTTATTGCAGTTCCTGTTCCTGTCGGAAGTGTTGCAGTGGAGGGCTCAGACCACCCCTGACCACGTGCTCTACACTCTGCTCAACTGCAGGGTAAGAAGCTCAGGCCACGGCTCCGACAGGCTTGGAAAAGGCACACCGGGATTGCAGCAGCACCTGCTTGTGCTGTGGCTGGATGTGACCTTTCTCTTCCTTTTCCCACTAATACTCAGCTGTTATATTTAGTGTTCACTGGGGCGGAAAGGAAAAGAGAATAATCATTGCCAGTTGTCAAGATATGGATTGCTTTTGTATCAGACAGTGTGCCTTACACATTTCCCATTTCTTTTCCCACCGCATACATGTTGTGTGTGAGCTGACACTGCAGATCTGTTTCAATACGGTTGAATCTGTTTCAAATCTGTCCCTATGCTGAATAACAGTCTTTGATACTGCTCACCATCCTGATTTCCAATTTGAAAACCACAGGCTTGGCAAAACCAAAGCATTTTCCCTAAATAAAGCAATGGCTTTTGTTTCTGACATTGGACCATCTGGGGGAGGTGTGAGAATGAGGAAAGGAGGTGAAGAGAAGAAAATGTATGTTCAGAATACAATCAGGTCTGCAGAGGATCACTAATAAATCTCTCTGCATAACGTACGTGGGGTGCCAGCCTGGCACAGCATTTCATTGCTTACTAAAATCGAGTTAATGAATGTGATGAGTGCAGAACTTGGCTTTGCTAAGAGTAAAACTTCCTTGCTTTCTGTAGTGTAACTTCTTTACTTCCTGGATGATTGCAGAGTACAGATGACAAACCAATAATTCTCAAGACCACAGAGAGAATTAAAGTCTGATTTCAAACCATTCCATCCATCACAGTACATCTACACATATCTATCAAGTCTGGGAAACATACATAGTGTGGGAGAGTCTCCAGGAGAGGGGAGGCCTGGAACAGTGCTATTCCCTGGAGTAGTAGCTGATGTAGTCTCAGCCCATTGTGGTCTTTATGCAACTTGAATGGGTTCTTAAACCTCCAGTAATTTGTGAACCTCTGTGAAATTACCACTTACAGTATTTACAGAATGTGCTTCTCCATTTTACAGTGCTGATACAAAGTTCAGTTTGAGGCTACCAGTAAGTCATTAAATAACTTTTTAAAAATTCAGATTAATAGCTCATATTTGTGAATATGTGAAACCTGACAGATAAATAGTGAAGTAGTAATGTATTTTTTTATGGCAAAGTAGAACTCTTCAGAGGCAATGCTGTTTATAAGTTCAATATTACACCATGAAAGTATTGCATTGCTGTGTCCTGTAAGTCAGGAACAAAGATGCTGTGAGAAAGAGTTGATGTGTACTATCCCATCTCTTCCGCACAAGGCTGTTGCTTTTGAGCTTTAAATAAAGCCAAACTTCCCATGCTGGAAGAAGGGTTCAAACACTGGGAAGTAAGGACACAATGTGCGAAACAAGGATTAACAAAACAAATTCTTGTTCCATAGTAGTGAAAAACAGTTGGATTTTGAAATGCAGTTTCTCTGTTACTCTCAGTGAAGAGTATCTTATCATATGAAATTTGTTTAAAATATGTAATGCTTTTTGGAGAGAATTAATATTTTATAGAAAGGGATGACAGGTTTGGTGGGGTTTGCCCTAGGCAAGTTTTATTGCCCATCTTGAATTTTAGTTCTGATTCGTAACTTTTCCTATTTTGTCTCCCTTGGACATTGTCTGTACACTTTGTTCTAAAACATTCAGGCATCCTGCAGTGGATGACTAATAGAAGTCTACTGAGATTAGTGTTTTCCTGTAACCCAAGCTTTGAGAATTTGAACTATTTCAGAATTAGTGCAGTACATTGTTTTTAGTGTGTGTCATGAAGGATTGCAACACCTTTACATTTCAGGATAGCTCATTAAAGGCCCAAAGGGAGTAGTTGTCTGATGCTTGCAAGTGATTCTTGTCCAATAACAGGATTCTCCTTCCCTACAGTTCATATAAACAGTGACTTCCCACTGGTTCACAGGCAGCAAGTGCCAGAAGTCTTAAATGTAAACAAGCTTTGCACAAATTCACACGATTTGCAGGAATTCCCTGTCGGTAGGACCTATGCTTCTGATGTGTGGGGGGGTATAAAGGGTCCTTCTTCTCATAACCATGGAAACTGGCAATTTCTTGAAAGAAGAAATGGAGAGTTTAAGTACGTTCCTCCCAACAGGTCTGCAGTGGCAGGACAGCCAGACCTCGGGTTGCTTTGGCATACTTAAGGCTGGACAGATGGAAGTCATCTCTGGTCCAGCATCCATAGAGTTGCTTATGTCTTTAGAGGAAGCTTTCTTTGTGAAATGATCTCCACATTGATCAAAAGACTGAGTAAAGTTGCCTGGAGTGCAATTCAGTGAGTGTGGTTGCTGAGGATGTTGAAGAGGAATGCTGAGCCCTGACTTTGTCCATTTTATTTTCCGTTGGGTTGTGCTCTTTGTTGACAGTTTGTAGAGAAGTCTGTAAATGCCAGGTGATCCTGGGAACATGGCTCTGCTTGCAGGGCTTGCCCTTTGGCAAACTGCTCCCTCCTCTCTGAAGCCTGGTCAGTAAACATTGCAGTGGTGTGTGGGGTGGTGGTGATAGAAAGCAGCATCAGAACAAATGCTTTTTGTTCCTTGCCTTGTTAAAATAGAGTGGAAAATACATTTCTTTAAAACAGTAGACCTTCTTGCTTTCTCTCTTAATAAGGATAGTGGTGCAATACTTTTTTATTGTATTACATTGCATTTTTGATGCAGTTACAATTTTAGTGTTTGTATGTTCTACTTTAGTGTATGTGTATATTTACATATTCTTACCTTTTTCCCCCCAATTTTTTCGGAATTGCTTTTTTTAAAATGAACTTAGTGCTTGTGATAGGTGCCAGGCGTGTCACAGCTGTACTGGAGACCAAATTCCTCTTTTGCCACAGAACAAGTGCATAAGCCAAGATGCAGCCCTTCCCATACTGCCCTGTCCCTTTCTTCCAGCCCAGACCTGGCCTGACCAGCTCTAGGTGCAGCCAGTCTGCCCTGTACATTCATTTTTAGGCTTCTGAGGTGTCTGCCTGCAGTGGTAGTGAATTTTGTGATACAGATGTATATATTTTTTAAATGTGTATTTGTATGTGTACATATGTACACACACACACATAGAGGAAGCGCAAGCACTGTAACACTCATTCAATTTTAAACACTGACTGACTGATAATTTTGGGTTTGCACTATTTGAAGTGCTTCAAAAATGCCAAGCTCATGCTGACCAGAGTTATTCAAATTTAACAAATGCCTTTCTTCTCTTTTTCATTTGTATGCAGTATAAGTGCTTATCTTTTGTTTCAGACTAATTCTTTTCTCTGTCACAAAGTATTGTTTTCTCCTGTGTCTTTTGTCTCTTGTCTTTAAAGTATTTCTGCTGGGCCGTTTGGCTCCACTCCAGCATGCATGCAGACAAGAAATTGCAATTTTCAGAATTGCTCTCCACAGATGCTCCAGTTTGCCACAGAGACCGTAAAGGCACTTCCCTGGCTGCAGCAGGAGTGCTGCCTGTGTAGCAAGGGAAGTACAGGTTACTTGGGCAGGACACTGCTGTACTGCCATGGTTGGGGCAGAAACACTGCTGAGGGCAGAAGGTACAGAGAAAGGAACAGGGAACATTCCTCTGCCTTACAAACATCTTTTTCCTTCCAACTACAGTTTGGCCTAAGGCTGAATGTTTCCATATTTTAAGTTGATTGCATGGTGTATTGAGGCTGCCCCTCATCCCGCAGCTTCTAAGGTGAAGAGGAAAATAGAGTTCCAGCACATCCCGTTATCTCCTGTGACATTTGTCTTTCTTCCTGTGCAGGGAACAATAGCCAACTCGCTGACATGTGTCCAGCTGCACAAACGAGCTGAGAAGATAGCTGTCATGCTGATGGAGAGGGGACATTTACAGGATGGAGACCATGTGGCTTTGGTTTACCCACCAGGTAAAGAATTGCTGTAGCAGTACCTTGGTACTCCTGGAAGTTCATCAGGATCCTTCAGAACAGTGCTGCATCAGTGGTGTTGCCATGTACATGATGATAATTGGCAAAGCACAAAATATTTGCCTTATGCACATTTCTTTGAATTTAGTCAAACGTATTTAAAAGGATCTCTCTCTGTGCATACACACAGATTTTATTTCTTGGGGTTCAGATTAAGTCTAAGCTGTGTCTTTAAAACATGTCTCTTACCAGCAGTCAAATTTACTTACTGCTTTTTTTTTTTTTTAAATTTGCTGGATATAGACTATTTTGTGAGCATGCAGTTCCATCTGCTAAGTGTTCATAGATTCACCTGTGCAATTCCCTCTTGGAAGTGCTGCGTTTCATGAGGGTAAAGCAACAAATAACCAGAAAGTAATACATGGGGGTTTTTTAGAGTGGAAATTTGATTGATAAGTAGCAAATGATTAAGAAATACAAAATTATAATTACAATTTTCTCTATAGATTCTTAATCTAGACAGCTCTCTTGGTTTGAATTTTCGTCCTTTGGCATCAGGGCTTTTAAGTTTGTGTTAACTGGTAATATATTTGACATTTACTTGAAATTATTTCTGACCGAGTGCTACTCTTTTATCTTTAACATTTCTTGTGTGTTGGTGAAATAAACAGTCTGATTTAAGGTCTGTAATGTGACATTTGGTTTGTAAGGACTGCAGGGCACTGGTTATATCGTTGTAGTTATAGGAGCAGTTTCGCAATGGTTAATACAGGAAAACCTTTTCCACAAAAGGAGACTAGTACTTTAAACTTAAACGTTTGTTTTCTGTATTTCACTTCCCATGAATGAAGCATTTTATTGAAGGAACAATAACCTACCAGTACTGCAGATCCTTTTCCTCTGAAAGAATAAACCAGCCCCCACTGTCATCTTATCACAGCCTGTGTGCAGCACCAGGGAGGTGACAGACAGCAGTATTCAAGGGATCTTTGTACTGTTGTCTGTTCAGCCTCCTTAGGTGGCCTGAAGGGTGCTGTCCACTGTCCATCACCTGCAGTCAATATTTATATGCGACAGCACCTAATTTTATGTTAGAAGCAGGATTTCAAAATCAGTACTCCCTTTTTTACTGTAAAATTTCAGGTAGATAAGTCAAGGCTGCCTATGTGAGGTCAAAAATGGCAAGAGAAAGACGGTATTTTATGGAACCTCCAGAGGTTCTTTCTGCAGCTGATAGGACCAAGCACCATCCCACCTCGTCCTTTTCCTGGGACATCTCTCTTCTTGTACGCTCTATAAATGTAAACTTAGGAAGATAATTAATCTGTAGAAATCAGTCTTTTACAGGTTACTTCCTGAACATCAAAGTGGAGTTCTCCTAAATGTTGGTGTTTGGCTGCAGTTTTGTGTGTCGCCTGTGGTTTTTCATGCTCAGAACAGTGCGGTTGAGAGGAATCAGTGAAGCTGAACAAATACTGACAAGGGGCTGAAGAAGAAGTCTGTTAAAGGGCTTAGTCACTCATTTAACCTTCTGGGTTCCATTCCAAGTAATATTTATGCTGACATAGGAGTCTATGATTAAACGATTTGATTTTCAGGGGAGGCTTTCTGCTTTGTTCTCCGTGCAGGGATAGACCTGATTGCGGCGTTTTACGGATGCCTGTACGCGGGCTGTGTGCCAATAACGGTGCGACCTCCACATCCCCAGAACATTGCCACCACCTTGCCCACAGTGAAGATGATTGTGGAGGTGAGCAGACACCTCAGGTTGCACGAGTAGGTGAAATGGGTGATGGATTTGTGTCTTTCGGAGCAGTAACTTGAGTGAGTGGTGGTTGGGTTGAAGAGTTGTATTCCTTCCCAGGACTCAGGACTTTGGTGTGTTGCAAAATCAACACTGCTTGACAACACACAACCTGCTCACTTGAGCTGTCACATTTTGCCCCAGTTATGTGACTCCTTTAAAGAAATATATTTAAACTGCTTTTTTATATTTAGCTGTATGCCAAGAGGGGTAGGATTCCTCACAGGCAGCACCACACTGACTGTTGAGAAAAACCTCGGTGGAAAGTTCATCCTCACCTGATGGCATGCTCACCTCTGAACATCCAATTGTTCTGCATTTAAAACAGTTTCAAAGTTCTGTTGTGAAGATGTTGGTTGGGGTTTTGTTTCATCCAGGAAAGTGTTACTCAGACTTTTTCACTCAGTGCTTTCTTTTGCTGTTTTGGCTTTATCTAACAATGTTAAGCCGTTGTTGCACATAAATAACTGCAATGTGCTTGTTACTGAGTGACATAAAAATGGTTGAAATTAGATAGCCTTTTACATCTGGCAGTTTCTAATTTATTGATTGGAATTCTGGAGAAAAAAGTTTAAACAAATGTGGTTTTACCATTGCTAATTAATTTTGATATTTTCAATTAACAAGTAGTAGAGATAGTTGTCATTTTTGGCTTTCCTTATGGCATCAGATGCCACAAAGAATCAGAAGAGGTATGAGAAATTCATATTATTTTCAAGATTCTCATTATTTGATATTTTAGCACTCGGTGTTTTTAAACATCAATTGTTAACATAGAGAAGTGATGTAATATGTGTTTATTCCTTTTTCCTTTGATGTTTAATAGCTAAACTAGATCTGTTTGATTTCATGATAAAAACCTGACAGATCTCAGCTGACTTGTAATCATTGTCCCTTCAATAGACTAACTTTAAATAAAATGTTGACATTTATTAGCCATATTAATGCCAGTTTGACTTATAAACCTCTCAGCTCTGTTTTACACAAGAATTTTCTTCAATTTTGAGATTAATGGCCTTGTAGAAATGAAAATATTGCGGCTGTTCTTTCATTGCCAGTGCAGTCACACAAATTTCCTGATGGGATGGGATCAGTGCCTGCTCTAACATGTTGTACGTCTGCACAGCACCTTTTGAAGTCAGTAAGAATGACTTCTGAGTAAAATTTGGCCCACATACTTGTGTTTTTGTGATGAGCTGGTAGTTGTAAAATATAACTGAGCTGAGCCCCATCTTGAGCAGTTGCTAACCTGTAGCTGTGTTCTTTCTCCTTCCCACCATCCCTATGTGTTCACCTCTGATGTGCTGTTCTCCAGGCATGGATAATCTGAATTTTAATGAACCTTCTGATCTTTGAGATTATGTAATTCCTGAGAAAGCTGGTAACCACCAACTCCTGAAATTCCTTTTGTTTTATGGCTTAGTGTCCCACAGTGAAAATGATTGGATTGAGGGGTGCTGCAGTGGCTTTGTTTGTATCCACTTTTACCTTGAAATATTTAAACTGTCTGTGCAGGGAAGTCATGGGATTAGAGTGTCAGGAGATTATAGTTTGGTTCAGTGATGTTTCCTCCAAATTTCCAAATTTCTGGTGTTGTATAAAGTTGACTTCCATGAGATTATTGTCAACACCACTCTTCTGCTCAGTGGTAGCATTTAGTGTACATATGATTACTGGTTTCATTAGTTTAAACCCTGGAAATTTAGTGTGCAATGAA
Organism: Mohoua ochrocephala; assembly: GCA_013398855.1. Taxonomy (NCBI): domain Eukaryota; kingdom Metazoa; phylum Chordata; class Aves; order Passeriformes; family Acanthizidae; genus Mohoua; species Mohoua ochrocephala. The sequence goes on along the minus strand of VZTA01035489.1, from coordinate 224,006 downwards.
ATGTTTCAAATTCCTTGAAGGAAAAAAATACTCTTAGCAACATTTGCACAGATTTTCAAGGTTTGGGGAAAAGAAGAAGAAGGTTGCCTTTTCAGCTTTTCCTCTGTTTTATCTTTAGTGATTTCAGTGATCATATTCATGTTTGTCTGAATTCCTTACATATATTAGTTTTTATAATCAGTAAGAAATATTCTTGTAGTTGATACCTATGAACTTTTAAAAATAGCAAATCTAAAAGGAGAATTCAGCATGTATCATCTAAAATTCGGTAGAGATGGTATTTGCAATAAGCTCAGCATTTAATTTCTTGGTGCCACTTGGACAATTTCTGTTCTAGAGCTACTTTTGCCAATATCAGAAGAGTTCTCAGTGGTTTATCACTAGCACAGGAACTCGAAATACATGGCTAACATAACATTGACTTAAGATAGTAAAATTATTAGTATAAAATGTCAGACTAGGTTTTGGTTTATCTGAAAATATTGTTTATAGACCAAGATATATTATCATCACATAGGAAATGTTTTGGACACAGTCTTTACCGGCACTTTGGGGTGAGAGCTGTGTTGGACAGGTCACATTCTCACTATTAAGGTGCCTTTAATTTCATTACAATGCTCTTCTCAAAGAGCAGTTTTCATGCAAGTTGTAAAACTCACATGGCTTTGTCTGCTTCATGAGCTGCATTTTTTGAGCCTCTTCCCACCTGCTGATTAGAAAAGATAAAATTGATACACCTGTGTCCTGTTCTGGCAGAAAATAAGTCACAGTCTTGCCCATTTCCATGGGAGAGTTAATTAGTATCCCATCGTGGTTTTATTTATTTCTTGATTCCTAGGTGAGCCGCTCTGCCTGCTTAATGACTACGCAATTAATATGTAAATTGCTACGGTCGCGGGAGGCGGCGGCAGCAGTGGATATCAGGACATGGCCTCCAGTCCTGGATACAGGTGAGTGCTGGGCTTAGGGGACCTCTGTCTCTTTTGCCACCGTGTTTGTCAGTGCCATACACACGGTTTCTGTCTCTGTCTCCACCAGACGATTTGCCAAAGAAGCGGCCTGCACAGATCTACAAACCTTCTAACCCTGAAACGCTTGCTTACCTTGACTTCAGTGTCTCCACCACTGGCATGCTGGCAGGGGTAAAGGTAGGGACTTCTTGTTAAAGCTGCCCTTCTTGCTGTCCTGGTGGAGCAGGTGGTTGCTCCTGATTTGTGACTCCTTGTGATTTTTGGAACTAGGAATTGAAGTGCTTCCTCCCTTGCAGTCATTGTTTGATTCCATTGACATTAAATTAGTTCTTCTCTACTTGCTACAGGACTGCGTGTGGTGGGTTTAGCCCCTCTCCTCTTCCTCCTCAGACTAAAAATTTCATTCCATTACTCCTGTGCATAGACCCCTAGTTTGTCTGCCTGAAGCATTTTTCAACTTAGGCATCTGTTAGTTCCGATCTGTGAAGGAAATGAGACTGTCATCGTTTTCCTGCTTGTTCCAGTGCCCATTCATTGCTCCCTTCTTGTTGCAACTCAGCTACTGGCCATTGGTTTTCAATATTCTCTTCTTCATGCAGTTAAGGGACGTGATGATTTCTCTGGTATGTTCACCTAGTACAGTACTAGAGTAAGCTGCAAAAATTCATTGATAGATTTGTTTGGTAAGCTCAGGCATCTTGAGCTCTTGAAATCTATTTTGCTATTTTCTCCAGCCCTCTAGCCACAATTCATAATCTATTTTACCTAACTTATGTGTCATCCCACTGTTGGTTTCACCAAGACACAGTAAAATCACTCTGTTATTCTTGCCTGTTACCTCCTTACTCCTATTTGTTGCATATCCAAGGATTATGATTGCTCTAGCAATCTCTGCTGATGTATCACACTCAGAGCCTATGTTGAATTCCTCATACTCTTTGGTGTCACCCATCTATTTGCAGAAACTGTCAGCACACTTTATAAACAAAGAAAACATCACTTCCCCAGTTTTCAGGTGAAGAATTTGAAGTACAAGGCTGGTGAAGTGACCAGCTTAAGGCTGACTGATGGTTAAATGCTTGACCTTGCTGATGGTTACATATTGGATACTCCTGCAACATTCATTCCATCTAACTTTGAATAGCTAGAATGCCTACAGATGTGGTCATTGGGCTCCTCAGCAGCCAACAGAGAGAAGCGGGAACTTTTAGGGTATCATTTATCTGACTTACCTAAAACATCTATTTTTAAAGGAGTGAATGTCACATAAGTCTTCATTTCCTCTGGAGGAAGCCTCAAATGATTGTTTCAGATGCAGTCATCGGTATTAAATCAGGTCTGAATTACACTTTATCAGACTTGCAGAAATGACTACTAACTATGCAAAGTGAGTATTTGGGAAACTTCAAAGATAGTCAAAGGCAGGACAAGTCGATGAGCCTTTCTTAGTGTGGCTAGAGGGAAATACAGATAAATCTATCAAGGAATTCTTGATTAGCTTCTAATATCTAGGTCACAGAGCCTGCAGGTCACTGACTCAGCAGGTTTATGTAAACAGTTACCATCCACGACATCACCACTAGTGATTAATTAATTATAAAAGGATCAAAAGAGGCCACAAGGCTTATATTCATAATGCAGTGGTACTAAATTAAAAGAAATGGCTAAATAACTCCTGTGGCTCCTGAAAAGTTGATAAATGTTTTGTAATCACTTTGAAAGTAGTAGATTCCACTTGTGTTTAGTCTCAACATTTTCAATAGCTTGCACGCAGTTTGGTGTAAAAATTCACAGAATAACAGCAGTTCTGTATCAGCAGAGTTCAGTTTAATCCTGTCTGAAAAAGTGGTCTTGATTCAGCTGGAGTAGAATTAATCTGCAGACTGCAGATGATCACCATACAGGCACCCATTCTGAGCTAGTCCATTTGTATCACTTGGAACACATCCAGCCTCAGTTATGGCTGTCATTGGAATGGAGAAGAAGTCACTTCTGGAGCTTTATTCCCCTGTTTACTTTAAGATCAAATAAATTTTACCTTCCAAGTGCCCGTTTTCCTCCACTGACTCTCAGTGAGCAGTAAATAAAGCAACCAGCTCCCTGTGTGGCAGAGATCAAAGGTTTGGTAAGTTAAATCCTATTCAGGCTGTATTTCTAACCCTGGTGTCTTTCTTGTTACTAATAGAAAGGACAAACATTAAAAGGTATTTTCCTGTTTCCATTGTCATTAGAACTTGTAAGTCGGGATGGGTGAGTGTGGAAAGCATCCTAATAAATGTTAGGGAAAAAATCGAAAGAATATCCTTTGAATCAGGTTTTTTATTTCTACTTTCTGCTTGTTTTATCTTTGAGAGCTTTCTTACCAAAATTTTAAGAGTCTTTTTCTCAACTAGGAGCTGGATTACATGGAGGTATTTTACAGATATTTATTTACAGAAACTTTGCTACGTTTATTGGGGATTTTTGTTGCTGAATGATTAGGTCCTTAGTACTGTTTTGCTGGCAAAATTCCTTTCAATTTAAATAGTGCTTTGGCATTTTTTATTTATTTTTGTTAAGAAATCCATACTTTAAGATATGGTACTGATGATCAACAAAATGTTTCATTCAGTCATTCATTCCTTTATTCTTCCAGAAAGTGTAGCCTGTTATCATTAGCTTTGCATACAGCTTGGAGCACATCTTTAAACCACTCACAGCTTTCCTCCTAAATCACTTCGAACTTACCATTCATTCTGTCTCCTCTCCCCTTTCAGAATTATTTGGATGCCCTCTTGAAGGAAAATTATGTTTTCTAAGATATAAATTACCTGCGTGCTTACACTGAGCATAAAGTCAATATTTATTTGGTGTTTTTATCCTGTAATTGATGTAAGCACTTGATGTAGTCTGAGAGTGAGCCTTCCAATGACACGGTTGATCATTTTAATTGCTTTGCTGTTGTCTTTCAGATGTCTCATGCAGCCACTAGTGCCTTTTGTCGTTCTATTAAGCTGCAGTGTGAGCTTTATCCCTCCCGGGAAGTCGCGATCTGCTTGGACCCCTACTGTGGACTTGGGTTTGTCCTCTGGTGCCTCTGCAGGTGAGGCTTCTCCTCAGCCTTTTCTGAAACACGCTTTCCATTGTGCTGTGGTGCTACAGAGCGGATGATGTGAGTGATGAAAGGATGGGAAGAACAGACAGTGCCTCTGGGACTGCCACAGGCAGTTGGAATTGCTGGAAGCTATATGGAAGCTGCTGTATGCAGGATGTGGTTTGTTTGAGCGGGGCATGGCCGTAGGTATTGAGACTTGGAAGTTCAGAGCATCGACACGGCTGCTCATTGACCTCCTGCCGCTTTCCTGCTGTCTCTGCAGAGTCTGGCTTGTTTCATTTGATGAAAGCAGTGCTTTACCAATATTACCTTAAGGAAGTGCTTTCCCTGCGTCCTCTTTTTCATTCCCTAATCTGAAAGCAGGAGTAGATATCAGGGGACTTCCTCATTTGTGGGGCTTTCAGGATGTGATTTTTGCAGAGACACAGAAGTGTGTTTTCGTGCAGGTGCTTGCATGGCAGTAGCGAAGTTATCAGAGAACAAAACATTTCTAGTGAAATGCGAAGCAGCTTTTTTGGTTAATAAATTTAGAAATATAACAATTCTGTCAATCTCTATACTCCAGGGAAGCTACAGTTCAGCTACTGAAAGCAGGTCTATTGATTTTTTTTTTTTAAGTTAGCTGGGTTGATGCAGAGGCAAAGGAAAAGAACTGTGGGAGTGTTAATGGAGCTCATTTTGATGAAGGCATCTCAGAGTCACAGTAGTCTGACATCTTTGCACTCTCCACAGAAAGTTCTTTGGTGTTAGCAGTTCTGCTATTTTTAGTTACTAAAAGGAAGATAATCCATGGCATTAAAAATACTTTGGATAAACTTTGTACCAATTTACTAAATAGCTGAAGGAAGTATTATTTAATAACAACTGCAACAATTTCTTTTCAGGAATTATTGTTTATTTAAAAGTAGGCTATTGGCATGGTTTATTGCCCTTTTAAAATATTTGTTATTCTATATTAAATAGGCTAAAGATTAACAGTATTATCTTATTCATTCTTGATCAGTTTTTCTTGATTTAAGCTATACTTGCCTAATACTATTTTGGATTTTACATAGGGATTAGAGTTGCCTTTGTTTTGAAAAACTTTTGGGTTTTCAGCATTTTATTTACCCAACATGAAAGCAAAACTGTTGAGTCTGCAAAAAAAAAAAAACCCTCAGGAATTTTGAGATTTTAATTAAATCACGCTGTTTTCATTTTTTAAATATTGATTTTTAAAAGTCAGTTGACTATTTCTTAATAATAAAGAAATTGATAAAGACTTGAGTGTTCCAGCATGTGCTGATGTCAGCACTGTTAGGCCAGGGAAGGACTGTACAGCACCACAGGAGAGCTCAGCTAAGGAATGTACAGGATAGTGCTGGAGCACAGAGCATCCAAGAATAACTTTTATGCAACACCATGACAGAGCCATAAAACACAGATAAATGTTGACCTGTCCAAAACCCAAGTAATTTGTGGTGCCCATGACTCTCCTGAATACCAATTTTTTTTTTTTTTTTGGGTCCAGAACCATTTTTCCAACAAATATGTATTTGCTGCCCTTAGGTCCTTCCCAATACTGATAGTATTCATCCTTTCAGAAGGAGAAGATTGTTTATGACTGGCAAGTGGATTAAGGCAGCAAGCCTCTGGGAGAAAGCACTCAGGGTCTGTGCTCCTTTGTAGCTTATAGAAGGAATAGAAAAGGAGAAGAGAAAGGAAACAAGAGAGTTGAAGGAACTGGGATCAGGCCAGCAACACTCTAGTCTTGTGAACCATCACATCACTCTCTTCTTTGCCACTGATCCCCTGTTCCTGTTAAATCAGAAAAACTTCAGGCTGCTAGAATTGCGATTGTCATTTGGAGAAAGCTGGCATCAGATACAGCCTAATTAATTCCGCTTACAAACCTAATTTCCATTTCATTGCTATTTTAGAAATTAGTATTATTTGATGTCATAGGAAAAAAACACATCCTGGAGTTTATAAGGCTCTTACTCCTCAGAACTTAAAATTTTGTGACTTTGCATTTTACCCTTTGAAGTTCAGTATAACTGGATCCTGCCCAACATTTCAACCCAGATTTCTAACTCAGAGAATTCTACTCTAAACTTACGATTGTCTGTCACCACTTCCATTAACTAAATTAATATTTCTAATGGCACATGGAAATGAAGTTAGATCTTCAATTTTTTATAAGCTAGGGGCTTTTGAGAGTTAAATAGGAACTCTTTGTTTTAGGAGCCCAGCAGGAAGCAAGAGCAACCTCCTGTGCTGGGTGCAGTTAAAAGTACATTTAAATTCCTTTATTAACTAGACCAAAGGAGGCATTGACTGAGGAATTGAAAGAAAAACTAACCTTTTATCCCCGTTGTAGGTGCTTAGACGTTGTGCTGGCCTGCTCCACTGCGGTGCCCCAGAATGCCCCATTCTGTGAGGTCAAAGCTGCTTAGGAAAGCTGCTGGAGCATGGAGCCAGCCCTTTGGTAAGTTTGGAATATATTGCATAGTTTTGCAAAGTTTTTTATTTTTTTAAAATTTATTATTTTATGGCCTAAAGGTTATAAAATAATAAAGAAAAGAAACCTTGCAAAGCAGAGCAATACATTAAAAAGAACTGTTCCCTCTAAACTGGCCGCATGCTCCAGCAGGGTTTCCTTGGAACCTTTGTCATTGAACAGCAAGTCCTGGGTGTGGCAGCAGACGTCAGCCCCATGTGAGTTCACAAACTCCTAACTTCCTAATTTTAATGAGTTCTTATTCATGATTCAATAAAAGAATACATTATCTTTGCGTTTTTCTCTTTAATAATCTCATTTATCCATTCTGAGGTGATCCTAGTATTCCGACTTGCATCTCATTACATTTTAAAATGTATTACATTCTTTAAAAGGAAAAAAAAAGTCCTCAAATGTAAAAAAAAAAAGAATTGTAAATCCCATTGTTCAGAAATGCTTCCTGAAATTAAGATGTCCCTGTCTTAATGCTTGTCACTGTGGGGCAGAATAGAGCATTCTGCAGTTCATTAGTGAGGATTCATTTAATTGATAGTTGCTGAGTAATGCAATAGAATAAGAATTTTCCCTCTACTTTAGCCCAGCTAAGCCAACTCAAATTGCAGTTCTACTTTTACTGCTGGAAGACAGAATTGTCCTTGCTCAAATTAAAATTAAGTACATTCATAATTTCAAATAAATTTTTTACATATTCTCAGACACTGAGCTTGTAGTAGTGGAAGTCAGTGAGACTCAGACTGGACCAGAGGAACTGAATTTTCTGGTCCACAGCGGCCATGCAATAAATAACATGGTTGCTATGAAATGGTCCAGGGAAGGCTTTCTAGGGAAGGTGTTTTATCCTATCCTGCTCCTGCTGCCTCTGTTCCATAGCATGAAGCCAAAATCCACAGTGGTCCTGCCAGGTGGCTTCTCCTGCAAAAGTCTGCAAGGTTTCTTAGTAACCAGACAGGTGCAACTGTGCAAGAAGTGAGCAAGGGATTGCAACACCAACAGGAGAACTGCATTTTAGGAAAGTCTATTGTGTTAGGCATCACTAATTATTGTTAGGTTTTTTAGGCTAACTTGAAGATAACTGGCAGGCACGAGCATTTCACCCAATTTCCAGCCCATGCGCAGCAAATTAAAGGCAAGACTGCATAAAGAAGCCTAAATGCCACATCAGAACTGGATAACTCTGACATGGGAAGTGAAGGATATGAGCATAAACATCTGTCATGCATTTTGCAAAGTGCATAACTGGCACAGGAGGAATGTGAAGGTGTGTTGTCTGCCCACACACTGCTGTGTGCCAGTTTCCTGGAGAGTCTGTAGCCAGTGGCAATTTGTGGAAGAGGCAATTTGCTTTCCTTCCACATTGTAACAATACTGTTAAACCTGCCTCAAGTCCGGAAGGTTCAAGGGCAGCTGAAAGCCCTGAGTCACCTTGATAAGTGAGTTCTGAGATGAGCTGGCAGAGTTACTCTTATCACCTCTGGAGACATGCCCATACATGGGGGAGTAAGTGGAGTAGGAGAGATGGTGATAAGGAACCAGAATGATGCTCAAGGCTGAGCAGTGGCCTTTTGCTGTCTCTGATACTGAGGGGTTATCTGCTTACCATGTGCAGTCATGTTCTTAGAGCACTGCGTGCCAGCCGTCATCTTTGGACTCTGCAGGTGGTGTGAGGTCTTTTACTTTTTCTCCAAAAGTCCGGTTTTTTTGTACATGGTGGGTCTCCAGAACTGAAGATTTAATTTTGGCCCAAGTCCTTTGAAGCCTAAGAGAGATATATGCCTAAACACTGTCCTCTATAGCTTGTACTGTCCTTCCTGCAAGCTCTGGTCCAGGTGATTGTGAAGCCTTTTGTTGTACCAAACACCCAGTTCCCATACCTGTCCCTCGTCACCAAATGCCAAATATCATCTGTAGAAATGCAGAAACCAAGTGCATATGCTTAGCAGGATTCAGCAGTACCCACCTGCCTCCTCCAGTTAAGTGGGAAAGCAGCTCATGTCACCTGAGGAGGACCCAGGAGTAAGGGCAGTGATGGGTCAGTAACCCGCCAGAATGCAATTGCAAATTGCACTTGCCATTGTCAGCATTTATTGACCTGCTGAAATTTTTGGAACTGTAATAAAACCTCAGCTTTTACTGTTAATCTGCCTCAGCACAATATGGGATAAGGCTCCAATTCAGTGGAACAGTTAAGTGCCAAGAGGTCCTTCCAGGAATGTCCGTATGCTGCCAAAGCAGCCTGCTGGCAGCGGAGCCGGTGTTGGGATCAGATGGTGCCGTCGTACCAAAATGCATCCTGGTGCTTTTACCTGGAGCATTCCTGTCCTTGGGCAGCCCTTGCTTAGTGCAGGCAGACAAGGCTCTTCACTTACTGCCAAAGTCCAAGGCTTTGTCCAGCACATGAATACTTTTTTCCCCTGGATTGCTCTGCAGTCCCCTAAAGGAAGACAGCATTTCTAAAAGGTGATCTCCCACCTCAGCCACCCCTGCATTTCTGAATCTGCATCCCAAAAGTCATTGTGACAAGATGATGCAGGGATGCTCTGCACTGCGTCTGCTCCTGTTGTCACGACTTGCATCAGGAGGTGGATACTTTTGTGACACAGTTTTCTGCAGCAATGGAAGAAACAATCTTGATACAGTTCCTTCCCGGTATTTACATACCTAAAATCTTGCACCTAGTCCATTGCATCATATATTGTTGCAATCTCAGAAAGGGGAATTTAGATTCAACCGTTTATATTTAAACTCCCAAGTTTTCCCAATATCCCATTGATCCCCCTGCTGCCACAGTGTTCACTGTGATTTTCTTGGTTCCTGTATGAGAATAGCCAAGCTGACGGCTTCACCATCTTAACTATCATGTTTCAAGGTGAGATGGAACTGCCTCACCTTGTTCAGTGCCTCAGTTCCAGGGTTAACTCTACCAAATCTAGAATTCCATACCTAGGTGAACCTACCAAACTTCTCTACCATAGCTAGAATTACATGGAGGCAGCATTGACAGAACTTCCTATGGGTTTGGAACCATACCAAGCTTCGTCCAGCATCTCCAAAGCAGCCTTGCACAAGTGCAGTTTGTTCAAGCACGTGGTCCTCTGCGTGGTGTTTGGCATTCGTGCTAAGCAAGCGCCCTCTAACATCTCACAATGATTTGAAACCACCAGAATGGGAGAAATGTTTCAACCAGCTGTACAAGGATATTTTTTCCTCAGCTTCTCTCCACCAAAACACAGGTGATAGACAGCCTCTCAGGGGAATATAAACCTGTGAAATTGCAAGGATATGTAGCTATCAGGAGCATTTTGTGGCTTAGACTGATACACAAATTCTGCATAATGTTTCAGAGATTGATTCAGGGAGCTCAGCCAAGTTATGGCCGACATCGTGGTGACCAGGTGCTGCATAAACCACTTCAGCTGTGGAACTGGCACATTCACCCCGCAATTATGCCTTTGTAGTTCTTCTTGTAGCTCCACCAACGGCTCTTGCGAATCAGAGGATATGCACGGATTATTAAACCACAGCTCAGTAGGCAAAGCATGTGTTGGGCATAAAGTTTCCAGGCACGGTATCAGCTGGCTGTAGGTTTGTGTATTGCAGGCAAGAGGAGCACGTGTGAAGCTTTCCACCACAGAAAGTTTCCTTCCTGCTAGATATTTCCTTCTGCTGTGCAGTTTGATCCTGAACTCCACAGTATTTCTGAGGCGTTAGAAAACTCAGAAAACATGCTAGTGACATCTTAATTTGTTTCAGTCTAATTGGAGTAATTTTTTTAGTCTAAGCCTGATTATAAGAGTATTTGCTTCCCTCAGTCTGAAGAAGATGGGTTATTTTGCATCCACATCCTCATGCTTTGCTGCAGGACTGTTGGTGGGAGCAAACCCAAGTATCTTTCTTGTCCATAAGTTGATCAAGAGAGGTAGACAGTTCATCCCCACACATTAGTGCTGCTGGGGGGAAAGCATTTGTGTTTGGTGTAAATTCTGCTATTTTGAACAATTTCCTGGTAAAATATACCTGGAATCAATTTTCTGTTTTCCTACCACAGCAATGCAGCTTTCTTCTCCCATATTACTGTGGAGTTTGTGAGAACACTTTTCAGTACAGGGATAAAGTTTGTTCTTTTGATTTGGTTTTGATTTTGGTGTGTCTGCCCAGTTGAATAAGTGATACTTAGGGAATCTTAATGTGATTGTAAGTAATAATTCTCCTGCATTTGACACCCTGGCATCTTGTTTATTATTGTGCAGGTAACTTTTTTCCCCTGATACTGGTTGCATCAACTAGAGAAATTCAGGAGCAGGGGGAGGGTTTGAGGGTGAATCTCTGTGTACCATGTTTGTACAGGTTGGAGCCCATCCCAGGTTTTTACTTTTACAGCTTCCTGTTTGTAAGAATTATGTATTTGCCAGACAGATTGCACACCTTGATTGTTTGTGGGGCCCTAAGCTAAAAGGCCTTTTGGTCTTACTTCTCTGAAAAACTCGATTGGATAAGAAAGAAAGAGTGAGGTAATATTTATATTAAAAACTGGTACTACTCCCTGGCTGATTTGATCTTTCACTTGAGCTCAGGGCATTCCCCTTTCAGGCTTGGGTAACATTGCCAGGATCTCTTTTCACATGTTTATGCAGCACATGCTCAAGGTTCAGTGATACTCTGATTCCATAAAAGAATAATGGTTCATTTGCCTGCCCTGAGCCGTGGCTGTTGTGTGAGCCCCATCCCAGAACACATCGCTCCGTGGAAGCCACTGGTCATGAATCACCCAGAGTGGCATAAATGGAGACAAGCAGTCAAAGATAAAATTTCTTCTCTGTGATAAATGAAATTGTTTGAACTGTAGTTCATACATGTTCCATGACATCCTCAGGCTCCTACTCCAGTGGAGACCTAAACAATTTGGATTATTAACTGCTGTTGTGGCTGGACTTGTACGCCTTTTTTTGCCTTTATCGTACCAAGTAAAGGCATCCAGGTCACGCAAACCTTGTTCTACATGGCACAGCTTTTGAAAGCACTCTCATCTGGGTTTAGGGGGGCTGGGGGCACTCACTCACCAAGGAGGGAACCTGTGTGAGTGTGTGCAGCCCATCTGCAAGAATTGCAAAGGTGTCCTGATGTCCAGTGTTACAGAGATGCTCATATTCCTGAAAATAAAGCTCCATTTCATGTCTTACCTCAGACACTTGGATTTGAAAACATCGACTTTACTTTACCAAGCTGGCATTTCAAGTTTTCAAGTCACAAATGAAATTCTTTTGTGCATCATAAATCTCAGGGGCTTTTATGGTTCTTTCTCAGAACTTCTATGATTTGGAGGCTTTACGCTGTCACCATTTCGATTTGAAATATCTACAGATCACAAATTGAGATGTGAGGGGACTGTAAAATTGATGGTAAAACTGCCTGTGTGAGATGAGTGAACAACACGGAACCCATGAGAAATAAAGTCATCAAACTGGGAATATTTTTCCCTTGGGGAGAATCTTAGGTACCAGAGAAATTAGCTCTGACATAATTGTTTCCCTCAGGGCCCTGATAAGTGTATTTTCGCCATATTTATGCTCAGTGGGTATCCAGCATACAAGAGATGTAGTATATTTGAGTTTCAAAAGTTCATAAAACTTTCACAGAAGACGTTTAAAGCCACACGGGTTGTTAAATCGGGGCCAAATTTACTCCCATGAAAATTATTGCAAACCTCTTGCTTGCTTTAGCAGGAGACAGGTTATTTCCATATTAAGCCATAAATTACTTTTTTAGTCAAGGTCTCTTAAAATGCTAATTACTCAATCCAAAGTATTTGTCAGCAACGCTTAAGTTTTCTTAATATTATTCTACGGCTTTTTCACATCATTAATAACTGAGCTATTTTGCTCTCTTTGGTACAGTTCTAGCAGCAAAGTCCACTGGAATTTTAAGTAAATTAGTAGTTTAGGAGCACGTTCTGCCTGCAGTCCTCATGATTCATCATAGACTCTGAAAGTATGGCAAAAAACCAGGGTTAAACATCATGTTAAACTTCTGGAGCTGTGGAGCACCGCAAGGCTCCACAGGGTTCATCCAGTGCTGTGATAAACTGTGTATTCAAGTACCCCATGGCTTGTCTACGGACACTGGTGTTTAGTGTGTGTTAATAACTCTTGTGTCTTGCAGCGTTTATTCAGGACACCAGTCTATTCTGATTCCTCCCTCAGAACTGGAGACCAATCCCGCCCTGTGGCTTCTTGCCGTGAGTCAGTACAAAGTGAGGGACACTTTTTGTTCCTATTCAGTCATGGAGCTCTGTACTAAGGGACTCGGGTCGCAAACAGAGTCGCTGAAGGTGAGTGGTTCTGCTGCCCCGCGCGCCCTGCCGCCTGCACGGTGGGCTTTGGGAGCCTTGAACACTCTGCTGAATGTCTGCTGTGAGGAGAAAATCGTCAGAGGGCGCAGGCAGCTTCCACAGAACCCACGTTTACGCCTTGCCAAAGGCTGTGTATCAATACAAGTCATTCTTCAGATCACAGGGCTGTTAAACATCAAGGAAAGGCTTTCATTTGCCTAAGCTTTCTGATCTGTGTTGCAGCCTGTGTTGATAGGCAAGTGTTGGAAAACAGAGGTGTAAATGTCCAAGAGGCTCAAGGAATGTTACATTGAGTAGTGTGTTTTATGAATACCCTGGTTATATGAAGTACTAGTGTGGCTTTGACCCCTGTAGTTAAATAATCACATGCTTAAAAGTACTGTGTTGTTTTAACTAGAGGGTCCTCATTGTATGGAGAGGAGGGTATATCTTCCTTTTTCCCCCCAGAATTAAAAGCCAGGTAGCCAGTTAAACATCTGAAATCATCTGGAATTTCCCGTGTGCTACTGAAATAAATTGAATCTTGAGATACTGATATTTATGATGTCTCCAGCCTTTACCATCCTCGCTTAATAATTTCCTAATCAGTTTTTCCAAGTCTAGACATTGCTTCCTGTTTGCTGTTATTCACTGTCGTCTGAATTAATTTGGGGAAATAGCATTCCCTCCCTTCAGAATTAGCATGCCCATCATTTCCTACGTGCTAATGTTGAGATGACAAGCAAGTATGTGCATCTTCAGCTATTAGAGTGTCATCTGGCCATCCGGCCTCCAGGAAAGATGGAAACTGTACTGATACCTTAGCCTGTGTTCTGCTATTCCTCTTGACTCATATTACCTGCATAATACACTTAAGAACTTCTGTTTTGCATTAAATCTGCCCATTTGTGGCCTTTGTTACATTTTGACTTCTTTCTAGGCAAGGGGACTGGACCTTTCACGAGTACGGACATGTGTAGTGGTGGCTGAAGAACGACCTCGGATAGCTCTTACTCAGTCATTTTCAAAGTTATTTAAAGACCTGGGTCTCCATCCACGGGCTGTCAGCACATCACTTGGCTGTAGAGTTAACCTGGCAATATGTTTGCAGGTAAGATTTTTTCACTCCTTAAGCTCAGAGTTGTTTTAAGGAAATGGTTTTCAGTAAGAAGCGTTCATTGTATTTCCTTTGGCTGTTTGGTCGTAGACGTACGAGAAAATGCATGTGGTACTTAATGTTCTTGCATACACAGGTAGTAAATTTCTGTTACTTTGTCAACTATTCATCCCTCTCATGTTGCAATCATAGCATTTATTCTGCCCATGAATACGGTAATTCAGAAAGGCACCTGACAGTGACAGAACGTGTACTCTGTACTCCAAAGCCAGTATGTAATCTTGTCATGTGAACTACAGTTTCCAAGTGTTTGCTTTGGTGTGTTACAAAATGGATTCCTTCTGCTTGCGAAGTACTTCCAACCATTCCTTATTTAACTAGATAGGTATTCTCTGCACACAAGGAAAATTATTTTGCGATATCTCTTCTGTTTTGATCCTCTAATGAGAAGAAAATTCCCAAGAATAGTATAGGATGTAACATCCATTTTCCAGGAATCTTTATTGAGTCATGATTTTAATGACTGATGGAGCACTGTAGCTATCTGGTCTGAATTTCTGAGTAGCATCTAGGTTTTCAACCAGTGATAATTGCACCAAGAAAATAGTTTTAGGCTTATCTGGAATATATTATTTTATCTTGGAGGACTTCATGTGATGCAAGTTAACTTGCCTTTTTTTAAGGTGTTCCATTTTTAATTAATTTTGCCTTATTTCTAGTTTAAATTTATCTGGCATTAGATCCAGCCTTCTTTATTTTATTACATTTTTTGAATTTACGATAAGAATCTCATTTCTGTCATGCATCTAAAACACATCTTAATTTTGATAAATAGATAAAGAATCTTAATACATGCTTTCCTGATCTCAGTCTCATTTTTATGACTCTTAATCTCTTTCTGTCTTTCCAAATCTGGTTCCAGAGTTTCACATATTATTCCTGTAATAATACCATAGGTGTCCTACTCAGGTGTAGTATGTTTTCTAATTTAATAACCTTTTAAATACTAAAAGAATCATCTTCTGCATTGGCAGCTGCTCTGGCTGGGAAGTTCCATATCCATTTGGTCATGTCTCTAACCTCTTCCAAGTCACTGTGTCCTCAGTAGGACTTGCCTGTGGTCCATCAGTCCAGTAGGACTCTGTGTGGTCCATCCCACATTTCAAATCTGGCAGTTCCCCCTGGTTTACATAAAGGATTTCTCATGAAGGTCACATGGGTGCCTGCTTCAGTGTGGAAGTCAGAACAGATCTTCTCAGTGACAATGCAGATAAGAATCTGCTATTCCTTTTCTGATTGTAAATGTAAATATTTTTTATTTTATCAAAAAACTCTGACAAAATCAGGTTATGGGTTCAGCACGGACCAGTATGTCTGTGCCTGCTTTAGCCTCTTGCCCTTTTCAGTGTTACCAGGATATGAATACAAGGAGGTGTGCCACACCTCCAGTCCTGCTTGCTTTCTCTCTGACTGCAGCAGAGCATCCCTACAGCCTAGGGTGTCTTTAATTATTACTGTCAAGCACAAGGCAAGGCAAAGCTGAGCAGGGTTAAAAGTCATTCTGTGGCCCAGAGCTAGAGTTGTTTGGTTTGCCATTCTGTAATTGCTACCATAAATATTCTCCAGGAATAAAAAAGTTTTAGAAAGGAGGGGAAGGAGGTAAATTATGACATACCTTCACTGGAAACAGTTCAGGATGGGGCCTGTCAGCTCTCCCCTGCAGCTGTGGTGGAGCTGCTTCTGAAAGACAACTCAGCTTCTCTGGCTTCTGGTCCATGGAGAAGCCAGACATGAAGGGTGCTGGAGATTAGAAGGGCAAATTTTTAGCTGCAGAAGTTTGCTTGCCACTAATGAAAATCTCCATTTTAGACATGCACCGACCTCTGAACTGTTCATGGTGACTGCTTCACTTATAAGTCCTTAATTCAGGACAAATAATAAAACCAGGGGATGACACTAAGCAGCAGTAAGCCAGGTGCAATGCCAAAGTGTGGCCTGTTGGAAGTAACATTGTGCTTGGTCTGCCTGGGGTTTAATGTTTTTCACAGCAGCCTGTGTGGAGCTCTAATTTGGTTTGTGGCTGAACAGTGTTGGGAGCACACCAGTGGCTGGGCTCTTGCTGAGCAGTCCTGCACAGCATCAGGGCTGTCCCCATTTTTCTCTGTGTCCCCCGTGCCACCACCCCGCTGCCCTCCAGCAAGAGGCTGGAGGAGAAAGAAGCTGGGAAGGGACACAGCCAGGGCCAGGAAAGCTGTCCCAAGCTGATCTCGGATATCCCATACCACATAATGTCATGCTCAGCATTAAAGAGTGGTTGGTCTCCCAAAGTAGCCATTGCTCGGAGACTGGCTGGGCATCGTTCCGCTCGAGGGGGGAGATGAGTGATTGCTTTTGCATCACTTGGGTTTTTCTCTTTCCTTCACTCATTAAACTGTCTTCATCTTGACCTGGGGGTTTTCTCGCTTTTGCTCTTCCTGTGCCTTCCCTGTCCCACAGGGAGCTGGGTGAGTACTGAGCTGCTGACTGGGTCAACCCGCTGCAAACATGCAGGAAAGCTGACTACACTCAGAGAAACTGGAAGTCCTAATCAGCATGGAGTTAGGCTGGATTATGGCTTGACTATGTATATCTGCCTTTTGATTGTGTTAACTCCTTGGCTGAAGATTGCTTCTTAGATGGTTCTTTACAGAAATTCTTGAGTTGTTGAATCAAACTGTAAAAGTGGGTAAATCTCTGAAGGAGTATTATTAGTGATAGTGCCTATGGATTTAGGAACAGCACAGAATGAGAGCCTTGAGTGAGATGGTTAAACAGCCTGGCTGATTGTGCAGCTTAGTGTCAGGCTTCGCTGAGTTCTACTGAGATGTGGCACCTCAGTCCATAGGACGAACTAAAAGCCAAACACTGTCTAAGGAGTGGCATGGCTGGAATGGAGAAAAGCCATTTCAGGACAGGCTATATGTAGGAACATTATCCTCCCAAGTGGAATCGTTTTTGAAGCATTTGAGCTGAGGCTTGTTTGGCAAGTTTTAAAGGTGTTTGAAAAATTACTAACGATTTTACTTACAAGCATCACCACAAAACATGTCATTTTGGTGGAGAATATAAAGATAGAGGCTTGCGTGTTTTGAAGCATCTGGCAGTAGACATTGCCAGGGACTGGATACTGAATTAGATTGAATGCTCTTTCCAAACTGTCTGGAAGTTTATGGCTAGTGGTATTCCAGAATAGCTTGTGGGCTATTCTGTTTTCTCAGCTGAGGAACAAAATAAATTTTAATCCCTCATCAACAATATTCCTGCAATTAATATTGTCTCAAATATGTTCCAGAAATGGGATATGATTTCTGGATTCTTCACACTTCATAAAACTACTTCTCAAGATATTTGAGTCAATAGCATCTGCCTTTGCTTTTTTTCTTCCAAGTTATGTCATCTATGAGATCAGCACGTGGTTCCTGGAACACCATCTTCCACAGGGATAATGGTGATCCAGCCTGTTCTGCAGTGTTTCTAAAATATGTATCTACTAATCACCTTACTAAACACATCTCAGCATTCAGCTACTGACCCTTACCAGCAAAAAAAGCCTATCCAGGTTTCTTCTCTAAGGGGTACCTCTAACACAACTTGGATATTATCTTTGATACCTTCTTGATCTCCAATTTTGTGAACAAATCCAAGACTCATATGTTTCAAGGGAAAGGTATCCTGATTTTTCCAGAAAGCTTTTACAGTTCACCTCTCCAAAAAGAAGAGGAGGAGGGTGTGAATGTACATTTGTGTGTGTGTGTGTGTGTCTGTGTGTGTATAGCAGAATTTAACATTTTGTTAAGGATTACCTTAAAAAACGAAATCATTGTGATAATCCCTTTGGTACAAAAGAGTCTTAGTCTGCCAAATTATCTTAATTTCCAGGTTGTGATCACTGACAGACTAATGCATTGTCATTTGTATTCATTTCCTTTCAAACTGAGAGCAAATTTAGTATGTTTCCTTTGATGTAGTCATTTCGGACTAGATTTTGAGAGATGTGCTTTTGAAAATAAATAATTCCCTCCATCTTTAGGCACTTAAATACTATTAATATCTGACCTTTTATGGCTGTATAGTCACAGATAATGGTCCAGGGATTAGTGAGATGAAAAGATTGCATCTAGCATATTTTAATTCTCATTAACTAGCATCTTAGCATTCTCGAGAGAGAGAGGAAAATAGATATGAAAAGTAGCCTGTTTCTTACAACAGCACAGATGGTTCTCTAGGATTTTAGCTAATTTCCATTTAAACACTTGGAATAAATATTTTCATTTTATTCAACCTGCTACTCAATTTCAGTTGAGGGAAAACTTCTAGAAGTTGTTAATTTTCCTTAGTTAACCCTGAAAATGTACTAGCAAATCTGTCCAAGCTAAGGAGAGCAGGATTCATCTTGCTTCTTTTCTGTCTGCTCTAACTGAGACTGCAAGGTTAAGTGAGTTATCCCATATCCATCAATGGTCAGTGGAATCACAGAAACACTTCAAGAGACACCTCAGGCGCCCATCTGGGGATGGGATCCATCACCATCAGGAGATCCCCCCTACCTTATACTGCGCATTTCTTCTTTGATGGCTGAAGTTACATGAAACGAACTCTTTCCTCACTGTCTGGCAAAGGAATCTTTGTTACTCAATTTAGGGCTTAAAGTCAATATTTCTTTTTACTTAGTGATAGATCACACTGTCTGAGGATCTTCCGTATTAAAAGTAATAAAGGGTAGGTCTGCAAAGCGTGCTGCAGGAGTCCGTGCACTGTGTCAGAGGTATGATTCACACTTAGCAATGTACTACAGTTCTGGGTGAGCTCCCTCAGATCCTGTTTTCCCACCTTTGCTGTGACTCATGCCATGAAGTTCTTTTCACAGCTCCAGCCGCTGTGCTTGCATAGGTGAGATTGCCAAGTGCACACCAAAAATTCCTTTTCTGAGCATCGCTGGAGCAGAAGTAGACTCGGAGTAAACACTGAGGCCACATCCTTAGGGAAACAAAACCCAAAAACCCAGTTATTTTTAAATTCTTAGGACTTCTGATAGCCTAGTTCCTGGTTTCTAACTCCAGGGAGGGAAGAAGGGGAGAGCATGCAGCTTGGCCTTTGACTTGAGAGGAAATTAGGTGTGGGCTGAGTCCTGGCACGTGGTCAGCCCTACAGCTGACTTGTTGGGGTGGTCCTTCAAGCAGTTTTGACCTGCAATGTTTTCCCAGAGAATAAAAGCCTGGCATATTGCTGAGATTTGCTCGGACCAGGGATGGTTCACCAGTGGCAGCCTGTGCATGGGCAGGAGATTTATTTAGTCGAAGAGATGTGACTTATGATATACCCATTTTCAGACAGAAAATTCTGTACGTCCCATTTTGTTTCCTTGAACACTACCAGGCATGTCCTAAGTAAATATCAGATACTCCAGAAGTTGTTTTTTCCCTGTTACCAGCATAACAGATGCTCTCTATCCTTGTCTCTCAAAATAAATGTGCACAGACAAATTGAGTCAGTCATTCTGATCTTGGCTTAGACTCTGCTTCTTTTGAAATACTTTTCAGAGTATTCCAGCTGCAACTGGTCACAGAAGGACGTTGCTGATAATTCAGCTGCTGTTTCCCAAGCCATTCCGTAGTTAAAAGCCACGTGAGGCTCTGGTACTCTCAGAGTCCTTTCTGGACCTGCAGTATAGTCACAGGCAATGAATTATATAACTGCTGGATTTCAGTAATTCTCCTGCTTTCTTGCAGTTACTCTGCAGTGTTCAGCCTGGATTATTAGTAATGCTATTTTGGGGCACCAATGTAATAAGCAGATCCATCCTATTTTTTAAAAATGTTTCATCTTCCTTCGCATCCAAAATAAACCTGTCTCAAGGTGCTGCTGTGGCAGCTTCCCGCAGTCTTTAGCTCTGCTGGCATTCAGAAGTCTGGTGAGAGGAATGTGGGATGCCAGGGCTTTCAGAGCTGTTTGTTTTCACAAGTTGTAGGGCAAATCCCACAGCAGCCATCTGGCGTTAGATACTCCACGTGATAGTAGTGGCTCAGGACTAGGCACCACGGAGGATTTTTTGTCTCTTTGCTGAGTTATCAGTCATGGAGGAGAACCGATGGGTTTTTATCAGCTTTTAACTTTACTGTTCTTTATATGTATTACGCTGTTTACCATAACAAATATGAATGCAGACGTATTGGGCACTGAAGTTACTCCATTTATTTACGATCTTCCAGTAGTTAGATTATGCACCAAGCCTTGATTTTATTTCACTTTAGGATCAGGTTAATCTGTATGCAAGAAGGTGTAAGTATCTTTCTCTGTTGTATACTAATTTTAATTCTTTTCCTAAAAGAGAGCTTACTTTTGATTTCCAGAGTACATCACTTACAAACTTCTATTACTAGTGAAATGGCAGACCTGGAACTCTCAATGTGTTAAAGTGCATTTAAATAGCAGGGCCATAATGTTTAATAACTTCAAAAACAAAAACAACAACAACAAAAAAATCAGTATGCTAGACACGTTTTCCACTAACAACATTGTCTGTAGTGTCCTAAAACCATTTAAGTCTGTTTGTCCAAGGTTAGCAGTCTACAGCTGTCTCTTCTGTTGCTCTACTAAAATGTTGACACCTCATTTTTTACTTTTTTTAACCTTTAATGGTATAATGGTTAATTTGTAAAATTCCTGTATTTGACATTGTTTTTCTTTTTATTTTACTCCCTGCTTTTTGCATTCTCCTCTTTTTTTTCTCCCACCCTTCATTCCCATTTTTTATTATTATTTTCGTCTTGTGTTACCTTCTTTCCTTCTCTCCCTCATCCCTGCTATTCCTGCTGCTATAGCCTCACAGGCTGGGGAAGCTGGCCGAGCAGGTAGGGGATTTTCATGTTCCCTCAATACCCACCTATCAGCTTCCAACAGTGGGACAGACTAGAAATTGAGTCTGGAGATTTGGGGATTTTCAGATCCTTCTATAAAATTATAAATAAGTCCATTATAGCTTTATCTGGATGCAGGTTTCATCAAATATTAGATGTCCATTGTAACTATTTCATTCACGCTGAAAATAATGAATACCATAGTGATTGTCTTTGATTTTCCAACTTGACTGTTTCCATTATTTTACAAATCAAATCAGCTTTAGTTTTATTTTTAAAGATAACCAACTTTTCCTTGGTTTTGTTTTTTTCTTTTCAACATTGCATATATTTCAAATAAGTTCTCCACTCAGCACTAGTCTGTTACACTGCTGAGTTTACCAGTAGACTGAAAATCGTGTCGTTAATAGCTAGAGAGGATATTGTACCTTGTATTGTGTATAACAAGCTAAAGAGGCTAACATGCATGTGCAGCTCTATTACTCCTGTTCTCCTCTGGTGGTGGGTGATGATCAGTACCTGTGCAGTAAGTATCAATTGGTAGAGGTAACTTTGCCCCCTTAGATACAAAAATTTGCTATTTGTGGATCTCCGTTGCAACTTTTAGTGCTCAAAAAATTGTGGAACAACCAGCCAGCGTTGCAGAAATGTAAAATTTAGCCCTAGACATTCCCAATGTGAAGAATTATGCTCTACAATGTATCCCAAATGGGACGGAAATCACTAGGAGTTGATGTTGCCTGCTGGTTTAAGCAGTAAATGTCTAAAATAACTGGTAAAGGAGTTTGTGCATCTGGAGTTTACCAGGTTTAGGAGAATTCCTCTGCTGAAAAGAAAACTTCCGACATTCCAGTGTTCCAAAATGAAGTTGTGCTTGTCTTCTAGCTTTGTGCTTAGCAGTAGCATGAGGTCTGCAGCAGAGAGAAGAGCCCTAGCCTGGAGCATTGAGAATTCACATGATGTTCAGTGGTGATGAGTTTGAAGTTTTGGGTAAGGGCAGATCATAGCAGGCTGCAAAACTGCAGAAAAGCTGTGGGTGGAAAGGCCTAAAGACTGCATCATCTCTGCATGAAAGGAAACTAAAATTAGTCTGCCTCTTTTCAAGTAACTAAATATTGTGACATAAAGCAAGGATTTAAATTATGCAGTGGAAGACTGAAAAGGATCAGAATAATTGCTTAACAGACCTTCAGTCCAGATTGGTTCATGTCATGCGTGCTACCTTTACTATCTTTAGCTTCAAGTATATTCTCTGTTGCATGTATGGAAGACTCTCAGTAAACCATGCTTCACATTCCTGACCATGTGCTTCTGCCATTAAACTGTGTCTCCTCGGCAATTTCCGCCTTCCTTTATATGGCAAAATGTGTTTAACATTTTTTGTATGTATCCATGTGCTGATTACTTGGCCTTTTGTAGCAAATAAAACCTCTGTTGACATGTGTTGGTTAAGTAGTCTGACTGCTTGATGTTTTTCTGAACCCCAAGGTGACAAGTGTCTGATGGTAGGTATGTTTCCAGTGCTTGTTCTGATTCTGTAAAGCTGAGCTTTGACTGATGAATACCTTAAATATAACTTGTCATTTGATTAGCATAATTAGCACTGAAATGAATGTTTGGTTATTTGGGGGGTAAAACTCTTTTCTCCTCCCAGCCCTCAGGTTCTGATTAGCTGATGTTGTTGTTTACAGGGAACATCTGGACCAGATCCCACCACAGTGTATGTTGATATGAGGGCACTGAGGCATGACAGGTCGGAACCACCTTTTTCTTTTTCTCTAATACACACAATTAACAGAGCTTCTAACAAGAAAGCTGCTTACAGCACACCTCACGGACCCTGGAAACCTTTGTAATTCTCATAAAAAAACTGTGTCGACTCCTACCAGCAAGCAGGCGTAGACATTTATAATAACTGGTTAATTAATTTTACCATTGATAAAACTGAGGCATCTGACATCACTACTGCAGTGACTAACAAGATTCCTCACCTTTATTGCCATCAGGATTTCATGACACTTGTACTCAGGTGGTGCAGCCTAGCCAGTCCCCAAGGACTGGAGTCCTGTTGGGCCTTTTAGCTTCACAGAGGTGTTTCTCCCGGGCTGGCAGCTCTTTGCCTATCAGGAAACCACAGCAGAGTTTGCTGCATTTCCTGATGCTGCGGGACTATGAGGGGATGGATTATTGGCTTCACCCACTGTGAGCAACCACATTCTGTAACTGTGGGTATTTTTCAGTTCCATCTTGAGTGCTAGATACATATACAAGAAGTGAGAAATCAAATTTGCCACTTAGCGATTGGAGGGAAGCTTGAGATCTCAGCTGTGATTTTAAAAAATACCCATGCACACATATTTCAGTTTTCCAATACTCTGGTCACGAGCCTCTTTACAGAACTGTAACAAACCAAAAAGTTTTCTATGAACTCTGGAAAAGGTGAACATTTAATTAACAGTCCTGGTTCCCTTAAAAAATCATTATCCAAATAGGGAGTTTCTTTGTTCTTTTTCTTTCATCCTTCTTAAAAGCTTAACGGAGAATTTGCCCCCCAACTTTGGCCCTATCAAAGTGACCAGTTCAGCTTGCAGAGTACAAACCTCAGGGCACAGCAAGCCCAAATTACCTACTGGGTAGTTAGGTCAGATAGACATGTAGATATTTTCTTGTTGCACGTGGCGTTTGGCAGGTAGAAGAAAGGAGCTGCAAGATATTTGACTCACCATTTCTTTATTCCTTTTGCACACAATGATTCCAATAATAACACTTATGTTTGATCTGTCCTTGGGGCACTACTGTCGGCATAACCCAGCCACAGAAACTTGGTGTTCCTGGCCCAGCAACGGCAGTAGTGTGGAGACACAGTCCATGGTCATACTAAACCCAGAAAAGAAAAAAGGCCTTTTCTATAGAAGGAGAATGTAACATTCACAGTCAGTAAAAATTATACATAATAAAAAACTATGTTTAGAGAGAGGAATTAAGACTTACTGTTCATAAAAGTTGCATAAACCATGGGTATACCATTTCCCTGCCTTAGCATGTCATTGAGAAGTAGGCATCATTATCGAGATCAGGCTTTGCAGTGTGTTCATTTATATTTAGTGACTAGTTCTACAGAACATGAAAGATGATCTTTAGACCTGGTTCTCATATTGTGGTAATGTTGATTTTAATTTGATGGTTTAAAGCTGTGCCTCATTTACCCAATCCTGCGGAATTTAGAATTAGATTAGTGGGTCATAAATTAAGGGAGAAAACAGCTCTGTTTGACACAGTCTCTTCACACTTGCTGTGTCTAACCATTTTAGTGGAACTGAATGTCCCTATTACTTAGCAGTAACTAAAAGATCCCTGTGAGACCACAATAGCTGTGAGACCACAGAACAGCAACCCACAGAGTCTTTGCAGGCCAGCCAGTCCCCCAACGATATGAACATTTTACACTGTACACTTAATGTGAGAAAATGTTTTTCATAATTTATATTTTAGAAGATATTTTTCAGGGTCTGCAAAAGACTGAACATATTTTTTTTTCTTGGCATGATAACGCTCTCTAGTTGCTTCAAAAAACAGCTGTAGTTCATCTCTTTGAGATTATTCAAATCCTGTTCACATCCATAAAAATTAATAATCAGTTGCAATACAACTATTTCAAGCTCATCCGGTAATTACGTGCTTGCGCACTTCACAGCTTATGAAAATGTCATTTTTTTTACAGGAGTTTAGGTCAAAATACCTGTGCTAGGTACAATCTTTGTGGAGATCTAGGGGTGGCTGTTTGACCAAACTAGATGTTTCTTTCCTCCCACGTCTCCCTGGATTTGGATGGTTTGCTTCTTAGGTCAGGGTGGAGGTTTTCAAACACCTTTTTGTGTGTGTCCCTGTGGGGTTTTGAGCTACCAGCCCACTGGTTTAGCTGCTGGGAGTCTGGCCATAGTACTGGACTCACCTGTACTATGAAACAGGTTCAGGAAACTTTTTACCAAGGGGTGCAACCACTTGGTCAGTGACTGGCATCAGTTCTGACACTGGACAAAGGCTTGACTGCCTGGCTGTGAGCATCTAGTGCAGTTCTAGGTGTTCCAGCTTCTCTAGTAGGGTCTCCCATGGAGTCATGTTGTATTCGTTAGCCCTAATAAGTTGTCCCAGGCACGCTGTGCTGTCTCAAATGGCATTAGACACCTATTTTTGGAAACGGAGTAGCACCCTAGAAGCAAGAATATACAGCTCTGGCTTGCTGTTGGTGACAGGATGTCAGTCTCGTTGCACTCGGCATTTTAATGATTTTCTAAAAATCAGAGTGTCCTCAGGACGGCCAAGAAAGAGTGAGCAAACACAGGCAAGTCCCACACAGGCTTTTAATAAAAACCAGAAGGCTTGTGAGTTACCCACCAAGTGGGTGATGTGCCCCTGCAGAGCAGTGCAGTGCAGTTTACAGAGGTTGACTTGGGTCCAAAAGGCAGAGTAGGTGGATTAATGCTTCCAGCACAGCACAGAGGCTCCTGGCTGCTGCCTTCCTGTGCAGCTCAGGCCATGGCCATGTCCTGGCTGCTGCCTCCCTGTGCAGCTCAAGCCATGGCCACGTCCTGGCTGCTGCCTCCCTGTGCAGCTCAGGCCACAGCCATGTCCTGGCTGCTGCCTCCCTGTGCAGCTCAAGCCATGGCCATGTCCTGGCTGCTGCCTCCCTGTGCAGCTCAGGCCACGGCCATGTCCTGGCTGCTGCCTCCCTGTGCAGCTCAGGCCATGGCCATGTGCCCACGGGCATCCTCAGGGAGGGACAGGCAGCAGAGCTCCAGGTGGGAGCACCTGGTCAGGTCATTGCTGCATTTCTCTGCCTCTGGAAAAGCAATTTTATTCCCCCTACCTCCAAAAAAAGGAAAATAAATCAAAAAAATATTTACATAGTCTTCTCCTGCTGTCTAAAGTGCTGGTTGTCAGACTGTTCCATCATATTTTTGACCAGTCATGCTCTCCTCAGAAAGCTTTTCAGGTGAGTAAGCACAAGATGCCTAAATACGCTAAAAGCTGAGAAGTGCTTGGAAGATAAAAAAGGGAGGGAGTGAAAGAGAGAGCCTTTTCTCATCATGCCAGAACACCATATACTTGGAAGATTGTGGCTTCTACAGTATTTGCAGCCTTTTGTACCAGTGAAGATGTAAATTTAAAGCCCAAGCATCCCTTGTATCTGGACTGTTCTAAAACAATATGTACACATGTTTATAAAATGTCCCACAAAAAATACATCTCTGATATTAGAATAAAAATTTCACAGCTTCTTCATCCTTAACAGCAGCTTAGTTGTTGGTAGAAAAACTATTTATTGGCAAAACAAGCCAATTCATCAAACTGAGAATGAACCAATATAAATCTTTCTTTCCCATCAACAGAGCAAAAATATTTTCAAGTGTTCTGCAGCAGGTCAGGCTGGATTCTCAAATGTTTCAGTATATTTGTGAACATCCAAAACCATATTTTTTTTAGACTCATTCAAAGCTGTTTTCAAAATGTTACTCTTTTAACCAGGTAAGGCGTATTTTGAAATTACCTTGAATTTGAAACTAACAGGTATGAATTAGAAATAAAATGGCATTAAAAATATGAAATATTTTGACTGCTTTGAATTTTTTCTCAAATTTTTGACATAGGAATTTCTTTTCCTGGGTATCTGTGCCTTTCATATTCTAAATGTATTATAGAGAATTTCCTCAGAAATTTTAAATAGTGAGCTGAAGGGTCCATCTGGTGACAGGTGAGGGAGACCATCGATCTTCTCCTAAAGCTGAAACTTCATGCAAATCCTGTAAAGATAAACATCCCCTTGCATCCTAATATTCTCTTCTATATCAAAACCTTATCCATTAAAAAAAAACAAAAAAAAAAACAAAAAAAAACCAAAAAACCACCACTGTTCTGCCCTAAGCAGAGCAAGGAAAGATCTACTTTGATATTGAAGTTTATTTTAAAAAGGATAAGAAAAGTAGAAGGAAACATATTCATTGCAATCTGTCTGCCTCCAAAAGCAGATAAAACTGTCACCAGTCTTCTTGTTCAGTAGCAGATAGTGACAACTTACGAGCTTTGATGTAGTGGAGGCTTGGGCTCCCGGGGGGAGAGAGCCACTAACCAAGTCACAAATGTATTGATGAAGATTTAGATACCATTTTGCATGCATTTGTTATAGACAGTTTGCCCTTATTTGGACTACAAATTGTGTTTGAACTGTTTATTGAACTACATCCACATTTTGTATCAAACTGGGCAAAAATGAAGACTTTCAGCCAGTGTTGGTAAACACTGTTTTCTGTTTTATTTGATGCCATCTCTAGTTTCATACATGCAGACATCCTTTCCCATCATGTCCTTCTTATCCTGTCTTCAAACTCCAGTATACCCTTTGGGGAAATAATAGGTACATCAAATGATCTTTTAAATTATTCGGTTTCATCCAGTTAAGTCTGTAGGGTAATAAAGATGGAAAAATTAATTTATTAAACTCTTTTGTGGTTTACTAGAGTTCCTTTTGAGCTACACGTAATGGTGAGCTGCTGGGATAGACAGACATGGTGAGGCAGCTGGCACCAAGGAGGGACTCAAATCCAGGTGTGGGGTATTGCCAAACAGACCAGAAGCACAAGGATGTATTTGGGTTCAAGTTTTTAGTTTTTCAGTCTGGCTATTATTCAGTTTGTGGCTTGTGATATCCATAGTCTTTCACTGAAATACTCCCACTCCATCATTAGAACAATTATTTTGACCTGATTACCCTCTTTATTAAACAAGCAGCCTGTGGAGCTGTACAAAATAGGTGTCTTTTCCCATGTGGCCACTGACATCTCCTTGGAGTGATGCAAATTAATGTAGCTCTTAAAAAAAAAAAAAAAGACCTTGTATATACTTGATCTGTCATTAGCAGACTCGATTTATTATGAGGTCATTTGGGTGTTGTACTACCAATAATAAGCAAGTCTTATTTTTTGTTTTGGATTCTGAGAGGATTCTGAGATCTCTCAACTTCCTTCAGACTCGCTCAGACATTGTCTCCCTGACCAAGGGTGTTTTCAGAGGGTGGAAATTCTGAATCTCATTCCTCAAGAAAAGAAGGGAACACTTGTAGCATTTCAAAGAAATGAGAAAACAGTTACTTAGGATTTATTTTTATAGATTGCTTATACACTGAGCCCAGTCTCAAATCCAGGCTCTGTCAAAAGGAATCAGTAAAGGCTTTGGCTTCATTTTAATATGTTCCAGCATTTCAGACTTCATGCAGGAGCAGAAAAATAGCCTTTTATTATGGCTGTCAATTGTTTATCCTTCTCCTCTGCATTTTACTGAAACTTTCATGTTGTGTATGCATTGTTTTGGGTAATACCAAACAACAAAGCCACAGGAGCTTTTTTCCTTATTGTCAAACACTTCTCCTCCATCTACCTTGAAAAATACTCTTATTAAAGGGTTATTAAAGAACTCCTTAGCTGAGCTGTTAGCTGAGCTGTAGCACAGTCACAGCATAGAGGGGAACCATTTTATATTCACGCAGGAGGGAAAAGAGACAGAGGGGAGGAGTGTCAGAAGGACATGTGCTAATAGCAAGGGACAGTGAAATAGGTACCTTTTGTGAAACCTCAATTGATTAATCATATTTGAAAGCCGTTTGCCAATGGTAATAATAGAGAAACTTTGAGGAGTGCTCCCTTGATGCTGGGGGGAGCAGGGCTTTCCAGCTCCTGGAATGGGTTACAGCATACAGAGCCCAGTCACAGGTTAGAGAAAATCACAGTCCTCAGTTGCTCACTGTGTGGAGTCCAAAGGGGGGGGTTAAAATCCATCCCTACCCTCTGTGACACCCAGCCAGCATTTCCCTTGCAGTGAGATTCTGCAGGCAGAGGGCGTGGGTTGTTTTGAGGTGTAAAGTTCCGTGTACCTGGTGAACTGTTCGAAACATAGATCTCCCATGTCGTCGTCCTCAGAGTGCTTTAGACACAATAAGCTCATTTAGCAAATGGAATTGTCAAGTGCCACCTCCAGCAGTGCCATTCCTGTCACCCTGAGCTCCAGGGATATTTTCATATGGGTGGCTCCAATTCCAAGTTTCGCACATCATCCCCCAATTCCAAGTTCCACACATCACCCATACTGTTTTATAATTGTCTGTCGCTTTAGCTGTTTGGGGTTTTTTCCTGTTATCACAGAAACAGTTTTTTCATGAAAGTGAAAAGATTGCACCCCTATGGAGTCAGTAGAAGTAGCTCAGTTGAGAGAAGAGCCTGAGGTCTTTAAAATAAAACCTGAGTCCCTCAAAGATTTAAGTACAAAAAGAAATGATGCAGTTTGGTTTTGAGGAGCCTTTGTAGAACCGCCTGGCTTTTAGGCATTTTGCCTATTAGCTTTCAGAATCTTATTTGTGAATATAAGCTGTTTGTCATGGTACTGGCAAAACCCTCCTTCTTCTTCATGTTTTCCTCAGGAGAAGATACAGCCTTGGCCTTTGAGCAGTATTGTGCTTTCTTTCTGCCATGCAAACACTGCTGTATCAAAAATCCCCTTGGCGTTGTTTCTGATCTATGGGAAACAAATCTCCCAGAAAGAAAAGTTAATTTGGGCTGATAAGCATCATGTGAACACTTGCAGTTCTGACTTAGAGAACTTACAGTTTGTCTAGAGAGGAGGAAGAGTTCTCTCTTGCTGTTCTGACTGCATCAGGAGACAAACTTGTTCAGTCTCCGTACACTGAATAGTCAGTGATTAGGAATAAAGCTGATGGCCTGGGAAATGGAAGAGGAGCAAATATTGTTGAAGAAATTGTACTGTTTAGGCATGAGGATCTAGAGTTATAACCAAATTCGTAAATATACCTTTTAAAGAGCTTTGAAAGATGCTTCATGTTTCCAGGCATAGCACAACTTCTGTGCAGGGCAGGAGAAAGAGAGAAATGTCCAATAACTGGGGCGGGGGTGGGAGCCCCACAAAGTAATCTGTGTGCTTTCTAAGGCAAGATTACTGGTAACTGAAGTATTTCCTCCCTTGACACAAGTCCATTTCTTCCTTGATAAAGTCATCTTCAAGGGATAAGCGTGTCATGATTTCAGCAGAACAGGACAATGAGAGTTGGCTCCAAATAAGGTTTTTGAGAGAGGATGTGGTTTAGCATACTTTAACTACAAATCAAGAAATTCCAGTTGTATTTCCCTGGAGGCCTTAGGGGAAAGGGAATACTGTCCTGTGTACCAAGTAAGACAAAGACAAAGGGAAAACAAAAAGCTGTAGCTTTCCAGGAAGGCAGGCGTACTGCAGTGGTACAGTTATTGTGTTACTGTTTGCAAGTAACATTCGCATGTCATTCTTCAAGTATGAGTAAAAGAACTAGATGGAAAATGGTTCCATTTTTGTTTTTACAAACCAGTTTTGAATGTAACAATAATTTTGCTGAAATTACGAAATTTCAGTCAAATTATTAGGAATTTCACTGCTTATTAGGTTTCCAACATATTAAAATACATAACTGGGGCTATTCCTGAAGAGTGTCTGACACGGTTTAAAAAAAAAGGATTTCCCATTTCCAGGTATACTGAGCTTCTTTGGTGTTACAGGTCCTTTTCTTTCAATCATGCTTCTCATGGAAGCTGGGAATAGATGAAACAAGCTGGCTGCTCACATTTCTGAGGAAGATTTATTAAAAATTGTTCTTTTTTTGTTCCATACAAGCCATACTTCTTTCTTTCTCTCTCCCAGACTTTGCCATGAGTCTAGCTGTACAGTTACAGGAATGTCTTAATAGAATGGAATTTTCATTCTTCCATTTTTTAATGCAAATAAGATGTATTATGTATTTGATTTTTGCAGATATATATATTCTGAAACAATTTGCTTTCCTTCATTTTGACATATACTGTTAATGGAATGCTAAACACCGATTCTTTAAAAGTGCCAAGTGATCAACATGGGGTACATTTGCTGTTTCAGGAGTGGAGGAAAAAGTGCTGCTTTCCCATACCGCTGCCTTAGAGGGCATTTCACAAGGCATCAGCTTTGGAAGGGGAAATACTTAATGAATGCATGTAAGATTTGGAACAAGCCTTCATGGCTTCTGCAGCCCTAGCCACAGACTCTGCTGTGCTGTAAGAGATGGAGCTTCCTATGTGCTCTCCACCCGTCTTTCCTTTCCCCTCTTCTCTTGCCAGCCTTTGCAGGAGGGCAGGGCCTTTGCCATCCCACACGCTGTCAGTTTTTTGTGACAAATAACTCAGCACTGGGTGCTGTGCTGCCAGTTACCCCTGGGAAATGGGCTCTGTCACCTTTGGGACCCACTCCAGCTTGCCAGCCTCAGGCACCCGTTTGGCTCCTGTTGTCAGTGAAGTCTCTGGCTGAAGGAAGACTGAAGGAATGGTTAGGCTTGGGAAGAAGAGCTCTGAATAGTAAAAAGCATCCTTTATTTATATAAGGATACATCACTAATTTGGTTAGAGATGTAATACCCTCTTAAGTGGCTCCCTTCGATAGATCTTAATATGTTGCTTCAAGCCTCACTTGTCCTTTTCAGTATGGCATATACTGGAAGTGTCTGCGAGCAGAAGATGAGCTTGCTTAAGCAAACAGTCTCGAGAAGCCCAGCCAGGGTTCCCAGCGAGTCTCCTGTGACAGGGCAGTCCCTTTTCAGTGCCTGCAGGTGTGCAAGGCACTGCTGCTCATGGCACCGCTGACCTTTCCTTCTGAGTGCTCATCTGCAGTTTCCATTGAGCTGAAAAAATAGCTCCGTGTGTTGGTGTTCCATGCGCAGGAAATGTCCCTGGTTGTTGTTAAGCAGAACTTTCTGCAGATTCTTTCCCAAAAATGCAGGGTGAGTCAGCTAATGGTGGGAATTTCAGAGGTTTTAGCAAGAGAAGGGGACAGGTTAAAGAAAATTACTTGAGTTCAGAAATTCTCGTTTGATTACATTGTGGGAATGTAGAATATGAATATTTCATTAGCAATGCTAAAATCATTTCCATCATTTGTTAACAACAAATAAGCTAATTCCATTAGCTAAGGATGTTTTCAGATCCCAAGTTCATGATAATTAAATTTTTCCCTATATGTGAAGTCTCTTTAGAGATTAGGACTGGGAAGACAAAGGGTTACAAAATAGAAAAAGCATATTGCATTAAACAGAATTGTCAGATCACAACTGTGATTATGAAAAGTGCTGTAAAAACAATTAGTGATAAACACATGTCCTGGGAGGTTTGTAATCTGAGTGAAAAGATAACAGCTGTGAGTAGCTTTATGCCTGGTTTTGCAAAGCTGAACCTGAAGCACAGAGAAAGGTAATGCTGCACCTGATGGTGCTCGAGGTGCAAGGTGGGAGACCAAATTCTCCAGAGTCCTGGTTCACTGCATTCTCTTGAAATAGTGGTATATTGTGCTTTAAACAATGTGCTAAGTTAATTTAAACAAATTTAATGTGTGATGACAGCTGAACATTTTAAAGTACTTCAAAGCTGAAAGCAAACATAAACATGACTTACTTTTTTTTTACGTATTCCCATAATCTTTTATTATCAAATTGCTATTCCTTTTTTTAATCTGTGAAGCTTTGAGTGTTCCCTTCCTGAACCAGAGTTTCTGCCCCATTTTGATTCCTCTGCAGCTTTCTGAACTGTCTTAAATCACTGTGTAACTTTTTCTGCTTCTTTGTTCAGCCGTCTGAAGGATTGGAAGCTGTTTGCTTTTGACCTCAGGCAATTTGGCACATGAAGTGTAATTTAGGTTTATAGTGAAGGATTCCTTTACATTAAAGGAAATGATTTAGTGCTAATTCTTGTTGATTATCAAATTAACAGGATTAAGATATGTCGTAGGCATAGAGGAAGTTTAATGGCTGTTCATTTTGTTGGTTAAAGTTTGCCTAAATCCCAAAGTCTCTTTTTCAATCTCAGTTGTATTTATCCATTATTGGAATTTATCATGTGCTCTGAGGCAACCAGGATGATGCAGGGAAACTTATTCATTATCTACATTTCCCCTTCAGCCTAAGTGTTCAGCTGTGCAATTTTCCTACTTTTCTGATCTGCTGTTTGAACCCTGCATGTCATTTTGGAAGGCAGAGCTTATGTTCTTTGATCCATATTTCCATTTTTTGGTAGAATGAGTTCATTGACTTGTTAATTCTGGAATAGCTTCTGTAGAAAGATTTTATTATTTGAGTAAAGAGAAAATGCACTGACAGGCTTGAGTGTCAAAGAGCCCTGACCCAGTCCAGGATCCCACTGTTACCTCCAGTGTCCATCCTCCTCCTAACTATAGAAAATGAGAAGAGGCTGCATCAGCCCTTTCCCATCAAAAGTCTTGCCCAGGCACCACCTCAGACTGGACACTGATATACATCTGAAAAGTGGTGTTGATGGCAATAGTTCGTAATGATTTGAGTCAGAACTGGGAAGTCACTGTGCTGTGGATGTAGCCACATAAAAGGTCTCTGGCATTAAATGCCTTGCAATTAGATTTTGGTTACAGTTTCTAATGAATTAGGTAGTTAGTCTTTTTTGCACTGTAAAAGACCATTGTGTTGAATTCAGAAGAGTCAGTTTGGGCAGATACTTTTCAGCTTAAGGAAAAGGAGTTTTCAAAGTGGTCAAAACACATGAAGTTTTTAGTTTTTGCTCATGATGGTGGTAAAAGCATTTTCAGTTTGGAGAGTTAATTAATTTAAAAACAAAACAAAATGCCCTGAAACATTAAACATCAATAACCCTGTTTTTCTGACCTGCCACATTTTTTTTTAGATTACATTTGCAACTTCTGTCATATTCAACTTTTTTGTTCCAGTTAAATACAGAAAATTTTTCAAACCATCAATATCTTGCAGGATAAGAAAATATCCACTTTTCCCTCACAAGCTTAACTTCTAATGTTTCCTCTAGGCTTTGTTGCTGAAGATTTTCAAGAGTGGCAGCATCCAAGAACAGATGCTGAAAGAAATCAGAGTGCAAAATAGCTGGTATTAAAGAGACCAAAGAGTTGGGCTTCCAAGCTGGCATGACTGCAAAGTGACGTGGTGTGAGAACTGCTCCAGACAGGAGGAAGGGGTGGTGGGATAGGCAGGGAAATAAGAGCTGGAGATGATGGAACGTGCAGTGCCCAAACCTGGCTGACAGAAGATGCTGGCACATGGGCAAGGAGGAAGAGGCCAATTACCATGGCTCAGCTTGAGGGAATGGCTATGAAGGAAAGAAAAAAGTTTGAGATGTGGGGTTTGGCCAAGCGTAGGGTAAAAGGCAATCTCTTCAGCTGAGTTATATTGAAAGAGAACGGGGGAACTGGGGGAAAGCTCCTTTGAGTTGGATGTGGAGAGGTAGAAATAATAAGAGGAAGCTAAGACTCGTTCATGCCAAGCATTGCAGAGTGAAAAAAGGTTCCTGGATTTGAAATAAATTCAGCTGAGAAATAAGCCCTGAAAGGAAGTGGAAGAAGCCCCATCATTTGAAATACTCTAACAGAAGTAGACAAAGCACTCAAAAGTGCACTGCAGGGAGCAGTCTTTTTTTGGCAGGGAGCAAGACTTGGATGACCTCATAGCTTCTTTCCATCTCTATTAGAATCACAGAATCCAAACTCTTTCTCAGAGCAGCAGCACAGCCGGCTCTGAAGGATTGCCCAGTTTTGGCACCGCAGTCTTGCTTAGTACCACTCTGCACGTGCCAGCCCCTGCAGATTCCCAAAGCAAGAGTTAATAGCTCTGCTGACAAACTCTCTGATTAGTGTGGAGCACCAGCAAGCTGTGCAGTGTATTTTGGAGAGTTTTCATCACTGAATGAACCAGTTCTAAAATGGAGCATAAACAAAATTTGCAGTTTCGTGTAAGGCAGTTGGGCAGAAAGACATTGTTGCTGCATTTCGATACCGCTTTGCTGCACAGTGATTGCAGTCACTGGTTAGTTATAGCTGGCCAGGTCTTGTTCTGAAGGCAGATTTCAGTCCTGCTTTTCCATAGTAAGCGTTTGATATAAAGAAGATGAAATCTGTTTGGTGTATTAAATTGTAACAAGAAAAGAAGTTTGGCACATACTGGAGGTGTAGCTGCATTCCCCATTAAATCCCAGTTGTCAGACTCTGCAACAGCTTTCTCAACTGTACAGCTCCAGTGAGAGAATTTTTTAAGAAAAAGTTCTTAGGAACCAGTGAAAAAAAGTTATGAAAAATATACTCTCCTATACTGTTCTGTGTAAATATTACAGTTTCATTGTGTGTCATCCCTGGTTATGGCTTTGCAATAGTGAAACGATTCTTAAACATCTTCTGTCTCCCCCCTCCAATGAGACATTTTGGTGGGGGAGAAGCTGTGTCTGCCCTACATTGGGTCTCTCATTTATGTTTTCCTTCTCAGCTTGGCTGCAAACCACCAGAAGGTGCAAAAGTAGCTTTCACACCCAAGGGCAGCATGTTTTCTCCCATCCACTTGATTTTCAGGCTCTTAGCCCAGTCTGTCTCTACTGCCATGTTCTCCTCTGCCTTTCCCAGCAAGACTAGAATGCAGAAGAAAACAGCAGGAAGGCTCTGTACTCCCTTTGTAAGAGATTGTTTTCATTCCCAACAAAGAGCTCTGGAGCACTGCTGAGAAACAGGACTTGCCCTTCCTGGACCTGCGCTGCCTGGGAGCAGGTTACGATTATTTGTGAATTCGGAGAGGGTTTGCTGTCATTGTCCTAGGGAGGCTGCAAGGAGCCGTGTGCTCCTTTGCCAGCATCACCTGGGTAATTCAGGGGTGGTGTTTTTAAGGGTCTGATGGGCCCTGTGCTCTGCATTTTTGGTTTGCCTTCCAGAGCAGCCTTGATAGCAATGCCGTTTGCTCGAGAGAGAAGCAAAAAAGTTTTCAATTGTGTCTGCGTTTGTCAGTGGAAAAAGGGAAATCTCTTGGGGAAGAGTGGGAACAATTGAATTATTTTATGCTGAGGCACAGTAAAACTAATTTTAAAAATTATTGCCTAATGCCCATAATTTATTCACAGTATCTAGTCCCAGTAGAGTTAATGAGACTATTAAGCACTTAAAATTAAGAATGCGCATGAGAGTGGGTAACATCAGAATCTCATGTTTTACTTATGTTTTTTTGAAATATCTTTGTGGCAAAATATTTTTTATTATTTTGAATTTGTTAGAGGTTTAACAGTGTGTTCCCAAATGGATTGTGAGCTTAGCAGAAACTTTTTTAAAAGGGATCCAAGGTTTTGGGTGCTAAGAGGGCCCTCGCAGAAAACCTCCAGGAAATGCCGTTTCTATGTTTAGTGCCATGAAAAAACTCTGTAGGGATGTGAGGCGGGAAGCACAGAGTGGGAGAGGTTTAACAGAGCTGGAAAGTGAGAAATTGCACCTTCTGTGGATCACCATGTGCTAAAAAATCAGGCAAGGTTAAATGGAATAGGTGGAGAAGGGAACTAGAAAATTACGCCAGTGATAATAAGAACAAGATGGGAAGCACAGATGCTGAAAGCAAAGAGGGGATTGTCAGATTTATAACTGTTGATTCATTTCCAGTCATCATTCCATTGACTATTGAATATGTTGTTTTATTATTTGTGATTTTTGTTAGGCCTGGAGTTCAGCAACACTTCATGGAGGCATGTGTTAGTGACAGGAAGGGAGCAAAGGCCAGCAGTATCTCTGGGCAGCTGGACAGTTCTGACATACACTTTTCCTGCCCCGGAGGATTTTTCTGCTGTTATCCCAATAGAATTCTCTTTAAACCTATCTTAAATTACATAAAGTGCTTCCTGACCTTTGGTACACCATCACTCTTAACAGTGCTTGTGGCTGAGGTTTTCTAAATTGTCCTTTTTTTAAAGATTTTCTCAATTTCACAAATGTTCATAAATAATAGGTAACTCTGTCTGTTAAAGGAGGTACCAAGTGGTTGAGAAGATGACTGTTTCTTCCAAGAGTAGCTACCTGTCAGCAAATGCCTATCAAAAGTTTGGCGTTGTCAGTTGTTTGGAAGAACTCAGTTAAGGCATTTTCTCTTTCCAGACTAATATGGATTTTACAGAACAAAGATATGTATACAAAGGCAGAAATATATAGGCAGCAGTAGCAACTGGTTTTTGCAATATTTGATTTCGTTTCAATGTATACAGAGTTATTTTTAAAACCTTTGCCAAGTACTCCTAAATACTTATGATTTGGCTGCCATTTTTGTGGTTGTGTGCCATTTTGTTGCCATTTGCTGCCACAAGCGTGGCTGATGTACACATACCCTTTATAGAGCAGCAT
This sequence comes from Mohoua ochrocephala, assembly GCA_013398855.1. NCBI lineage: Eukaryota > Metazoa > Chordata > Aves > Passeriformes > Acanthizidae > Mohoua > Mohoua ochrocephala. The sequence goes on along the minus strand of VZTA01035489.1, from coordinate 186,861 downwards.
TAATTTAGCCCTGGACACACATTCTACAGAAGCTCCCATGACCTGGCTTTCTGCTGCCCTGTGTCTGTGTCCCTGGATGAACAAATGGATGCTGTAGCTTCACTGCTTTTGCCATGAATCCAGTGGTGGCTCTACTGCTCCTCAGCTGGTGGGAGGCTCAGCAGGGAATGTGGAAAACACAGACGTGTGTTACACCTGAAACACAACAGTGTAAACAAGGGCAGGATAACATTAAAGGTAGCACACAGAGGAGGTAATCAGCGCTTCAGGCTCTGTCTGGGAGTTTGGTGGCAGTTGAACGAGTGTTGAACAGTGGTTCCTGTTATACACCTTGTGGGTCGGGCTGCAGCTGCCTAGCTGTGCCTGCTCCAGGCAGTACCCCTTGTAGGGCACTTCGCATCCTTTTCCTTTCAACACGACTTGGAAAAAAACCCTGAAATTCCTGGGTGTTTGGGTTGTATCTTTCTGTTAGTGAGAGGAGCTGTTCACACTGCTGTGCAATATCTCAGGGCTTAGCCCCGCCCCATTCATCAAGGTTGAGAGGCTTCCCAGAACTGCAGATAAAACACTATCCACTATTCCTGCCTTGACCTCAACAGTCTCAGCTTTTATAGAAGACTCGAGGAGCAAAGAAATAGGGAAAGAAAAAAAAAAAAAAGGAGGAGAAAGATCTTTTTCCATCTCCTTTATGCTTAGGGTCTGAACTTGCCAAGGCTTTGTTCTTCTCCAAAGAGACCTCTAGCTGAGGTCTCTCTGCGTCTCATCCCTCCTTTCCCAAACTGAGCACTGTGATACTCTGTCTATAAATAGACAAAACAGTCTGAAAAAGATCTATTGTGACTGCTCCTAATAGACTCAGTTTTATGCTCAGCTTAACGAGATCCAGCCATCTCCACCCATCTGCTCCTGTCTGTTTTCTTGTCTTCTGATGTTTCATCTTTACCTTTTACATGGCTGGCTTTTAGGCATCTTGTATTGTGGGGTTTTGTCTTTCTCATACCCGGAGCTGAGAGGAGGAAAGAGGTAAGAACAGCTCTTTGGACACAAGTCCAGATTTAGCTTGGTTAACTGGATTACAGATAATGTTCAGGAGTGGGAAGTTTAAGGTTTTCATGGTTGTAAGTTACTTATTTAGGATACAGGAATAAGTAGATGTTACCGACTTTTCTTTGCCATGTACTGGCTGAGATCATCAGCTCTCTTGGAACTCGGAGGTCTCTTTCATTCTAACCTGCTGAGGAGTTTTCTAAGGTTAAATGAGGAATTTCCTTCCAGACCATTATACCACTGAAGGAGAGATGACATTCCAGTTCACTTAGTGGGGAAATAAGTTATCTAAAAAAAGAAGAGAGACAACCAGAAAGTTACACTCTCAGAACGGGTCAGATCTCAGCAGTAATAACATTTTTCATTAAATGATTTTTTTTAATATTAAAATGTTTATCAGCCCCTGTCCATTGAAAATAATTAAAAGATTGCAAATGCAGATTTGAAGCTGAGGCCAGGTTATGAGTTATTTTGATATGATTTTGATTCTAGCTGTTAGCTACTTGTGGAATGTGGTTGCTCGCTGAGCTCAGATGCTTTTGTGTCTGTGCCCTGGCTCTTATGATGTTCTTGTGGGAAATCAGTATTTTAGATCCCTCTTGTCGTGAATAAATTTGTGCATGGAATTCCATTTACAAAAGTCTATCAAAAACAAATAAAAGGCACCAACTACATTTGAAGAATTTATTATTTAAGAAAACGTTCACACACATCTTTTTTCATTATTTTCCCATCCGTAAGTTTTGACTAATATTAAATATTTGGGTCTGATTATGTTCTACATAACAGGATATAAGCTTCATCTCTTCCAAAAATAACATTAAACTCTGCAACCATTAACCATTCCTTTTAGAAATAAATGTTAATGAAAAGCAAGTAAGCACAACCATGTATTATACATATTATTTTACAGAGTTCGTTTAGTCGAAAGAGGATCTCCACATAGTTTGCCTCTCATGGAGTCTGGAAAAGTAAGTACTGAAAGAAGATTTAAGAGTAACTTTTATGGTCAATATTTTCATTTAATATCCATTTCTGTTCATTTTTACATGAATGTAGTGCTGGGGAAGGCGCTGTCAGCAGTGCAGATTGATGTCCTTCTTTTACTGTTGAGGTTACAGCATGAAGGCAGTAACTGATGCATTACTGCTCTCTCAGAACCTGTACCTCGCTCTTTTATGCAGAAATCAATTCTTTCTTTTATGCAAAAAGAAGGTATTTCATCCCCTGCATATCATTCTTGAAGCAGCTGACAAATGTGCTGCTGGTGCCGGCAGTTCCATCGATGTAGAACCCACCTCCAGTGAGAGCTGGTCTGAGATGACCAACGCTGTGCTCACGGGCCACTGATCACCTGCAGAGGGACTGTCCCTGCTGGGCCATGGCTGTGGGGACAGGGTGAGGACATAGGAGCAGGCTCTGATGGCTGTGGATGCTCATCTAAAGCTTTCTGTCCATAGCTTTGTAGACATCCATGGTCAGAGGATGCTCCCGTTTTATTTTAGGGTTCAACATCCACCTCTGTAGTTGTTGAATGTCCATTACATGAGGTATTTGGTCATCATTCTGGGAGGTTGCATGATGCCTCTGGCTTTCTCCTTGTTTCAGGCCAAAGTTTCACTGGGGTTTTCTCTATGTATTCTCATAGAGACAGGGACCATTTGGCCTGACTTTTGTACTACAGGTGAACATTTGATTTCTGAGGAGGTTTATTGATGCAACAGCTTTCACAAAGACAAGCAGTTTTGTCACATTTCCCAAATATCTCAGAATTTATCATATCTATGGACTATTTTATGGTTTTGTGCTATAAATCTACCTTTTTAAGGATTTCCTGTAGTTTCTAATGAAGGTTCTTTGGGGACAAAGCATTAGCATACAATTGCATAAGGTGGTACCTGCTTTCTTACTGCCTCGTGTTTTCTTTCAATAGATCCTCCCAGGAGTACGTATCATTATTGCTAATCCAGAAACAAAGGGACCCTTAGGAGATTCTCATCTTGGTGAGGTGAGTCATGAGAACCTGAACTTTGTATGCTCTGAACTAAACTGCAGAGACAAATCTATTGTTGTGCATGCTAATGATTTCCTATGATACATCTTATCAAATGCCCAGTTAAGAAAATAGTGAATTCTACTGATCTTTATAAAGTGTGGATGATGATACTTGTGTCATTATTAAAATTGTTAGTAAATTGTTGCTAAGTAGTAATAGCTCAAATTTTAAAAATGAAAAAAATTTGCTTTTGCTAACTGTACTTTATACTTGGTGCTTCACTAATTCTGATGGAAGCTTACATGAAAAGTAAGTTTATAGATTAGCTCAATTTCAGCTAGATGGTTTTCTCGTGCTGTTCTTTATAATCATTGTGCTTCATTGCACTGAAGTACTCTCATTAGCTGAGTTGAGCATGGCTATATGTTTTTCGAATTTATTTTCTGTTTCTAGAGTGAGGAAAAAAAATTAGGTTGTTTTCAAGCAGTTAAAAATCTAGTTAACAAAATGAAGAGCATGTTTGATCATAATTAAAACCACAATCTAATTTGTGAGTTTCTGTAAGAGTTCATTAATTTGAAATCGTAAGAATTTCCATGATGCTTTGAGTTCGATGGAATGAATCCTTCTCCATAGGTGAAGGTCCCTGCCCCCACTCTTTAAAATAATCTGTCTGTCTGGTGTTCATGGAGGGTGCTCTGCTGGGGTAAATACACTGAACCAGGACTGGGGAACTTGGCATGGCTCAGATCTGCCCTGCAACTTCAACAGAAGTAGATTGGGGTCTCTGTGCCTGGAACTGGGTCAGTTAGGGGTTCAGAAACAGATTTTAAAGACATTTTTAGTATTATCTAGCTATGACTCAAAATATTTGCATCAAGAATTTTCAATAATGCTTCATTCTCGAAAGCTACTTTAATTAATACCAGTATAATTGCTTTTAACTTAGATATGGGTTCACAGCACTCACAACGCCAGTGGGTATTTTACCATCTATGGAGATGAATCTTTGCAATCAGATCATTTTAACTCAAGACTCAGCTTTGGAGACACACAGACTATTTGGGCAAGAACTGGTTATCTGGGGTTCCTGAGAAGAACAGAACTCACAGATGCAAATGGAGGTAAGAGGTTTCTCATCATCTAGGTCTGTGCAAATAATTTGGATTATTTGGAGGGTGACGCTGCATCTCTGGCCCTGCAGTACCTAACATGCTCCATCTGTGAAACCTGTAAAACTGCAAAAAAGCCTTAGTTAAAATAATCAGAAAATAAATCAGAGGGCAAGACTTCCCTGCTGAAATAGTTGCTTTTCCTTTGCTGGACCTCGGGTGCTATAAATCCCCTCCACCAGTGACCTTTTGGCACTGTTAATGTACCCAGTGCTTCAGCTTGAAAAGTATGAAATGCAGCTGAAACTGCCATCGTTTGCTCTGGCAGTTGTGTCCCCAGGAATGCATTTGTGCAGGTGGAAAAAGCCTGGTGGGAGTCTGAGCCCTGTCCCTCCTGTGACCACCACCTCCTCTGTTATAAACCTATTCACAGGAGCTGTCCACTCCTCAGATTTTCCTGTCTTTAACCCCACAGGAGTTACTGAAACGTAACACAAGCAGTAGCCTGCAAGAGAAGCTATGGGGTGTTTGGGTTTCTGTCGGGAAGGTGCAGGATTCCCTTACTTGTTTTAATGAAATTCCTTGTCTCATGTACACATGTAAGTGATCCAGTGCTGCCAGGCACACAAAGTCTGTGCTTGGGAAAATGTTTATTTCTGTGATTTTTGCGGAGCACAATGCCACAAGCAGCTGTGGCTGAGCTGGCCAGGGAAGGCTGTTGGCCAAGTAGGGTTTCCAGCAATGCTGTGAGCACCTCCAGGGGTGATCCCAGGGCCATTAGAATAGCTACTATTCAGCCAAAGAAAGAATTCATCAAATCTGAAAATATTTTAGTAATCCCTGTGGATTAGGCCTGCTCCCTGATGTTGGCACCTTCTGAAGAGATTTACTTTGGGTTGCACAGGCTTTTTTCATTTCATAATGATAGCCCAGCTTTGAGAAAATTCAGGATTCTCTGAGGATATTGCAACTTAAGCATTCAAATAGCTTAAGTATTCTCCTAGCAAAGAGTTGCTCCATTCTCCTGCTACTTTTAGCTCCCAGTGCAGAAAGTTCTCAGCCCTTTATTAGGTAGAGCTCATATTGTCATTACAATACAACCACACAACTATCCAAATTCAGGCAAAAAGAGTTAGTTATCCTCTATTAGCAAATATTTTTTATGACTAGCATGTATTTGTTTATTTTCAGCCTAGTATCTTTTAAAAAGTGTAATTTCAGCCTCATTTATTTCTTTAGTAGGTCAAAAATATGGGCCATAAAAGTGTTATGCTTAATTTACCTGAATGAGCAATCTGCTATCTAGCTATAGCACATGTTTTTAGTTTCTTGATAATCACCTTTGTAATACACCAAAAGCATCTGTATTGACCATCTCAAAGCAATTGGAGAACATCAGCCACACTGCTGGGATCAAATCTGTTCTTTCTCTTCAAAAAACAGAGAGAAACAAGGAACCTATTGTCTGTTCAGAATGCCTTAAAAAAAAGGAATCTGTTCTGCATCCACCTGGGAGAAAACCAGGAGTTTATGCTGCTGTTTTTGGATAGAGATTTCTGCCTTTGTCTTTTTCAAATGGGAATAGTGTTTCTGCCTTCCTTTCTTCTGTCTTTTTGCTCTGCATTGCACTTCCGTAATGGAAAATGCTCATTAGTTCGGAAATCAGTTGGGGGTTTCAGAAATTCGAGGATAACTTATGTTGTACTTACTTTACTTAATTCTTAATGTGAACATTTTTATAATTTAATGTACTGGAGAATAGAATCTTTCTTGTTTTTTTCTTCCCTCACCACCAGAACGCCATGATGCACTTTATGTGGTGGGTGCATTAGACGAAGCCATGGAGCTGCGAGGGATGAGGTACCATCCGATCGATATCGAAACCTCCGTAATTAGAGCACACAAGAGCATCACGGAATGGTAAGGATTATATAACACCAGGGCCCTTGTAAAAAGCTGAAATATCTATAATGTCTGGGCTTTTTCCTTGGATATTGCAATTGATCCAGGAAATGGCCTGTCAGGATGGTCACAGGATTTATAACCCGGCTGCCAATGTGTCCTTAGGATGAAACTTTTTGCAAAGAGATTTAATCAGAAAGGACTAATTTCTGATAAGTTCATTCAGTATGTTTCTTTTTTTTTTTTTTTTGAAGGAGGAAGCAAGCAAACATTTCAAATAAATGAACACACTAATAAATTTTATTAGTGAACACGCTGTTATTTTTTGAATTGGTTATTAATAAATGAAACAGTGATCAAATCAAGGTCACAATGGAAATTGAAGCAGTAAATCAATGAGTTAATAATGATGTTGTCCTAATCAATGTATCATCCTCAGATGTACACAGCAGGTAATCATTTCTTGAGGCCGATGAGCTCAAATTGCTTTTCATTATTCTTGCATCAGAAGACTCAGTCAGGTAGTAGTTTTGTTTTGATATAACCTCTGCTCAGCTATTCACCTTTCAACCAAAATGAATCTGTCACAATAGCCAGAGCAATTTAGTGCATTTTTCTTTTCAGTCCCGGCTGCAGAGGTGTGGCCTGGAGCAGAAAGCTTAATAATGAATGAAGCACAGCAGCCAAACTGGTTTCTTTAGTAAAAGACTTTGCTTTTTTCTTAAATGTCAGTTAAAATGAATGCATTTAGTTGCTTGGCCGACTGTAACTGAGGTTTTGCCTTATTGCCTCCTCCTAGAGCATCATCACTGCTGCTGTGGTCTCGTGCCAGACAGGCACTACACAGGGAGCTGGGTTCTGTGCCTTCATACAGACCAGTGTGAGCACTTTAGGAATGTCATGAAATTCCCCTTGAAAATGTGTCAGATCAGTACCAGCTGTTTTCAGATAAAGCTGTTTAAAGACTGCTCTATTATAAGATGGCCACAGATTCATGAATCGATGTGTTCAGCACTACCTGTTTGTCAGAGGTTTGTGTCCCCTCAAATTATGAGCTCACAGGCAGTGAATAAAGTAGCCATATCACACTGCAGAAATGGGTTTCAGTACCAAAAAATGCTTGACTTATGTTCCTGCTTTCAAGACTGCTGAGAGCATTTTGAGGATCCTTTTTGTTCCACAACCATGGAAATCCTGAGTGAGAAAGTGGCAAGTGAAAAAGGGTTGGGGGCAAGCTGGAACAAGCAGAGAAAAAGACCACTGAATTTCTGCAAGAAGGTAGAAGTACATGCAGATAATTCTCAGTGCCTTCACTCTTCCCAGTAGTTGGGTGATAGTGTACAAGGCACAGGAGTGAGAATTCAGAAAATACTCTGTACTGTTGCTACCCTTTGCCCAAGGGCCAATATTTAAGGCAAATATTTCAGGGTTGTTTTTTCCTCAAAAAGAGAGATTGCTGATGAATTAGATGTGTCTCGGATGTGGTCCCTGCCGAAAAGGGACACACAGTTATTCAGAGTGACAGTGTCTGGTTTGCTCACAGTTCCCAGCCTCTTCCTAACCAACGCTCTGCCAAATAACCATCGTGGAGTTTTCATTCACAGTCATTGTCCCGACTGTCCTTGACTTCTCTCACGTAACTTCTCTTTCAGCTTCTCTTAGAGACCTTCCTTTTGTCTTTGTGAAACACCCCTTGACAAAATAATAGCCAGCTAACTCTTTTTTTTTTCGTTTATAATTTGTATATCCCTTTCTCTGGACAGGGGCATGAGCCTCTTTTCTGGTTTCGGTTACAATGCCCCATTAAGGATTTAACAACACCAATTCCTGTTGCACACAGAAGGTGCTGGGCATGTCCAGTAGATAGATTGTAAAAACAGCCTCCGAGAAACGCAGCTCATTTTGTAACACTGGACACCATGGAGGGGCTCGGGGATTTGTTGACTGACATGTGATGCTGCTGGGCAGTTTCTGTCATTGAGGATCAGATCTGAAAGGTCATTTAAAATTATTCTTGTCTCTTAAGAAATTTTAGCACAAAATCAACAACCTCTGACTCTGGACCTCCTGTGTCTCAATACGTAACAAGTGAAAGAGTGGCACGGTCTGGTTTTATTGTGATGTAAACCCACACCGGGCATTTTGAAAGTGTTTCTAATACCACAAAATATGTTGAAAAATAAGGTATGTGTTTTAATTAAAGCACACGGTTGACTCATTTAAATGTCAAAGTCTCAAAGGAGGAACAGAACAGAGCTTCCTGGAATTTGCTTAGAAGTGGTTTATACACAAAGCTACACAAGATATTTGGAGAAGAAAACAATTAAGAGCTTCTTTCCCTGGAGGTGTTTTGACAACTTCCTTGTTTTTCCTGTAGCATTTGGTGACACGGAAGCAGCAGGAGGGGCCATTCCCAGCTCACTGCATTGACTGTTTTGCATCTATTGGGTGTGACTTGATTATTGTGACTCGATTATTTCTTAAGGAAAGGGCAGCCTTCCTGGTCCCTTCCTGGTTTTTTGATTTGAGTTTTTTCGTTCATCAGGCTAGAAAGTTGATGTATGCATAAGAGATACACACTGGCTAATGTATCTTCATCTCAACTAGTAAGAACATAAGGAGCAATATTTTCTTTTACTTCCAGTGGTCACCAGTGAGTTAGAACCATGATATATGAAATGAGTTTTAAATTAAATTGAAGCCTCTTGGGAATGTCACTGATTTTAGGACTTAATAGAAGCTTCATGAAAGTTTTGGGAATCAGTTTTCTGAATTCAGAAAAACTAATTTATTCTAAGCCATGTTTTAGGGACCTGCTCCTGAATCTTGCTATTAATTGCTTTCCCAAGTAACAAGCTACCAGTAGTTTCCAGGCATGGTTTCAAATGCTAACTTACATTTCAATGAAACCTATCCAGTTGTGGTTTTTTTGTTAAAATATATATAATACTAATTTAGATGTTTGTACAGCAATCGATAAAAATTCCAGGACCTCTCTGGAGATGGTCACCTGTGCAGACTGATACTTCACTTTGTTAATATTCAGCATCAAGCAGAACTTACTAGAATGTCCGTGAAAACATAATTACAAATGAAAATTCATTTCACAGCAGTACTAAGTCAAAAGGGGCCTTCTCAGCCTTGCTTTGGCTGCTCATTAGTTTTCCAGATCAATAAGCACATAAGAATTCAATCAAATAGCACTTTGGCAGGATTTTTTTTTTTTAAGAGTAAGTACTTTTCTTCTAAAATCCGTTCTGTCAAGCATCAACGTAGAGCACATTTTCATAGCTAATTTTTGGGCAAAGTAAGATATGTTTCCACAGTACACGGATTTTCAGAGCTGTCTTAGTAGGCTAAAACAGTGCACTTCTCTCTCAATCAAGCGTTGACCTTAGGGTAAGAAGCTCTTTTTGAAGATGGCTTATGTATGTAATATATTCTGACTTTCAGATGCTTATGCTCAAGACAGTTCTGGGAAGTTATCCCCTGATTTTATGAGGTGGAGGCGAGTAAAGGACAGGGCTTCATGTATGGTTTACATGTGTAGAGTATTATTATTTATTCTGTGGAATAAGTTAGAGGAAGAAGTGTCTTAAACACCTGCAAGGAAGAATGAGATTGCTCATTGTGACTCAGCTGTGCTGACCTCCCGTGAGATGCAAGAGTCTTTGGAGACACTGGAGATGTGAGGAGGAGGATGGAGGGAAGCTGTAAAACTACTCTGAGTGGAAGCATACACCACACTTTGATATCCTCCCAGTCTCCATATTTGGAAGGATAAATGCATTATCCTTAGCCAGAAATGGTCCCAGGTAGCAGAACCCAAAATTTACCTGCTTTGGCTCAAGGGCTTAACCAAAACTTTGGGGTCTTACAAAGTTCTTCTAGCAAAGAGGAGATACTGGGGATAACGGCATTCCCTTGACTGTCTCAACTGTTAATCAGGAATGTTAAAACTCCTGTCCCCTTAAACCCAACAGAAATAAAACAGCCAAAATAAAACAGATGGAGACACAGCCTTACTTCTGTGGAAACCAATTGGTCCAGAAGAATTGCAGCTTTTTAGTGCTGAGCTCTGCCCTGCCTGGACAGCAGCCAGCGCATTCCCGAAGGCGTGTAGCCGTGTTTGCCGAGCAGGCGCAGGGAGGAAGCTCCCTCCCCGGGCACCCCTGTCCATGGCACTGTGCCGTGTGCCTTCCCAGGGCTCCACACCCCTTCACTAGCAGGGGTTATCCCACAGACCTTTCAGCTCAGCCCATGCTCCTGCTGTTCTTCTCGGTGCCTCCTCTCTTAACCTCCTTGGTTTTCTGGGCTGCTCTTCAAAAAGCCCCGGAGAAGACGCCTCCACACACACATCACTCCGTGAACACAGCAGAGCCGTGGCACTTCCCTGGCTTCAGAGGGAACCACACGCTGTCTTACTACCTCCTTACACGACAGGCAAGTTTCTGTAAAGTTCAGCCTAATGCTTAAAATTGCAGCAGTATTAAAGAGAGAGCTCATGGGGCTGTTCTGCCCTTGCCTGCAGCGTGTTCTCTCTTGCTGCTCGCACTTTGTGCTGAGCGCACTGAACAAGCCCGAGGAGCTGCAACAAAAGGTAACCAAGGTGCAAGAGAAAGAATAAAAAATGAAATGGGTAAAAAAACCCCACCACTAATATTATTTTTTCTTTTGTTCCAGTGCGGTGTTTACCTGGACAAATTTATTGGTCGTTGTAGTTGAGCTGGATGGATCTGAGCAAGAAGCTTTGGACCTTGTTCCTTTGGTCACCAACGTGGTCCTGGAGGAACACTATCTGATTGTAGGGGTGGTGGTGGTTGTGGACATTGGTGTAATTCCTATCAACTCCCGTGGAGAGAAACAACGTATGCACCTACGAGATGGATTTTTGGCAGACCAGCTAGATCCCATCTATGTGGCCTACAACATGTAGTCTTGTACCTTAAAGCTTCCATGGACTTTACTATAGATGTATAAAATTTTTTTGTGTCCACTAAAAAAGTGTGCAGATAAGATGCTGACACTCATCAGAATGGAACTGTTTCTATTACGACTTTTCAAAGCAGTCACGATTGGCAGGAAATAAAATGTGAAATGTTTTCTTTTACCACTAAATTTTAGAAAAGAAGGACTATGGGGTAAGGCCCTTCAGTGTGTTGGAAAAGCCCATTTTAAACTTTTTTTTTTTTTGCTTATTGGACAATACTGCTTTTTGAGTAAATGTGGCTTTGTATTTTACATTAAGTAAGCTGAAGTAGATTTTTTTTTTAATTCTGCCCTCCAAATGGATTCTTTTAAAACAATTTGCATACTAATACAAATAATTGTTTCCTTCATTTGTTTTAATATATCATAAAAAGCTGATGAATACAGATCCATTACTAACTTAAGCCATTTTAGATCCCACATCTTAGGAAACTATGTAGTGGTACGAGGAGAAAACCCAAAGTAGCACCTTTCAATTAGAAATCTTGCAGCTTTCTGTCAGAGATGCTGAAAGCCCAAAGGCCAAAGAGCCTTTGCTGTTAGCGTTAGAATGGAAGAAATTTATAAATAAGGTGTATTTCGGCAATGAGCTTGCAAATATCTTTGTACTAAACTAAAAAGATAAAATAAGTTAACTACTTCTTCTGTAATTATGTACAAAACGTTTAATTTATTTTGATCTCTTTAGAAGTATAAAAGAGAAGAAACATTCAAGAATATTAAACTCTTGAAATGTTTGCTAATATAAAAACAAAGTGTTGTATTATCTTGAGTGGATAGTATCACATCAAATATATATATATGAAATATAAATTCACTAATGACAAAAGATTTTAAAGTTTAAAATGCAGTACTTGTCACTTGCATGGTGTCTCCCACTGTAGATAATCAAATGTTACTCACAAATTTTTTGGAAAAAGAAAAAAAGCAATCCTGGATTGCTAAGTATCCCTGTCAAAAAGAATCCTCTAGATACCAGCAAGTGGAATTATTGCTGCCTTTAAGGCAGTGAATGAATTTAAGACTAAAAATGCACTACAATAATTTTCTTTTCTTTGCCATGGAGGCAACAATAAATATTCGTGCTGGCATGTGCATACACTTGTTAGACTTAGAAAAGGCAGGTTGAGGAATAGCACTGTTGTCTAGCTGCAGAACTTTGTTGCACAATTTTTTTCATTGTTTTAGTTGGTGTTTTTACTGCTATAAGGAAAAGTTTTGGGGTTTTTTGCACAGAGTTATCAATTTGCCTCGCAGCTAGGACACGTAGCTCGGTGGCCAACGCATCCAGTTTACATTTACAGGAAACGATTGTTTCAGTGGTCTTTAATTTATTCCTTAACGGAGAGGAGCGTACAGTCACTACCACCCTTTGGCACAGACCGTGCATCTGCTAACTAGTCCCTAAACGCATTGAAACATCAGAGGAACCCATCTGCCTGGTTAAGGAACGGAGGAGTCCCGTGGTCTCCAGCCCGAGGCCAGCACGGGAGAAGAGTAGGAAAACATGCATCACAGCTGCCTTCATTTTACTACCTTTGGAGAAAAGAGGGGTTTGATTCCCCAGTTCTGTTGTCTTCCCTGCCCCCCGTGCCCCCTTTTTTAAAACCTTCCCCTTCCTTCATGTGGTTGTAACTGAATTGACCTGTTTGTGATCGAGAGTGGGATTTACCAGCTGCAGTCCAAGAATGCTTTTCTTATTTGTCCCAAATGACGTTCATGTGCTGGCTCTCATTACCGGATATGCATGACTAAGATTGTTGCAGGGCAAATGTTATCATGTTTATATCACGTATAAGGGAGTCTCGATGCTGGGTGTTAAAAATCTTTTTAAAAGGTAGGGACGTTTTAGTCTGCATGTACAGTACAGAGCATCTCGCCACGTCAGACGCGTTTTCTTTCAGACCATCTTTTCCGCCCTCACTGTCCTGTGAATAGCCCTATTCATGCTCTGCAGACCAATCCCATACTTTGTCAAATTCATTTTCTGCTCCCTAAAAAGAATAAAATCTGTTCTTAATGGCAAGTTGTTGTAAGGTTTCAGACAAGATGTTGATTGATTACAAACATAATTGCAGTGTGTGAACTAACTTGTGAAGTCCTGCTATCGCTGATCTCAGTACTGCAAAACAAATCTCGCTGTCGTTCAAAGCATCACTTTAACCTTCACGAAGTCAACTTTGCATTTGTAGAGAATAAAAGAACTGCAATGCAGTTGTGAAACGCAGTTAATAACAGCTCTCTTCTGCAACCTGTCATCTGTGGTTGTTAAATCCTGAGTTAAGAGAAATGATAAACTGAGTTTCTGGTTTTGTTGTGCAAGCAAAAGGAAGGAAACATTTAAGCACCATCAGACTGAGCAATAAAGAAGGATTGTTCTGTATTAGAAACTGTACTGTAGATAAACCATTCATGAGAATGTATAAAATGTTTGTCTTGTGACCTTGTGCTTTTGGAGTCAGACAAAACCATGTAATCAACTCGATGCACATGCACAAAAAGAGAGGGTACACAATGAACATTTAAACACAAAACTAATCAAACAGGAGCAGATTCCTCATGGTGCTTGTTTATTATATATATTTAATCCTGCTTGACACTTTACCCAAGGGAAGACTGTCCCTTTTATCAGTTGAATGTTAGCAGCGTTATTTCATAGAGTGTGGTGACTGGTTAGAGAAATTCATGTAACTCAGCCAATCACAGATTCAAACAAAAATTTTTATGTGCAAAGGACAGCAACCTTCTTGTATGTTAAACCACCAGTACGCTTTGTACATCTGTGATAACGCCTGTTTTATATTCAAATGAACAAATAAAAGCTTTTATTTTTGTTGCTCTGAAAATATCAGTTTCTTAATTAGTCATCTAAAATGGAGCTTCCGAGAGCTGCGGATGCTCAGTGGAGGAACATGGAGAGCTATACTGTAATTTTATTTTGTTTACCTCTCTTGTTGCATAATTTATTAGTACAAATCATTATACTTTTAACAATGTTTAAATACTGGTGTGGGCATTTATTGCTGAAAGACTTTCATATGGCAACAAATGTTTTTTGTGAAATGTTTTTTTAATTCTTTTTAATATATTCAAATATACTGTTCACATTTTTGCTGAAAGTGTAAAGATTATTGTAAGCTTGGTAACATTTTGTGAGAAGCAATAACAAGCATTAGTACTGTAAAACTCCTCAAATTTGTCACTTATCACTTTTGTTGCAAGGTCTTGCTACTGACATGCTGCTAATCAGTCACCTAAGGACTGATCCAGGTGTTACAGCTCTGATGGAGCTTTCTGCCAGTGGAAGTCTATGGGTTACTGCTTGGTCACTCACACGTGTGGGGCTAGAACCTCCGTATCAATTCAGTAACCGTGGGTGGCCAGATGATCCCTCCTGGAAATGTGACCTGCCCATTTCCATTGGCTTTTTCCAAGACCTTGATTTCAGAGCTGGCTCTCAGCTGCTGAGTAGCAGCGTCTCCAGAGAAGAGGTTTGGCCCCAGCTCTCATTTTCCAAATGTGACTTTGAGGGGTGAAATTCTGAGTCCTCATGTCTTTGGAGGCCTGTCTGAGAAATTCAGGGTATAAAATCCCGTCTCTGATGGCTCAGATTTCAGGTTGCTTGTCACAAGAGGTAGGTGCAGTTTTGTGGAACCGCAATTTCCCTGAGCAGAGAGAGAGATCCAAAAATCGTAGGAATGAGAAGGCAAGCTAGAGATGGCAGAAGGAAGAGGATGGCAGAACAGCAAGTAGTTCCTGATTCAATTTTACAAATTGTTTCATTATAGAAAAAAGGGGTTTGATTTTTATGTTAATGGGATTAGGGTTTTTTAAAGGTAAAAATATTTCATATCCACAGTTTAAAAAGAATATTGGCAAAAGGTGGCTATAACACTGCAAAGCTGGTGGGAAATCTCAACAAAAAAACCCTGTAGGATTAGAAGAATCATGCACAATAAGAACAGCATAATTTATTCATTATCACAATACTAAGAATGTAAGAATTGGGGGGAAAAAAATTATAAAAGACCATACAGCTTTCCTTTTCTGGTTTTCAACACAAAGATTTGCTTTATGCACTGTTATTATCGGGGGAGGGAGGGAGGGGCATGCACAGAGATCAACAACAAATTCTCACCAGTCGCCTTGTGAGCAAAGCTGAGTTTGGGGGAGCTTTGAGCTTTCTCCAGCACAGCTTCTCACAGTCACTTGCTGGGCCACAGAACCCTCTGCACCCCTGGAGAGGCAAATCCAGCTGTGGCTCTTGCCTGGGCACACTCATGATTTGAGGGGGCTGGGCTGGGCTCTGGCTGGATGGGCAGTGGGGGAGAGGTCAAGCCTACAAGAGTCATCCCAAGGGGGATGGACCCCACTGTCCCCAGGGTAAGAGCCAACCCTGATTTTGAAGTTTTTGTTGCTTTTTTTTTATTGGAAGAAATTTTTGCTTTAAAACTGAGATTTGAAAGGGAAAAAGAAAAAAAGTAACCATGTTCTACATGGTGAAAGTAGAAATTAATCATTTTGTTTGGGGATAAAATATAAAATAATATATTGTTAAATTTTTTTAAACATAAATAGATCTATGGGGTTTTTTTACATCTGGAGTGGTCCATTTGACAGCCCAGCTTCCCAAAAGCTCTCACTCACCTAACCA
Source organism: Mohoua ochrocephala (assembly GCA_013398855.1). Classification (NCBI taxonomy): domain Eukaryota; kingdom Metazoa; phylum Chordata; class Aves; order Passeriformes; family Acanthizidae; genus Mohoua; species Mohoua ochrocephala. Next base: position 171,161 of record VZTA01035489.1, on the reverse strand, counting down.
TGATTTAAGGTTCTCCTTTTCATGGTTCTTCTTGTCTCTTTTGTGGGGTATCACCTTAAAGCTGGTACAAAAACCCTCTAAGCTTTGCCTCCTTTGTGTTGCACCTGGCTGAGATCAGCATCTCTGAAGCCACAGCTCCCCCTTTCTTACACAGCAGACCAGGATCAGGCCATCTCTGCACCTTCTGGCATCATCCTGGCACTGGGAACTGCGTGGCATTTCGGATTCCCTCAGGTTCACTGAGCAGGTCGTGCTGCATCATGCCACTCAAAGTCAGTGCTCTTTACTTTTTTCTGGTCTGCACGAACAAGGTTTCTCCAAAGCCAAGGCGCTGTTGTATTCGCTATGATCCACATGGAAAAAAACCCCCAAAACCAGTTGTTTTCCTGGAGAGCTCACAACACATCTAATAATAATTTTTTTCAAATGATTGTGAAATATTCTACAGCAATGGCCAGTTAATGGGCGGATCCTAAAGGCACAAAGCTGATCTTGTTTTAATTTCCTCCTTTGGTAGATTGATGCTCATAGGCATGTGGAGGGTGGCTGGAGAAGGGGACAAAGCTGATGGAATCTCCACAGGGTAGTGGCTTCCAAGTGTGACTGGCAGCACGTGGGAAAGGTTTGGAGATGCCAGGAGAGGCACCAAGAGAAGAGCTGCACTGAGCTATCAGGATAAACACATCAGTGGAGGAAGCCATAAATGAAGGGCAGTTTTACAATGAGCATTTGGTGTAGAAGGGGAGGCCAGGAAAGAGAAGATTGTGCATATGGAAGTAAAGATCAAGCAGTTGAGACTATCTAACCCTGTGGCATGAGGCACCCAACTTTAGGGGCCTACATTTTAATTTTCTCACCTAGGGGAGTGCGTTTCAATCAGGAAGCTCCAGGTGCTGGGACACACCTCGCTGCTCTTAGCCCTGGGTTCTGACTGGAGGCTTGGGTGAACTACCCCTGCTGAATTCAGCCAAGGGCTCTGCGGTAAGACTCAAGAGAGGAGGTGTATGGAGGTAGGAGGACAGACATGTGCAAGCCAAGGACAGAGTTTATCCCAACCCCAGTGGTTTGGGAAACTAAAAAACAACCAGGTCTGTATCAGGTAAGTGGCAGGACCGAAGAATGAAAACCCTGGGAGAAGACAAGAGTAGGAAAAGCAGCTGCAGGCAAGAAGAAAATTATGTTTCCATGAAGCCAGGTTGGGAGGGGAGTATGGCACAGACAGTATTCACAGAGCAGCAGGAGACGAGAATTTGAGCCAACAATTGCCCAAAGGAAATTAGTGGCTGAGGAGGTACAAAGGAATTAAACTTTCCATTGCAGCCACATGTGCTCATTAGCATTTCTAGGATGCCTCTCCCAAACATTTGGGTTTGGATACTTTCCTGAAAACCACAGGAGGATTTTTTTTGCATACCCCCCTCTCTCCTAACCACACGTAGCTGTGAGCTGGGCTGGGGCTACACCCTCGTGTGCCTTTGCAGGGTCCTCGCGTGGCTCAGTCCGGGCTGGCTGCTGCAGGGGCAGGGATGGACTTGCACAGCCTGAAAATGCCTCTGGCTGCCGGGGCAGACACTGGGCATCCACCATGGAAACCCACAGCCCACCCTGCCAGTCCAGGGTGTTGGGCCACAAAAAATGAATGGGGAGTGTTTAAGTTCTTCTCTCACAGCTCTTTGGTTGGCAAAGAGAAAGAAGAAGTGTGGTCTCAGCTATAATTATTTTTTTTCCTTCAAAGGAGCAAAGTATTTTTTCATCTGGGAGCAAAGCCTTTTTAAAGTACAAGAGGCTTTTAACTGCTGTTTTAGGCCACAATAAAATGACTATTAGAGATCACTCAGTTATGAAAATTATCTAACAAACCCCATGTTTTCTTAAATGAAATCTTCCGTTAAAAACTCCCATTTCCAGTGGATCACCTAACAGGGCCGTAGCCTTGCTGCCAAACTGGTCTGACTGCATTTTGCTATGCCTGCATCAGGCACGTGTGCTGTCATTGCACTTCACTTACAACCACCAGCACCATTTATTTCTCCAGCACGATAAAGCCAGTGCATCTGCAGGAGAGACACAAAGTCAGGATGCAGCCTGTCAGTTTGGGATGTAGCAAAGCCCCGTTTTGATTTGGAAATGCTGAGCCACAGGTAATAATTGGGTCTGTAATAGGACTCGGGATTCCAGACACTGCTTTTCTTCACCAAATGGTGATAGCAGTAGTTGGGAGAGGTGGAAAGGCTCCCTCTGCCCAGAGAGGTCCTGAGCAGGATCACAATTAGGAGAAAAAAAGGCAAATTCTGAACAAGCTGTTGCTAGAAGCCCATAAGTAGGTTCTGTCTGCAGATGATTCTGTACAGAGAGTGTACTTTCATGAGCCTTGGGCTAAAGAGAAAGGCTCTGGGAGTGGATGTGGTACCAGGGGCAGAGGTCGATAGTCTGGGCTGTGCCAGGCTAAGGAGGAGCTTGGGAAGCCTCTGGCTCTTAGGCTTGAGCTCCCACTTCTCTCTCGCTGCAGGGCCCCTCTCTGTGGCAAATGTTGCTTATAATTGTCCATAGCTTTCAAAGGGAGGCTCCTGCACCAGGACAAGCCCGAGGTGGCTCAGAGATTTCTCAATGTCTGTGGCGCTTCAGGACAGATCCAGTCCCTGCAGCAGGCAGCTGCTGTGTGAGCTGCCTCCTGTTCCCCTTCCCGAAATCCCAATGCCGCCCCACTGACTGGAGGGAAAGAGACTCCAAGGCCTGGGGGCTTTTCTTGCAAGTGCAGCATTGCCCCCACCCAAATTCGGCACAGAGAGGCAGCGGGAACACCGCTGGTGGGAAGGGTTGAGCAGTGCTGGGCTCTGGCTCAGCATCCAGCGCCGACTCCCCACAGCTCCCTGCTGTGGCAGCCACTGGCATTGGGAAGTCCAGGGTTAAACTGCTGCCGGCTCCAGCGTCAGTGGGAAAACAGAGCAAGCAATTGCATGACTGAGCTGCACATCTTGCGTTTCTTTGGGGCAAAACTAAAAGGCTTTCCAGCCCTTGTGGTCTTTACGGACTTGTGAAAAGACAGGAAAAGGCTCTGTCACTCAGTCAAGTGTTGTGTCAGCCAAAGAAATTCTCTCTCCAGCACATAAGCCACGCATGGCAGAGTTTCTGGCCATGCTTTTCCTTTGGGAAGGAGCCAGCGTTGCTGCTCCTTGGCGGGACTGAGCTGCAGGGCTGGCAGCAGGGGATCTCCCTGCCCGTGTCCTGGGCTTTGCAGGTCTCATTCTGCTTCCTCCCCAGGCACAGCTGACCCACACGGCTCCTACACCTCCCAACGGGGACAGGGAGCAGCATGCCCCAACCAGCCGAGGCACAGAGGGGTGGCCCACGCCAGGCAAAACCCTCTTTCCTGGTGACAGGGACTCCAAGAGCTGCTGTGTGCAAGGCACGGAATCCCTTTTCACTTTTAATGAAGCCATTTTTCACCTTGAAGGTGAAAATGAAGGCTCTGTTACAAGGGACAAAAGCACATTACTGTGGCCAAGCATGGTGGGATCGTGGCTCAAAACTGAGCAGAGCTGGCTCCCACAGCTCCCATGAGAGCATGAGCAGGGGAGAGGCAGAGCTGGAATGTGGCAGCAAGTGGGGCCCCAAGCCGCCTACAGTGGCTGTTTGCCAAAGATACCTTTCCTGTTAATGAAGTGGTTAAAAATTAAAGTGCTCTGGTTTTATTAATAAACATTATTTTCTGCTGCACAAGTCCTTTTCCAAACACTAGTAAAGCATTTTGTGTAACCAGATTCACAGCATCTACTGATGCAGAACTCAGTTTATTTTTAGGTATCTCTCTAGGGTAAATCCTATTTCCATTGAAGCTTCACGCCAGCTTAGTTTTCACTCAGGGAGTTTACAGCAACTGGCCGGTGGCTTTGTAAACAAACACATCGCTCTGCCTTTTAGCATGGAGTGTTCTCGCTCTCTTGGCATTTCTTCTGAATAATCTTCAGTTATCAGTCCCCTTCTATGTACAGATTATCTACAAAGTAGATGCTGCGCTTAATTTCAGCCTCTTCATTGCCGTTTGCCACCCTTGAAGGGATGAAACATCCCTTCTATACCTCACTAGTGGCTCCAGGGTCAAGAGGCTGGAGAGCTCCAGGGGCAGGAATGGCCATAGGGAGCAGGAGGGACAATTTAGAGTTAATGTTCTCTTGGTTCTCTTTCCTTTTCTGAGTTTACAATTTTGAACCTCTAGTAACCAGCATTTCTTTTACAAAAGAGGGTCACTCAGAGCCTATCATACTTTTGAGCCTTTTGACATCTGGAAATAGGTTTTATTAGGATAAAATGTGGAAGGTCCAAGATAGTTGGTTTTATTACTTTTACATTACCTATAATCATTTCCCACTTAACCCCAAAAATATTCTAGTATTCGCACAAATGGGTGGACCTTTCTGCTTGCAATTGCATTTCCTTAACATGAAACAACACAAGAAGGGCCTCTCTGGTTTAGATAACCCCCTCAATTTGATTTATGAAAGCATTTGAGAAGCATATGCACAGATCACATATGTACTCTCACTCAGGGAGGCTAAAATTGACAGGGTGGCCCCTAACTACCAGTAACAAATCCCAAACATATTTCACATACTTGGTCATTTAAGACTGTGAAAGGCAAACAAGCTGTGAGCTGGGCAGCTCACTCCACCTAAAGGAAGCAGGAGGCAGAAACCACAGCTTCTCCTTATTAAAATAAAGGAGTTTAAAAAATAAGAGTTTAAAAAAATAATAAAAATAAATTAATTAATAATAATAATAATAACAACAACAATGTTAATAATAGGAAAAGCCAACGATAAAATGTTTAAGTCTTTAAGACTGATGCTCTAGGAGCACCGCCTGCAGTGGTGATGCTGCAGGAACTCAGAGAGACCCCCACTCACCCTGGGATTCCTGATGGAAGGAAACTTGCAGAGTTGGGGCAGTGCAAGGACAATTCTCCTCCTCTGCTCTGCCAGCTGGCAGTGACGGGGCCCAGTGTGGGACAGTGATGGAATACAGCAGGTCAGAGACAATCCATGCTACACGACGCAGGTGGGAGGCTGTTTGATCCTGATCCTGGCCCCACTGCTGTCACCTGAACTGGGAAATGCACATGGGGAGGGGAATGGAGGAGCACTTGTACTGGGGATTTCTGCCATGGGAGTGCTGGTGAGCAGTGTTGAGCTTGGAGAATGACTGCAGTCACCAAAAAGGGGGAATGCCCTGGGAGGGGAGCTGAAGGGAGATGCTGCTTACTCCTGATCCTGCTTTACCAGCTTATGTGATGGACTGTGCTGGCTGTTGACATTTAACTGAGTTTCATCAAGATGAAGGAATAAAATTTGGCTCATGTAAGAACAGAACTGTTTGGATTGTGAAATAATAAAAGAGACTTCGAGGGATCCCTTAGGACTTGCAGGTCTTTCCAGGTCTTAATTTCCATAGGGAAATTCTTAATTGCCACACTGAAACCAACTCCCAGAGTGTCCCTCCTGCAGCCCTGAAGTCCCAGTGGAGCTCCAGGATGACCCACTCTGCCTTTGGCTTGTCCCCACGTGGCCCTTCCTCTTGGGTGGCCGCAGGATGTGCTCCGTGGGCCCTCGGTTCCCTCGGGCACCTCACCGGCAGCAAGTGGTGGCTTCACAAGGGACTGAGCTGCTCGGGGCTCGGCAGGACAAACCCCGCTGCACTCAGGTGAAGCGGGGCTCACGCAGCCCCTCCAGAGGGAATTACTTCCGTGATAAACACACGACAGGCGCAGGCTCCGGGCTGGTGACCGGGTGAGGGTGGAGGCAGAGCGGGGTCTGTGGTGAGGGAAAGCGCGGGGCGAGGCGGGGCTGAGCCCCAGCCTGGCTGCTGCCGGTGCAGGATCTGGCTTTACAACCAGCACTTGATGGGTGCAACCCCCGGGGGCTGCTGGCCCTGCACGGGCTGAAAGGATTCCCTGTTGGTGCCGAGAGCCATGTTAAATGCTGAAGCCCTTCCATGGCCCTGCCGGCTCCCCTGGAGTCAGGAACAAGGTTCCCGGGAGGTCAGGCCCAGCTCGCCATGCACAGCCCCGGTCTCCCTCGGTGAGGACGGCACTAACAGCAGCCTCATGCCTGCCCGCCCCAGCATGTGAGGACAACCGGCCAAAATCAACACGGATCCTTTCGGTGAGGCTTTTTTTTAAATACATTTATTAACCAATGTTAACACATTAAATGACTCTATATATTGCTAGTCAGAGCAGCTTACAAAATGCCAGAATGCATCATAAACTGGACAGCCACAATGAATAATTACAATGTGCATAGTGGCTAAGCTCAACACTTTAATATAGCTTTATGATTTGCAGAAAAATTAATTTTAAATCATGATTCCTAAAACAATCAATTGTAATTTTACCTAAAACTTATACAAAACCAGGCCACAATCTTTTTTTTTTTGTTTTGTTTTTTTTTTTTCTTTAAAACACACAGTTTTCACGCTGTAGTAACTTGGAAATGTGCAACCGTGTCAACAGAGACAAAAAAGCCAAAGTAACACGAATCTTACTTTCATGCAGCTATCAGTTAAATATTACATATTCTGGAATGATTTTACACCAAAAATATTTTCACAATAACTTGCTTTCATAGGGGTGGATCGAAGTTTTAGAACTCGTAAAGTAATCGAACAAGATTGATTTTTAGTTGTGAAGTGTTTTACAGTCACAACACAGAGGCGACAAAAGTTAATTACACATTTATCAGGCAATAATGTAGCTGTGGTAATACGAGTTACCATCTACGTACTATTTTTTCCAATCAACTTACCACTTAATTTCTGCAACATATTGGGCATTATTTGGCGGTATCTAGTCAATTAACTTATATCACCACTGTAAGTATAAAAGGTCAGGATTTCAGTGGTAGTTCACAGAAGTCTTAGTTATATTTTTGTCTTTACAATGACCCTGACAAATCCTAGAGAAAACTTTTTAAAAGGCTTTCCTCCTGATTCTTCAGCTTCCATCGTTCCATCATGTAATTGCTTTCAATAAATATCAAAGATCTAAATAAATATTTACAAATTATTCCTCTAACTTCTCAAAAAATAGCTGGATGATTAATGGGCATATGACTCAGTCTAAGACCAATCTTTGAAAGGAACTAAAATGTGGAGACACTTTAAAAGAAAAGCTATTTAAGTAAGCTTTACATCTATTTAAAAAATTGTCTCTGAACATGGATGCAATTCATATATCTATATATAAAACAAACAAAAAGAAAATCATTTTTCAACTATCGATCCATTCCTATTGGTAATGCTTCTTAATCCAGACATTCCGCAAAATACAGACTTTTTACAAATCACGGCATCTTTAATACAAGAAAATTAACATGCATTATTCTTCATTCTGAGTACAGTGATGGAGCTCATTATTAGGCAATGACCCATTACTACAAACATAACGGCTTCTGTGAAACTTAAGTGCTTTTTCTCCTTTTATTATCAAGTTAGGATGGACCAGGTGACACCAGATCAGAGGTGGTCGAATGACCTTGAATTGGGGAGGCCGAAGCGGGGCGCAAAAAAGTAATTTGTATGCCTCAAAATTCCGAGTATGAATAAAGGTAGTTGGGTTTTTTTGTTTGTTGGGTTTGTTTTTTTTTTTTTTTTGGCTTTTCTTATTCTTGTTACAAGCACTCATGTTAGAACAAAGACGAAATGTGCAAACTTCAAAATTTAAATATTCATTTTTCTCTAAGATCCAGCTCAGTAAAAGATTACCTAGTTCCCTGTGATTTTAAACTACAAGATCAAAGCTAATATTTTGTTATAAAAGTTATATATTGAAAAGAAATAATGAAAATAAAACACAGTTGGGAAATATTTAAGAAAAAATACGCAGGACTAGCACCTGCTGTGTCAACCCTGTTCCCTAAATTCAATCATGTACCCACTGGTATAACCAATAGATAATGCCTTTAAACAGTAAAATTAAGCTGAACAAAACCAGCTCAACAAGGTTAAGAAATAAATGTTACATCAAGGTAGTATGCTTCAGTTTTCTGAAACAGTTCTGTACTTCTTACATTCAGATCTAGTTTTTAAATGTTCCTTTTGTTAAACTTGCATCATTTTTTTTGTTTTTAGATCTGCTGTTTTTAAAGATTAAAATCTCTGTAAAACCTAAAAATGTCTTAAAATTTGCTGAAAATGCAACAAATCCTCTAGTTTAAAATTATTTGAAGTAACCTGCTCCCACAGATGCTCAATTTATTTTGCCGACAAAATTTTGGAGGAGCACTTTTAACAGAAGACTGAAATTGCTGTGCAAAATTTCTTTTACGAAAAGTGTTTAAAGGCTGGTGCAAAATGGGAAGCAAATTCTAAACAATTTTGGCTTTTCTTGGAAACAAAAACCGCTGTGTCTGAGAATAGCAATCATCGGGGTGGTGCTCTAGGGGAGGAGTTACTCTTTCATCTTTTCCTGCGGCAGGTACGTTTGTGTTCGGCATGCCAGTGCTCCTGCTGACACTTGATGGAGCAGTAGGAAGTGTTCCAGCAGCAGTGGTACATGGCCTCCTCTTCACAGTTGTAGCACTGGGGAGAACAAACGAGATGGGATTATCCCCCTGGCAGGATCCCTCCTCGCCAGCGTTCCCCCATCCCAGCACACACCAGCACGAGAGGCATTTTTCACACACGCTGAGTGAAGCAGCAATCTTCAGCGAATCCGCACAATGCTTTCCTATTTTCCAGAGTCTGGATTATTGCTTTTCAAAAAATCATCTCTCACTTAAGAAAACTCATTTCTCAGAATGGTGGACTGACATTTTTCAGCCACGCAGCGCAGGAACCGCTTTTACCCTACATTTGTGTAATGGCACCCTGATCTATGTCTTAGAAGCTCCAATAAATCAACAGGCGCTGCTGGCGTGAACAGGCTCTACGCAGGCTGGAAAATTGGTGTTTCTGAGGTTTCTTTATAAGCCTGACCTGTCCAGAGGTTGCCGGGGAAGATCCTTTTGGTCTAGAAAATCTCAAGAGTCACAACAATAACATCCCAGGAGTCAAGAATTACTGGTTTGTTAGAGCCCATCTGGGGTCAGCCTGCAAGGAGGCTGCTGTCACCGGGGTTTGCTGACTGCCAGGCAGCACTGCCACCTCCTGAAGGGAAAACCTCGTGCTGCATCAGTGCTACTGAGCAGATCAAGAAAGCGTTTTTCCCTCCAAGTCTTACATAAACCCAAGAAGGCCTGTCGTACACAGGTTGGCTGCCTGGGCTCGTGCCCTTTGTCGTGCCTGCCAGGACTGCACAAAACTCCTGAAAGAAAGATGCTGCAGAGCCCATGATTCAAGCAGAGTTACTTGGTTCTGGGGAAAGCTGCAGCAAAGATGATTTCTACCTCAGAACACACAGAAGGCCCACAGCTTTCTGGTAGCTGGAAGAGCTGCTTGGAAAATAATCCCGTGGCCTCTGAGGAACTAAGAAAGGGAATGCAACATGCTGGTCAGCACTACGGGTGGCCATCAAGGAGGCACAGCAGGCAGTGTGTGTGCCCTGTCTTCAGGTGGGTTTATGCCCCTTGAGAGAGTGCTGCAAAAGCATTAACTGCCATTTTGGCAAAATTCTATAAAGTAAGGTGGCATTGCTGCTAAAGGTACCATTTATACTTCTGCATCTGGGAGAGCCAGCTTCTAACGGCCTCAGATTTGTCTTTCAGAATTTGGTCTGCTCAAAATCAGAAAGGATCTTTAGGAATCCAGTCTGAAATGCTTATTGTGTGATGGGGAACAGGGGAAGGGATATCACGCAGTCTGTGCAGGCTGCTATCAAACCACAGAATAACACACAATTTACTTTTTATGCCCTGTCTAGCTACAGCTTTGCTAATAAAACAAGGAATTACAAAGAAAACAAACCCAACTGCCTCAAAAGACAAACCACAACAACCCACACTACTGAAAGACAGGTCCAAGAAAGCCAACATTTACATTGGCTAAACTGATACCCATTTATTTACATCAGCAGTAAAGGGAGTGCCCTAGCTGTGTGAGAAGGGAACCTCTCCATTTTCCTTTCACAATTTAGCTCCTGGGAAGTTTATTTGTAAAAATGTCTGCAAACAAGTGTCCTCTCGAGAGCTGGTTTCCTCGTTTTTCATGTTGCTGGCTGCCCACAAGCCTGTGGGAGCCATTAGGATCATCTGCTGGAAAAGTGCAGGGAACAGCTGTGCCTCTCCATTATGTACAGCACGGGCCTCAGCCCAGAGACCAAATTCACATCTGCTGGCTTGGAGAGATCAAAAAATGCTGCAACAGGAGAGGACAACTGATCTGTGGGTCCTGCACTTCCCTTTACATATGCTGGCCATAAGTATGGGATGTAAATCTCCACTTACAAAAGGAAAACAGTGTCATCTGTGCTGGTACCAGCACATGTGGCACTGGAGGAAAAATGCCAGCTGGCCTCAGGCATCCTCTTTTCTTTGTATTTTCCTCTTTCTAAACGTTATCAATCACTCGGGGTTTTGTTTTAGACAGTACACCTCCCAGACAATGCTCATTCCCTTAAAGAACACCTGTTGCAAATTAAAATAAATATATATGTGTAAATCAATTTGAAAGAGAAAAGTTAAAAGCTATAGAAATGACCTATGCACCAATTTAAATGAGGCTTATACAGAAATAAAAGAACTTGGAGAAACTAGAACAGAAACATTGTCAAGACCAGCACTCCAGCCTGCGCCCTGGAGGCCACTGAGCTGCATAATCTCATTATTGTTATTCCTGCCTTTACATTTCTTCCTTTCGTTTGCCATTTACTTGAGGTATCTGTATAAAACACACATTTTCTGAAGGTCTAAAAATGAAATTGGGCGAAGCCAAGGGGATTGTGACCAGCTAGAGAAAGAGGAACTGTTATTCTACAACTATGCATTAGTCTCCCGAGGGCTGGAAGCACATCTCATGTCCCTGTACACCGCCAGCAAAATGATCCCTTCATCCCAACTGGACTTTTTTTTAGGTATGAGAAAAAGACAAATACGGTGTGAATAATAGCAGCTGTATTCCCAAGCCTAGGCATCAGCATTACACAAAACCAGAGGTCTCTGCTCCTAATTAAAAAGCAAAGCCACCAAAACTCATTTAGTATGTGTGTTAATTACATGAGATTTTGGTAAGGAGGTATCATTATAATAGCAGCATACAAGTGCAGTACTACACACCAGGGACTGTCATTAGTACCACTGAAGGAAGAATCACTGGGGAGTTGTGTAATTGGACCAAGTCCAGCTGCCTGGGGCTGTGTGTTGGCAGGCAGATCCATCAGCTTGAATGCAGAGGTGTTTATCCTGACCCTCCCTCTCCTGCCACATGCAAACCAGCTGCCTGCATGATGCCTTCATTTAGGATGGTGATTGACAGATAGTTCGAGGCCACAGAAATAGGCAAGACTGTCAAATACTCTTTCTATCTTTTGATTGTTTTGCTCAGTAGAGAGGCTTTATGCCCTCGTTAATAAATTCAGTGATGTGGTACCAGGGCACTCTCTGATTAGTCTGAAGGATATGATAAAGGCACATTGGAGCAGATAAAATTAAGTCCGGTCAGTCTCTTTTGAAAATTCTGCCTTCAAAACCACCAAAAAGCAGCTCGAGCTGAGAGTCCAGCCTCACAATCAAGTTATTGTGCCTGAGTTATTGCATGTCAGCGGAATGGTGACAATGGTTCACATGTGTGATCTTCACTCGTGACAGAACAGAGCTAATTTGACGTATTCTATAGTGGGCAAAGGCAATTCCATTTCCCTCTCCAGTGCCACAGGCGAGCACATGCACACAGGCACCAGCAGCTGGTGACACACTGAACACAGTAACTCGATCAAGTCAGAGTCATAAATAACTTCTCTGGTCTGCAGAGACAGGTAGACAGAGAGGAATCCTCTTATTGACAGAGACCCCAGCACTGCACCATCGTAACACCCACAGTAAAATCTCTATGAGGAACAGAAATAAAGACTCTACAGGAGCTCTGGCATTTGAAGTAATTCTTCTCTTTCCAAAAACCAAACTCATAAGTGTGATAGTCAGCGACCGACTGTCTCGCCTGAGTATTTTTTCCACCCTTCTCCAGAGCAGAGTTTTCCCTGCAGGGACCATCGTTTCATGTAAGCACAGGGACTAATGAGGCTGAGCAGCAGCAAAACAGCCCTTCATGGCAGAAGGCAAACAGGGCTGCAGGGGGATGGCAGGACTGGCTGTTCCTTAGCTCCTGCCACCTCCTGGAGGCTCCCGCTCCTTCCCAGCCCCACCAGTGCTACAATCCTGTGCCTGCCCCTGTGTGCTACAGACAGCTGTCACAGTGCTGTGAGACTTCCTGAACGATGGCCTTCACTCCCCTGTTCTGTGAAAATTAGCAAAGAAATAGCAGAGTTCGTGCACGTGCCAGGTCCCGGCTCCTGAGCGGAGCGGTTTCCACCTGCACTCTGCTCCTGGCAAGCAGCACAGTTTATGGTACTTGCAGTGTTTGGCTAGGTGCTGTACAGCCATGTGGGAGAACACACTTCCAGCCTGAGAAAACATGAGCCACAATCCAAATAAAACCAGGGAAAAGTTTGTGGCGTGTAACAGAACAGTAAGTTAGACGTCTATTTTCACGTTTCTAAAGGGCACGGCAACATGGTTTTTGTAGCCGATGCTGCAGATTTGCACTTAAGGACCGAGCAAGGGAGAGGAATACATTTCAGAATGTCATGTCTTAAATACAAAAGAATATAAAAGAGCTGTAGAAAAAGCAAGGAGAGGAAAAGGCCAAAAGGATATCACTAATAGCCTTATTAGCAGGGGAATACAAATTGATGCAGCCAGATACTGTACCCTCTGAGGTCTCAAGATCAAAGGAGTGTGAACATAATGCAAAACATGTGTTCTGTGGAGTAAAACTGCTTTTAGAAAAAAATATTTTTGATACTAAGATCTGATTGGACTCTAGAAGATGTTGCTGTTAGCACTAACAAATTAAGATGGAAAGCAATCAGAATACCAAGTTGAAACGTGGAGAAAATTTGGAACAGTAATATGAAGGAGAAGGCCTTAATGCTGAAAGAGCAGTGCAGGTAAAAGCAAGGAAGAAATCCCCTTCAATTGGCCTGCAGGATGCATTATACATTTCCACTTACTCGTGATAAATTTTGGACACTTACCCACTGCTTCTTCTTGGTCTGGGAAATCAGTTGCTTGTGCTGGCCTGCTAGTTTCTTAATTTCTTCTAAAAATTCTTCTTTGCACTTCTCCTTTACCTGCTTACATTTTCTGTCCATCTCTCCTTGTGCGTTGGCCACAGCTTTATTTACAGCCTGCCTTTTCTCTTCTTCCATCTCTGTACGCAGCTGCCAAAGACAGTCAGCAAAACGAGTCAAGGGACAGCTATTGGAATTGAAAGTGTCTTATTTAAACCTCTACTCTTTAAACCTCTATTACTGATGCGGGTGGAGGCCACCTAATTAGAGATTCCTCCTATTTAGGGAATAAAAATTGCTCAGTTAGAGATATAACAAAATTATATTTTATCAAAATAAAAATGTCACTGTATTTCTACTCTGCTAGGCATCTACAATAAGCTAAATAAATTCTTTGCATATTTGCTCAATGATCAGTTTACAAATTTATTAATTTCTCTTAAAAAAAGATTTTTTTCCCTCTAAATCTACAACTGCATATAAATCTACAGCAAGTGCTCAACGGAAAATACAAAATAGAACACCCCTGAGTTCATTAAGAGGTGCCTTTTAGTATTCACTGTCAGTGAGGTTCCTTTGCCCTTGCTCAGGTATCTAAACCTTTGGTGTCTTAATCCTACAGGATTAACACTTGAACTCCCCAGGTTCATTTCATAGTCCTTCATCCAGAAGGAAATTCATTTTATCTTAAGACAGGTGCTTAAGAGAGGTCAGACAAATCATCCTCCAAATTGTCCTGCTCTCTCCAGCCAAAGGTGACCAGGTCAAGCTTAGACATTGAATTTTAAACAGGTTATTATTGGATAAGAAAATTCAAACAAATTTCAGTGACCCTATTTGATCTTTAGGTCAGAAGATTGACAAAAGAAGAATAATTTATGACTAGCAGTTAAACAATGACATTGTTTAGAATCACACTTGACAATGGAGAGAAAGGCTTTGGAAACAGATACTCATGAATGAACAATTAGTTTCAGTTTTGGATCACAAACTGATTTCACTGGACAAGAATCAAAAAAAGCCAGAATTTTCTGTTTAAAGTAGGTTTGTTGGTACAGAAATGGTCTAAAAAAGCAATAATGGAGACTGTTTTTATGTAGTCTCTTCGGAAAAGGTTTTTTATTCATTTTGGTAAGAGTGGTTATTACAAAAATAGAAAAGAATGTGAAAAAATCCCCAAAATCCCTTCTCAACCCTCAAGTGTAGGTGGTGTTCAACAAGAGTTACCTTTTCCACTGCTTCTCGCACAACTCTCTCAGTTTCTCTTTTGTGATCAGCTTTCATCCTGTCCTTGAAATCATTAAAGATTTTGGTGTATTTGTCATGGCACATGTTCTGACACACTCCGTCATTACTGGTCTGGGTGCTCCGATGCAGCATTTTTGGAGAAGAGGCACTTAACTTCTTGGTCTGAGTTGAGACTGAAACTTTTTCAATGGGCTGAGGCATTGTGGGAATTTCCTGGCTTGAACTTACTGCTTCAGTTTCAGGTTCTGGCTCCTGCAGAGAAAGAACAAACTTGTAAATCAGATATCAAAATAGAACAAGTCAACCTGTTAACTCTTCGGTTCCCCCTGAAGAAAAAGTGTTACACGAATAATATCAGTGTAATTAATGTGAAAGGTGTCTGTAGTTCTAATGGGATGTGGGATCCCTGTGGAGAACCAGCTTGAGAGAGGGTAGGCTCTTAGGTCAGGCTTTTCTGACTTCAGCCAGGAGCCCTCCAAAAGGAAGCACACCGATGGCCTCAGGATGCCACGCTCCCCAGCCTCACCTCCCCAAAAGTATGACAAACCTCAGAGGCTATACTGACCCCTTGGGATTACTAGAGATTTGCTAGAGATACTTTTCCCCACAATATTCTGCCTAAAGAGAGTGTAGTTGCATGGCCAAGGCTCCTGAATTGTTTTGGCAAACTCTGGGCTTTCTCTGGCCCAACAGGCTCCACTGGAGTCTGTAATATTCCACTGATTCCACAGAACTGCTGCAAAGATTGATTAGTACTTCAAAGGTCCTTTGAAGATGAAAGGCTAATGACAGTCTACGTCTTGCTTCCAATAACATAGAACTAGACTTGGATGACCACAGAAGCTCTATATAATTACAGAATTATCAAGAAAGAAGTCACAGTTACTGTAGTGTACTGTACTGAATTTAACTGCCTGTGTTATTGCACTGTATCACCAATTGCTCCTGCTCTTTGCAACAGATCGAAGGTACACTCCTGGAAACGCTTATTGCTATTTGAAGTGTCTGAAGACACAAACAATAATTTATTTTTTTTTTTCAAGTTAGATGTTTTAATGCTCATTTTACAGTGTAGAGACAAAGCCTTGCTCAGGACTGGACTTTTTGCCTGTCTGTGTGATGAAGCATTGCTCACACCATTCAAAAGGCTGACTGTGTATTCCCTTTTGCAATCAATTACTCTCTAAGAGGTCACTGTGATTGACTTCTGGATCACTGATCAGAGCTAAGAAGGCAAATGTTAAGACATAAATATATGAAGCAAATTACAGCATTCGCTTGACAGAAAACACAATAAGAAGGGCGAGACATCCTCCTGTAATCTCCCTATCTTGCACTCAAACACAGTTTGTGCCCCAGGGAGCGCAGACTGTGTCACTGCCTCCATCGATGACGCTGCCTCCTGCGGGATCAGGTACAAGGGGGGGGCAGGTGCCCAGGAATTAGGAGTGGCCACGTCGGTATTCCAGCCCCCACAGAGAGAGAGCTCTGCCGCTGCCTGCACCCTCCTCTGCAATGGCACCCCGAGTCCTCTCGCAAGGAATGGACATATGTGCAAATTTTTCTTAGCATTTCTCCTGCAGCTGGAACAAGGCCAGGAAAAAGTCCTTGGCGGTTCGGGAACAGATTTACGGCTCTCGCTGTAAGTGCCCCCTTGTGTACACGCGCAATATCGCAGCCCTTGGATCCCTGATCCTCCCGTGTGCAAGCGGGATAAACAGGGAAGCCCCACAGGCAAAGTGGATATGGTAGTTCATAAACTTAACAGTCTGGATTGCACTTCCTAATTTCTGCTGTTTATGGACTTTACTGATAGCCTGAATTTGTTATTAAAAAAGAAATGTTGTGAGCTGACTTGCTTTATTCAGGATACAGAATCTTCCCATGATGACACACATTACTTGTGTGTGGGAGGCACAATTACGTTTGTTAGCAAGGAGGACCAAGCTGTGGGGCTGGAACTTCCAAGATTAATACTGTAAAAACAGTAAAAGGTGACTGAAACTGAAGGTGTGTCTATTAAAATTTCAGACTTTTTGTACCTGTTACCTTTACAAACACAGTAATTGAGATTACTCACTTCTTTTTTGAGTTCCATACTCTGGTTACGTCGTCCTTTCTTTGCTCTTGGTTCCTGAGTAACCTTCAGCTGTGAACATTAAGAAAAGCATATTGAATCAATCCAAAAACCAGTTCATGTAAGCGGCTTTCATTGTAACGTGACCGATGTGCCTTTTATTCGTGATTATTTGCAATTATTTAAGGTATCAAATAGAAAGTTTAATTAAATGTTTTTAGATGAGAAGTGCACACCATAAACTTTCTACGTTATCACTGATGACTATGACTGCACAAAGGAACAAAACTAATGAACAAGTTCTAACATTCGATACGCATTTGCTAAAATATTCTTAACCGTTCCTTTCATTTCGCATACAAGTTCAAACACTTGTTTTCTGAGATATTCTAGTATCAGTGACCCATACTTAGAAATCAGACCTTGTTGGATGCCAGAAAACAGCAGTGATTACAAAGAGAATGTATGTAAATATGGTAAGATCATCCAGACTGAATTATAACTGGAGGGGTATGGAACTTAATGCTTTAAAGTCAGTCTCACAATAGAAACAAGGATGAGATCTAAGTGGGTGGTAATTATCTTACAGTGCTTGTAGAGAAGTTCTTACGCCTGCTTTTGAAGCGTGCAGTACTAGCTAGCGTTAGTAACAGGATACTGCAGACTACAGCAGAACACTGACTTTCATGGCTACTCTTGTGTTCCTCTATCTGGGAAACCAGTAAAACAGGTATAAGCATTAGCCAAGTGAAGGATGAACAGTTGGCATTGAAGAGAAAATATGTAAATGGACACTTCAGACCCTGTGACTGACACTTCTGAAAAAAATGCAAAAATACCACTGTTATCTTTTATTTGTGACCATTTTCCTGTTTTACCACAGGCTATTGTATGACTGCACACAAGACTTTAAACAAAGGGGCTACACAGGGTTAGCTAAGCAAACCAGGCTAAAAAACCCTAAAACCACTTTAGTAGGAAACAACCTCCCTCCACAACATACAGTTTTATAAACTTTTAAGTTTTTAGTTCCAAATTGGGTGATAGACCTGTTTGACAAAAGGACAAAGGAAGAGGGTCAAAATACACCAATTTTTTTTTAATACAGACTTAGAGAAAGGATAGTGGTTTTAAATGAGAAAAGATGTTGCCTGGGAAAGGGCTGCCAAAAATACAGAGAAGCATCCTACAAACTATGAAAATCTTACTGCCAAGTCACTAGTAGTGAATATCTAACACTCTCTTGGACGATGAATGACTAGTCAAGATCAGCTGTGATAAGGGAATTTCCATATGGAGATGCAAAGTTCTGGATCTTGGCTGTTTGTACTCTTTGTTAAAACAATGTAATTTTTCTTGTTTTGCAGAATTATTTTTAATTACTTTCATCTTGCTGGTCACACGGTCCCCAAGTGCAACGTTTGCACCTAACTTTAGTTGGACCTGCTGAAAATGTCATGGCTGGTGTTACTCGCGGGTCTGAAAGCAGAACAGAGCCCGAAGTGAACACACTCCAGCTGTGAAAAGGCTGAGCAGCTACAGGGCTGGCCCTTGACAGGGCTCCAAGAAGGCAGTGTTGCAGTCCATCTGATATCTGTGACATTTGACTTGAACATTCCTATTTAACTTTAGAAATCTTGATCTGTCTCATCAAGGTGCTGTAAGTGACAAACACTTTGAAACTTCCCAAAGGTCATCCAAGAAACTGAGGAAAGAGGAAAATATATATTCTTGCTGTTACTGAGCTACAAAACATAGGGAGAATAAGCCTTTGAACCCTCTTGTCATCACAAACCTGCAGACAGAGCACAAGGCTAATTTAATTGCACATTAATCAAAAAACCATCATCTTTGTACTCTTTAATGAATTGCCCTGATTGCTAGCATTGTAGCAGCACTCACTTGCTCATTGCTAGTGGAAGAGATACTCGACTCCGCCTCCTCTTCCCCTTTGTCCTCATTCTTTGATTTCCAGAATCTCCCCTCACGAAGAAAACGCTGGTGCAGTTCCAGTTCATCACAGGCCTTCTTCCATCCCATACTGCGTTTCACGTGCAGCCGGTGGATGTTAACTGTGATATCTTGAATGTTTTCAGAGGGGATCCAGGCCCTTTTGAATACACAGTACAGACAGGTTCAGAAATATTAAATACAGGTGAAGGATCTTGACCTGAGAAACTGACTTCAAAAGCAGTTTTTCACAATGGCCGATCACTGACAATTCCTTTTTACTTTGATTTCTTTTTTTAAGCTCAACACATTTGAAAAAAAATGGACTGCCTACTGTTAGACATTTTTGTTATTATAAATACTCGTTAGCTGTGGGTGCTATGGCTAAAAGTCTCTCTCATTTTCGATGAGCCACAAACCTTCCCCAGCACCATCTCTTACCTGCTCTCTCGCTAAATGCCCTGAGTCAGACACAGAAACAGTTTTTATCAGAGGTTCATATGCTAATCCAATTTAGCTCTTGACCTCTTTGCTAAAACTGTCAAGGAATGTACCAAGTCATCACCTTGAATAGAGACATTTTGTAGCCTGGGCCCCTGTCTATCAGGACTGAACTTTTGTGGGGACTGTCATGCTTCTTTGGACTGAATTCATGCCAGTGACTTGGTTCCAAAGTTACTTTGTCCTCTTAAATATGTTCAGAGAGTCCTCAGAGGGTTAGATGGGCAGATCTTGACATTTTGAAAGGTTATACTAAGAACCAAGCTTGGACATTGAAGATATAGAGTCACTGCCATGCACATCTGCCTAACAGATTAAATAATCAACAAATTATATGTTTGTGACCAGATTCTTGATTCTTGCAATATAAATTTAATTTCAGTGAAGACAAAGAAACAATGCCAATTTACACCAACCAGGAATTTGGCCTTTTGTCCAATTCCAGCACAGCAATGGCACTCTAGTTAAACATCCTTTGCCTTTTGTATCAGCGCACATCTAAGAAGTTGCAAGCACCTCATCCCACAGGTGCCAGGTTACTTTATTAAGTAGTTTTAAACTGTGTGAACTCAAAGCCAAAGATTACTAACTAAATAAACTGTATTTGTAAACAGATTCAAGGTAAAAACCATTCTGTGACTGAGGCACCAGTAAAGATCCTGTACTCACTTTATGACTATTAGAAAGTCTTGGTAGTTCATGTAACAAGTGAAAAGATGTTATATACTGTGAAAGTTACACTGAAAGCAATTTAAATAAGCAGTCTCCTAAAACGCTGTTACGGAATTGTCTAGGCCCTTTTGGGATGCACCAAAATACACCACCTCCCAACAACCATGAATTACTTTGGAAATGTCTCCTGTCCTCACGTTATAGGCATAGAAACAAAACATTAAAACAAAAAAACAACCATACATCCACTGTAACACTGGTACAAACCTCCCCAAATGGTGAACAACCAACTGGAGAGAGAACCAAAAGCTGATCTCTAAGAGTCAAGTTTCCAACGCAAAGAGTGATTCTCTGAAATTGCAAACTGGCTCCCAGCAGGAGGCCTGTCAATGTTCTAGCAGCAAGACACAAACATTTGTGATATATATCATGGTACTAAACCACAAAATTGCAGTGCCCCGGCTCAAATGAGAAATTGCACGAAGTCAATACTGCTGGTGGAAGGAGTACATTTCTGTCCAATTTTCACCTTGGCCTGGATTAGCAGGCTGCTACACATTTGAAGAAGCAGCTGAAGTTCACTTACTGTCTTTAATTAAAATGGCATTAAGGAACATCCTTCTGGCAACTGTGGAAAGAGAATCTCTGAGCCATTTGGACACTTCACATGTGTTAGACTGAACTTTAAATTTTCTGAAACAATTATGGGAAAGCATTCAGTATTTCTAATGTTGGCAACAAGCTGAGCCAGGATTTACAACATGATAGATGAGATAAATTCTTTTAATATTGTTTGTAAAAAGCAGCACATGGAATTAATAAATTACCTTTGGTGGTGATGGCCAAAAAAGCGAACATCAACTTGATTGTCCTCTTTCTGCATGACTTTGGCTGGCCAAAACCCAAAGCCTTTCATTTTGGCCCAAACCAACTCATGATTAGGTATCTGGGAAAAAAGTTGGATTTATTAGTGGATATGAAATATTATATTGCTATCTCCCACAAATATTCTGCTGTAATACTATGCTAGTACCTTAAAAATATGGTTACTGTTTGTGTCTAGTGCTATTTTCATTTTTATCTTCTTACAATACATTTCCTTGTTAGAGATATTGCTTGGATCAAAGTAAAAAAAACCCAAAACAACAAAGTCTGGAAAGGGTATAACTGTCTATTGAAAGCAGAGATCTTAAGCAGCCTAAAAATTAACTTGTCTTTTTAGCTTCATTCAGGAGCAAAGTTTTAGGACTGTAAGCTCCTTATTTTCTTGTGAAACTGTTGTAACTGGCTGATACCCAAGTTTTATAACCTATATTGTTACAGCTTTGAACTTCAATCAACACTTCACTTGTGTAAAATATCCAGGATTACAGAGTCTTAACCATGCTTTTGAAACAAGCCCCCTGAAATGGAATATTCAATGCATTAATGACACCAGAACTGCAGGCTTTTATACAGAAAAGCAAACAAATAAAAATCTGTGTCAGCAACATACACAAGGATAGCAGAACCAATTGTCAGGTCGCGCATTTGACAAATAGAAACAGTTCTTGCAAAGCTGCAGTTCATCCAGCTGAAAAACATAAAAAGGTAAATAAGCAAAAAAAATCCCATTTATGTGATTTCAGTAGCATCCCTCTCCCTTAAGTAGTAAAATTTTTCAGCCCTGCTCGCTAATTTGGTGGAGTTACTTCCGTCCATGCAAACTAAAGGTGTGAAACTGAGGTGGGCTGTGAGAGGCTTGAAAGACAACCTGAAGAAACATTGTTCATGTTTCAGAAAACCCAGGCAGAGGGAGAAGACTAATTGACATATTAATGATCTATTACAGATGAAATGCAAAGAACAGTTCTTAAAATTCATCAAATATTTAAAGTACATTGTGAAAGAAGTAATTCAACTGTACAAAAGGAGAAAGTGTGCCAGCTCCTCAGCTGTATTTTTTGGTCTCCTCTGAATGTGGAGAAATGTTTTGATGCCAATTACAGAATTTAGTAGGAATCTCACCTCAGGTTCAATTTGCATTAGTAAGTACAATTATTTCTAGTCCAAATATGTATTACCTGATTATTTTCAAAACTAAAATTTGAATATCAGTGTTTTTAAAACTATAATCTAGTTGCAAAAAAACCCCCCCAACAAAACCTCAACAACCACAAAAACAACAACTACAACTACAAAACCCAACCAACCAAAACCAAAAAACTAAAGAAAAAGAAAAAGGAATTCTGAACCAGCTGCTACACTCTCTGGGGGAAATTTATAACTCAATTTCACACCCTTTTTATTTTTGTAATATGAAGAATAATTTCTTAGATTCTGAAATGAAAATCAAGTATCTTGACTACATCTTGGTTACTTGGTAGTACTTACTTCATGGCAGGTGTCTTTGTAAAGCATCCTTGCTATATCAGCTTGTTCACTGTCCGCTACAAATTAAAAATAGATGGTATAAACAATCACAGTATGATCACAGTGCTCACAAAGATTTGCAGCTGTCATTGCTGTGACTTTCATGCTATAATTGTCGTGCTTAAGAAGACAAAACATAATTTAATCACTCGGACAGCCCTTCCATTTAAAATTTTCTAACAATCAGTTCAATATTTGTTTTCTGTGTCATATTTATATGCAACAATACCACTTTTACACCGAACAATACGAGTACACATCTGCGGAGGAGCGGCAGCAGGGAGACACAGTTGCTCTTAATATAGATTCAGTTTCTTTCTCTGCTCGTGTCTTAATGACACACTGCAGTTGTCCTAAAACATGGCTGGCTGCTCTCTGCTCTGAGTGATGCTTCACAGGTTTTATCACTGAGTCTCCCTTTACACCCGTGTATTCCTCTCCTGGCATATTCACATCTTTCCCCACCAGCCTGAGAGTGAATCTTCTGAGGCTGCAAACAGACTGGTGCCACCCTCCTCCCAGTCTTCCTGACGGGGGGGCCACGTCTGCAGGGGAGAACCTGCACGTTCTTCCTGAAATGATGGCTATGGAAAACAGGACCTGGCTACAGCTTCTGGAAATGGTGGTGGTGTTTTCTGACTTCCAATCAGTCACTCATTACCTTCCCAGTGCCTGGCAGCTTCTCTGATGGCTGTACCTTCACACTGCACCAGCAGCACACTTCTGCTGTGGATGCAGCTACATTTGCTGTCACAATATGGCAGATATTGCCCAAAAGTAAAAGAAATATGTGTCTATAGTACATGTTCCTGCTGACACAGCACAGAAACCCTACCTTACCCTAGGACAACATATGTATCTTGGCAAAAATCTGCAGTATAGACTGACTTAGGACTTGGCTGAAGAAGGAACAGGATGGCAAAGGTGTAAATTCCCACTAAAAGGTTTAGCCAGGGAGGATGAAAATAGTTCTGTAGCCAGAAAAGACCCTTATGCACCTTGATTTTTAAGGGCTTTCAAATGACCTCATTCACACTTAAGACTATCTAATACCAAATTCATCCTGAACTTGAGAGTTTCCTACAAATAAAGACAAATCAAACAAAGGAAGCAGTAAATGTAGCATTTTACCTCCATAGAAAATCACTGTGTTGTGTAGAAGCAGTTGAGCATCTGCTTTGAACTCCTCATAACTCCTGTACTTTCCTTCATTTACTTTCTACACAAAAGAAAACACAAGGCTGTGAGAAAACTCTTAAAAGTGCTGTACCTGTTTTATGCAGAGAAGCTTTCACAGAAGTCTGCATTATGCAACACAGATCAGACACTGCCTTTCCTGCATACAAAAGGAATACTCACATCTCTCTGACATAGTTTGTTAGTACCTGAGCATTGGCTGCACTTTATGCAATGGTTCCTTTATGCAATGCCCAGAAGTAAAATAGATTCTTAAATACTTGACCGAGTTTAAAAAAAGATTTTCCTGGTTGTAACAAGGTGAATCTGGAGTAGCTTCAGCATAAGGTGTGGCCCAAAACATTTGTTCAAACTGAAATATGTTCCCTGAGGTGAACATTTTGTACCTTAAAATATCAGCTAGTTTCAAATCAATATTGACTGCCTTTAAACTTCCAGGATCTTCAGCTGACAGTGAGTGTTTTCTGATGAAAGCTGATTGTCCCAATCTTCCAAACTCTTTAACAAATGCCTACATGGAGCCAGGCAATTCATTTTCCTAGTATGGCCTTTTGTCCGATAAGGAATGCAGCGTTTTCAGTTGTGCTCTCTCAAGAACATCTATGACAATTCCAGTCATCAAACAAAACAACATCAGCTTATAGGATGCTATCAAGGCCAAAAGACCTTCTGTGGAAGCAGGAGAAGTTGACAGAGTGAAAGGAAGGCCTGACCTATTTTCAGGCCCAACCAGTGTCGCCAGCACTTCTAGACAGGCAGCAGTGCTGGTCTCCAAAACTGTCAGTGAAGCTATTGTTTATTCATGCATTTTAATAATAAAACAAAGGCTCTTCACATCTGTGGTTGTAAAGGGCAAGATATACCACAGCACTGCATAGCAATCCAGTTGCAGGAATGAGTAAAGATGAGTATGCTGTTCATTATGGTCATGTGCAGTTGATTTATATGACTCATGATCAGACCTTTGGTTCAGCAAAAAGGGACAACATATTTATTAGTACTTTATTTTTGGAACAATTAATGCAAAACAGATGTTTTGGGTGAGTCTGGTTTTTCATGATCAACAAAATGATTGGTTCTTTATGAATCATTTGGATGTTTACAAAGCTGACACCTACACAAGGGCATAATGACTGAAATCGGAATATGGTCAAAAACATTGGGCCAGAGATGCAAACATAGGCACTTGAGCCTTGTTGATTTAGTTAAACAGTACTTTTTCTAAGACCTTAGCTACCTGCAGCTCCTAGTAAAACCTTAGGACAAAAGGAATTGAGGATATTCTGTGTCTGAAAACTCGGCACCACTCAAAATGGTTTTACTCGATTACCTACTTCTGAGGAAAAGTTTGAAATGTTAAGCTTCCATATCCAATGCTGGATACAATACTGAAATACTGATCATAAAGAGAATTAACAGGATTAGGACTTTTTAGCCCTTCACTGTTAAAAGACACCAAAACCAGTGTGGAAGTTAGAAAGCAAGTCACTCTACCTCCTGTATAGTAGGAACATCAACAGCTGAGTGCACCAGCCTTCGATACATTGGGTGTTTGTTGTCCTTCCCTTTCTTGTTTAGATCTATAGCCTGAAAGGACCATGAGACAGTGTTTGTTACTGCATGAAGAATCTGCTTAAAACACATAAAAGAAGATTAGAAAACGCAATAGTTTGGAATACTTCGGGTGGGGACTACACAAGGGCAAACTGGGGATCGCAACCCACGAGATTCCGTGCGCCTCAAACCTGAACAATGTCCAAGTCAGAGGAGCCACAGGCCCATGGCATAACCTGCTCCTGTCAGGGCGGTACTGATCCGAGCCACGGAGCCTGATAAGTGTATGTGGAAACACACACACTGCTTATGACAGGAGAAATAAAACCCACCCTCTTGTAGCCCTCCTCCCTGCACAGTCACACGTGAGCAACCACGATGGCCCTCCACAGCACGGCACAACGCCGAACAAACCTCCCTGTCTCGGACTCACCCGCTCCTTCATACGAGACACTATGAATCGCAGGTATGTGCTCATCTCTTGTTTACTTGTGTTTTTCTTCTTGATACTCTGCCAAAGAAAACAGGACCATATTATTATTTTAAACTTGACTTCAAAATACAGCCAATAAACATTTTCTCTGCATTAACACTTAATCTGAACAGGTAACTTTGAATCACATAAAACACTATTTCTTAGGGAAAATCTTTTCTGGGAAATTAGTAACACTAACACGCCACAACTACTATTTGTGTTGCTTTGAATTATGTCTGGGCTGAGAACTTCAGCTACAGAAAAATTACAAGTTTTATTTCCACTTGTATGCATAATAGTTTGTCAAAACCTCTCATAAAAAAAAGTGTCTAATTAGAATAAAGCAATGAAGAAGGCATTTTAGGGAGCAGCTTAAAAATTATTTAATGGTCTTTTTATTAGCAAGGCATTAATAATTTTAGTAAAATAAGAAATAATTTTAAAAATAATATCCTGTACCATCTACAAATTATGTGCTTACTAAGCAAAATGACACCATCTGGGAGGAAGTCAAATTGGCTCTAGCCGGTAGAAACTCAGAGCACTTTTCACTGCTCCAGAAACACATTAGTTTGGGATTTTTGTGGTTCTTCCTTAACAAAATTTAATCCAGATTCTGGAACACAGATCACTGCTTTTTAGCAGTTCAAGATCCAGAGTTTTTCCCTCTCATCTTAGACTAGTATAGAGACTTAACCCCACCCTTCAAAGTATAACCAGGCTAGTGGGAAGCCCTGCATACAGAAAACGTGCTGCTGAAGAGAAGGTGTCTCTGCAAATGCCTAATGTGCTCTTACAAAGCAGCCTTTCCAATTCCAGCTCACAGCAGCTGTGCACAGTTCTGCATGGCCTTACAACAGCTGGCTGAAGAGTGCTACCTCCTCCCTGCTTTTACCTACAGTAGCTCTCCAAAACAAAAGCACAGTGAAAAAAACAGCATGGGTTCCAGGTTTATTATCCTGAAGTGTTTCTAACGGCTCACATCTCTTGCAAGGCATTCACTCCTCCTCACACCTCCTTGTGCACTGACTGCCAAGCTGAGTTCTCCCCTTCTCATGCCTCATTTCACCACTTGTGTGCAACCTGTGTGGACCAAACTGGCTCAGTTACATCCTCAAAAGCTGATGGTCTTTAGCAAGATCCACATAATTGTGCAGATGATGGTTGCTTAGCAAACACAAGATAAAAATGAATCCATGTTCTAATAGGTAACTAAAAGAGGTATGAGGCTTAAAAATGATCAGTCACTAGAAGTGTGCTATTTTTCGTTGAATTAATGATATGTGGCTCTGGACATAGAGAGGGAGCACGCACATTTGAGTACAGAGAAACTGCTTTTACAAATTTATTTGGCAAGGATAAAATTACATATTAGTGCAAAAAAAGCTGATAGGATTTGATTGTGTCTCCCCTCCTGTGTGTTTATATTCCTCCTGCAAGACACTGAGGACACTGAAAATCACAGGCTGTTCCCCTGTGCTACAGCATACTTGCAACCTGTACATATCAGGATTGAACTTACAACCTCTTTCTTAAACCAGAACTGTACACAGCACTACCCGCAAAGCTGCTCATTTAATTGCTGAACAGCAATTAGAATCATTACAAACTGTGCTGAAATACCAGTTCAGTCACGAACCTACTCAGCTACTGCACTGTGCATAACAACACTATAGCTTTCTACTGATTGGGAAAAACTCTCTGCTGTGCAAAGGGCCAGCCCCAGGTACTTCTAATATCTACAGTCCCTTTAAACACTATTTTCATAATATTAATGGTTGCCTGACCTTCCTTCCAAACTCTGGACTGACAGAGAATTTTATCTTGCACTATATATCTGAATCACCTTCTGTATATTCATGTTTCACTCTGACTGCCGTGAGAACGTGCATTCTGCTGGAATTCAAATCACCTATTCAGTTTCTCATAAACCAACATTGCTACTGCAAATGAAAACCCAAATGTGCATTAAATTATCTGCATTATGAAACGCTGCTGTCATTTTGTCATTTCAGGCACTGAAGTGCTGTGTGCTTGCTAATGACACAGCATTTTAAAAGACTGAAACTTATAGGAACACAATAAAACTCACATGCACTGACTAGTCCTACACCTCTCTTTCTGACATGGCTCTGAATTTATCATCCTTTGAAAGCATTTCAGAATTCATGTGAACCATTTTTCATGCCCTGCTGGGCAAGACAGTTTGAAAGAGACTGTTGAGATAGACGGTTTACAGTCTTATCCTTCAGATCATAAGAAAAGATAGATAGCTGGCTTTGTGTAGTTATTGATGTCAGCAATTAATATCATCTTAAGCACCAATGAAAATGATATAATTAACTTGCCAATTCTGGCAAACTTTAATTTTTCCACTTTTCCTTCAATTCCCTACACTGATTTATTTTAAGAAAAACTTGATCTCCATGTTCCTCTACTAAATTTTGAAAGGTAATAAATTTAGGGAATTGGAGCCTATGAGCCAGCAAAATGTCTTTTTATGGCAAGGTTGCTCACCCTTTGTAGAAAGCAAGTTACATTTCAACCACTTCATTCACTTTTCAGCAATAATTAGCCATCTAGGAGGTAGCATTCACACATTCTTTGGAAGTTACACTGCAAAATGTGTAATTTTTTAATAAAAACCACCCTTCTTTGTATTTTGAAGACTTGTAGTGTTCTCAGAGAAGTCAACCTAGAGCCACTTAAAGCAAAAAAATAGATAATACTAGATGGGGACTATGATTTGCATAAAATCTACTTATATTGCTCTGACACAAGATAATATACCCACTTTCAGGTCCCTTTATAGGCATAGTGATATAGAAGCACATATAAATGAAAATTAGGTTTTCATTTTTCTAATTTCCTACTTTCAGGAAACAAAACCAATGATAGTGGCAAGATCCACTATCTTTTCCCTGTCAGATCTACTAAGATACTCTACTGCAAACCTTGTTCAAGCTTCTTTCAAGGAGACTGCCAAGATTCAATCCAGCCCCCAAAATATTAGGATCCTTATACTTGTAGATGGCCTATTTGTGGGATAAATTATCTTAATATGGGACTGTACTAGGTCTGGCTGGGATGAAAAGTAATTGTCTTCACAGCAGCTCAGATGGTGTTGCGGTTTAGATTTGTGCCCAAAACAGTGTTGATAACACATGGATGTTTTAGCTCTTGCTGAACAATGTTTGCACAGCGTAAAGGCCTTGGCAGTTTCTCACTCTGCCCCCACAGTGAATAGATTGGGGAGTACACAAGAGGCTGGGAGAAGACACAACAAGGCAGATGACCTGACTAACCAAAGAGATATTCCCATGGTATATAACGCCATGCTCAGCAAGAGAAAGGAGGAGAAGGGCCTAGGGGGAATTCAACCATCTTGAGCTCAGGAACTGTCTGGGCATCGATCTGTCCATGGAGGGTGGGGAGTAATTGCCTTTGCACCACTTTTGTTTTGTTCTCTTTCTCAGCTGGGTGTTCAGGAGACACGAGAGAGCAGCCGTGGGGTGCTTAGCTGCCTGCTGGGGTTAACCTGCAACACGGACAGTTCCTAAGTCACACCATTGCTTTAGAGAAATCTGCAAACCTTCTGCTTTGAATCAAGGTAAACTGAAAGGCTTGGTCAGGCCTAGTGTTTACACAGGGGATGTAGGAGTGAAGTAATAACCTTCACAATAGCAATCCTCATGTAGAAGATTAATGAGATTTGGTAGGTGAAAGGCCAAGGCTGCAGCCCAACTCTTTTCTTGTGGGTGCAGGAAATACCTTATATTTGCCTTATTCTCTGCAGCACATCTGTTTCCTAGAAGCTGGTACCTGAAGGTTACATTGCTCTTTATATTAAATATTCCAGATTAATTATACTGCCTAGCTGTTAAAGAGGGTAGCAATATATTGCACTGTGCAGGTGTGACTTATTTAGCAATTCTGACATGCTTATAGTGCAGGAATTCACTGCAAGACTTTACAAATCACATGAGGCCAGAGCAGCCAGGGGCACTTCCAAGAAACACTCTATCCTTCAGTAGCACCAGGGATGATGGAAGTGACAAACCTCAGCACTCTGAGTTAGCATGGAGCTCTCAACTCCCAGGGTGGCAGTGGCCACTGTGCTGCAGTTGCTGCAATCTTTCATTTGAAGAGAAAAAATAGGAAAACCCTAAGAAATGCAAGGTGTCAGTGCCAGCATTCTGTCTAGCTGTAAGCATTTAAATTACATTTGCTCCATTTAAAGAGGTTTCCGTTTCCCTATAATCTCCCATTAATGAATATTTTTCCCTTCCTCTCTCACCTGTCCTGTGTGTATACACACATCAAAGAGCTGCATTTCAGTTCAGTGATGGATTATGTGAAGGCTGCTCAATGACAGATACATGTTTCTAAGGCATCAGCTGCATTTTCAGAAGCAATTCAGGTTTCAAGGGGTCTATTTGCAGAAGGGAACTGTGAGCATGAGTCTAACATACACTCACCACTGCCCTTTAGAAACTTCTTGCTTTACACAATAGCCCTTGGACTTTTTTAGGGCTTAAATTGCCAGAGGAATTTGGTGCCACATATGGAAAGCTTTACTGCTCTGCCGCCCTCTCAAACTTCCAACCCTCAGGTCCTCAGGTTTCCTGTACCATTAAGAAAGGTATGCAGGCACATGGAATGGGTCTCAGAGCAATCAATGCACTGTGTGCCTTAAGTATCACACAGAAAAGCTTCTGCATGAGCAAATTATGCCCTAAGACTTGCCTCTTTCATGGTCAGATGCAGTAAAACTAGACTTTTTAAAGCATCAGGTGCTTTTGGAAATGTTACAGCTGAATCCACAAAGTGATTTCTACTTGTATGGTGCATTAAGCACTCTCTGAATATGAAGCATCATATGAATTAAATATGCTTTTATGTGCACAAAGAAGGTGGCAGGAGGCTCTAAGTGGAGGTTTCCCAGTTTTCTCACTGCTGTGGACAAATTCCTTTATACTTTATTCAGTATGTCCTATGCAGCGCCCTGTTGTGTCAGCTCCCTGATTTACTCCAGGGTGCACGGGAGGGACCTGCTGAGGACTAAAACCTCCTGAGGTGTGGGCTCTGTGCACTGAACCATGTGCTGCTAACTCTGGTCCTGCACTAGGACTTCCCTTTACCCATCAATCCGGGACTGTTATTTGTGGGATCACACCAAATCCTGTTTCAAGAATATGCTTCCCCATACAGGTCTCTAACAAACTCCGACCATAACACTATAAAATAGTCAATAAAGCCATATTCTTTCCTCCTTCCTTGTATTTTGCATTAACCACCTTGACTGACAGCTGGTACCTAAACCCCCTGGATCTAAGCACCTGAGTAACTTCACTTAAGTAACCTCCATCTTTCTGTGCTTCTAACTTTCTACTGCTTGTCATCCTCACTTGTCAAATTTTGTCTGAAGATGATTGTGAACTGCATAATGGTTTATTTTTATGTACGCTAGGAAATGCTCAGTACAGTACCAGAACTCAGAAACAGCCTATTTATAGAATACTTATCAGCACAGTATTTAATATCTTAAGCTCTACAGATTACTTTAGTCTCCTATGTATAAACCCCAGGAATATTGAGACACACATTATGATAGGTAAATTGGATAGAAGTCCTTGCAAAGAACATGCATGGAAGACCAATCTCTGATCACATGACTGTAAAAAAATTTAGGAGTCGAGTGACATGACTAATTCTTTCCTTCTGTTTCATGAATCAAAATATATTTTTCTGGGACAAATGACAAATTAAAATGCTTAATTTTACCTACTTACAACATTTTTTTAAATTTGGATTTTTAGACAAGAAATAATAATAGTCAGTTACACCAACATGTGAGCAATATAGTCCTATTCATAATTTTGTATATATCTATTCCCCCTCCAAAAAATTAGTATTTTGGCAGTACTTTTTGTAGTCTTTAGGTACTAAATTAACAGCTGAAGAAAATTAATTCCCTTGTTTTACCTTACTGAAGAGCAGCAATAAATGCACAAGTCTCCTACTCCCTCAGAAACTGAGTTGACTAACCCTGTCTTGAATGGACTATTCCTGTAGTGAAAAATGTAATCTCTAAGCTCATTCAATATTAAGTTTTTCTCTTGTGACCTGTCTACCAGGAATTTTGCTGATAATGCCAATTGATTTCACTTAAGACAGTGATTAGTCAACAGTCAGGAAAAAATTTCAATCAGTGCAATGTGGTTTGAATTGAACTTTGTTTGACTTTTGACTCCTGCTGAGAGTTATATAGGGTAGAAAAATATTCAGAGCGGTACCATCAAGTTAAAAAAAGAAACAAACGAGGAACTGGACATTGTTGTTTATGGATGCAGTGGAGAAAAACCATGAGCAGGCAAACAGAGTTCAGAACAAGATTTGAAAGGGATCGTTATAAATGATATGGGAGGAAAAAATATTTTTCAAGTTATGAACAAATCCTTAGCAATGGCCTTTATGAAATACTTCTGAGTAGCCAAGTGTGCAAGATAAAGCTGCACAGGTTGATCAAACTAGTACAACCAGAAATTGTGAAATGAGAAATCCAAAGGCTTGCTGACCTTGGCAGCATTACAGAAGCAATCTTTACATAAGAATGAAGTGTTCTTAGATTATTTCTCCCAATATTTTATGTTTTAAACATACTTTTACTTCACTTTTGTAAAGAGCTTTGAAATCTCCAAGTGAAAAGTGCTATGTCCAGTTATGAGAATTAAATATGAAAATATATGTATCTCTTTGTCCCAGATATCACTTTTCTTGAAGGTACATATTTACTGCTGATAATGCAACATAAATCCCCCCCATTGCCCTTATGCAAGATGGTTAAGCTCTGTTATGCCCTCTGGACATCAGCCAGGGCTCTCTCCACATTATTAGTTTTTTGAATATAGGCCACTTTCTTGCTTTTAAAATGAAATTAGATCAGTCATTTCCTAGGAGGGTGGGGAGAAAGTAGAAGAATACTGAAGGATGAATACTGACACAAGGATGCTGACTCCCACACTTACAGGGACTGTGCAAGCCTCCTTAGTCCAAGTTTGCAGAATTAGGGCTTGAAGGGATTTGAATTAACGACAAGAAAAATAGGAGCTCCTGGCACAGGGGGAGAAAGGATGCCATGGCATTCACAATGGCAATGTTCACAAAAATAGGCTGATCCTCACCTGAGGCACTAAGCAAGCCAAAGGCCTCTGGGGCAGGAAGTATTTAAGAGCCCCCAAAAACCTCTCCTTAGTATTTGTATAACAAAAAAAGGAACCAATATGCAGAAAGATAGGCAGAGAGTACATGGCTCAAGTTTCACAGGATTTTTTTTTTTTAAGGTAAACATTTATTTAATATCATTGCCATAAAGGACATCAAGGCTTCAGGATGAAAGTCAAACTGTTCTCAAAGCTGATGTATCAGAGCATATTTCAAGCAATGATTCAGCATTTCCACTCTGAGGACATCCATGTTACAAGGTAGATGTTATAAAACCACCTCATACACAAGGTGGCATAAACCATCTACATTCTCTACTCTCACCAGGTGTCATCTAAAATTCCCGGCAAACTAGAGAGGAGACTGGATGCAGTTTATCTCATTTTAACTATTTATAGGAATCATCAATACTTATAATAATACCCAACAATTATTAAGACAGATTTATTTAAAAATCTGAAAGCAATTCATTTACATATGGTCATACTTTGTCTTTAACAGAGGGAATATTGACTAGCTCAATTAAACGCTAGCAATTCAATATGGAGAGATACAGTAATTGTCTTTATTCTTAACAGTTTATTCCCTGCCACTACTTCTCTTTCATTACTTTCGACATCCTTGAGGCAGGCTTGATTTTCTTGCTATTTCCCTCAAACCCTGAGAGCTCCCAATCTGAGGCAACAGGTTTTTTAGAACTCGTTCTAAGGTAACAGCAGTCAAAAAGTGCTGTTTGGAAACAAAACAATCCACGTGTTTTCAACAACTGCTTCTCCATCCCACAAAATGCCTGAAACCTCACATTCCCTGCAGCACAGATCATCTTAAAGTCAGTCTGCTGCTCTAAAGCTAGATCCAAGCTTTTAGCAAAGGAATTGCCTCTCCCTCCAGTAATCCTAGGCAGAGTGGAACTGGCAGTTTTATGCCTTTCTGTAGCAACAGTTTTATCTGGAACATTCATACGCGTTCTTCCTTCCACAGGAAGGGAACCTAGCTCTCTAGGAAGCCTAGTGAAGTGCTCCATTTGGGGAGGTGACAAGGAGATGACAACAGCAATGGGTATTTGGCTGATTCAAGGCTAGGTACCGGTAAGCACCATCCTGACTAGAATGTTTAGCCTTCTAATGACATGTAGACAACATATCTGCCCATTCTTGGAAAGTATATAAAATATACTTTTTGCTGTCTCCCTGCCATACTCATAAAAATAGCATTTTTAAAGAAAAAGCAACGTAGATATGGATGCCATGAGTGAAATCCAGATAGCCCTTTTTGCACCAACAGAATCCTCATCAGTAAATGAAAAGCAGGATTTAACTCCGTATTTTTGATACTGCCCTCGTCAATAACATGGTTGTGGCTTTATAATGTAAAATATCATTCCAATAAAATATTAAGAATGCAAGTCATCAAAATACAAAAATGATTCATTAAAATGACGTCAAGTAAAACCAGTAGCATCTTATACAGCAATTTGTTTACTCTTGTTGAAGGTTCCCACACTTTGCTGCGCTTAGCTGCACACTCTGGCACAGGGTACTGTGCAAGTAAAACTTGTTGGAGTCTTCAAAAACGGCCATCTGCTACATGCACCACATTTTGGTACCTCTGCATAGATGCTCTAGGTATGTACCATCGTTTCAATATTCAGTTCTTTACCCATTAACCTGGCCAGACCATCTGGACACCTTAATGAATCTCTTAATGAATATCAATCCTCTAATCAGCACATGAAATCTCATAGGTACTCACCCTGCAAACTGGGCACTGCCAGTGACTACTGCTGTCTCTAAGCCTGAACTCATCAGACAAACACTTGGAATGATACACACGAAAACACAGGTCACATATCAACACCTCTCCAGGCAAATGGCATTCAAAACAATACCAGTCATGATTTTCTGTTTCCCAGTCCTACAAAAAATACAAAATATTTTGGTATGACATTCTGTCAAAATCTGCAGGAACTAAGAACAAAATTGATATGTCTTGAAATCCAGCAGCAATTAGACATTATAAACATTTTAAGAAGTGTATAATGTTTAAAAAACAGGGGAAAACCTACGTGCTTAAAGATTTTCATCAATTTAATACACACTAACTCCAATAGAATATGAATGCCAAGTTTTAGTTTTTTCAAGTGTCTGATTAGTTGCAATTTCAAATATGAGCTCTGTCCACAATGAAAAGTGGGTTTGTTTTCTCCCTTTGTGTAAAATGTTTGTTGACCTCTCTGTATTAGACTGCAAACAGAACTTTGTGCACCTCAACAGACCATACCTATTTTCTTGGACTGTTTCCCTCAGTTTGATTGTTACAGTATATTTTCAACTGTAATTTTCTGAAGGGCGGTCCCTTCCAGTCTTTACTGTCTGAAAACTGACAACTTTTCAGCATTGAAATGTTGAGTTACAAGAAATAAATGAAATCATGAACCAATTACTGCAAGAAATGTTTCTGCTAAGCAATCCCAATGCAATTCAAAAAATATAAAATGTTTCACTCGCCGTGCTCAATAGCACCGGGCTCATTCCTGAAACATTCTACAGAAGACAAAGGATATGGTTCTGCTGATGCACAGATGTCTTTAATATACTCTTCCTTGAAAATTCACCCCCAACGGCCAAATTCTGACCTTTGAAACATGTGCACAAGCTTTGCTGAAATAAATGAGAGCAGCATGCATATAATTTGGAGGCAGAATTTTGCTCTAGGAATCTATAGTTCTAAAACCAAGCAGAATTGC
The DNA here is from genome assembly GCA_013398855.1 of Mohoua ochrocephala. Classification (NCBI taxonomy): domain Eukaryota; kingdom Metazoa; phylum Chordata; class Aves; order Passeriformes; family Acanthizidae; genus Mohoua; species Mohoua ochrocephala. The sequence continues at coordinate 135,889 of VZTA01035489.1, read as the reverse complement.
CAGTGGCCACTGTTAAATGTTTATGTTTGTTATCTGAAATGCCACAGTTTTCCCTACACTTAGAAGACAAAATAGCTGTCGTATCTCAGATAAAACTCCCAATGCCTTTTCATGTCAAATGTCACTTTTCAATGGGTTCAGATCTCTGAAAAAATTACTCCTATACTTCAATAAATTATCTTGGTAAAAATCTGATCAAGCTATTTTTAATGTCATGTTGTAAAGGTGGAGTTAGCAATTCCCACCGACTGCCAGAACTGGCATTTGTCTGATTTTCATCATTCTGTGCCTGGGAACTACAGTCCCTGTGTGAAAGGTCTCCTCCAGTGGAGCAGCGTAAGAAGTGCCACACACAAGTGGCGCTTCCAGTCCCTTGTGCTGAAGAGCAGCCGTGCTGTGCACAGAACTCATCTGACCAGAGCCCCCATGAACACAAGAGATTCTGGGGCAGCCTCAACCCAGACTGCCCGCACTAAAGTTTAGGTACCATGAATGCTGGATTGCAGGGGCAGCAAGTTTAGAGGGGGAAAAACCACCCCATGAAATCTCAACCAGTGAGTTTTGAACTCAGAACTTTGCCCTCCTTTGTTGTGCAGATTAACAGAGTAACTTGACCTTTTATCATTTCTCCTCATTTCATTTCATTGGCAAATTCTGTATATCTCAAAATGGCATAACACCACCAAATTTGGCTATAAAGAACACATTCTTGTTTCACCAAATCTTTCCCCTTCCAAAGTCCAGTGGCTGTGTACTTTGGGACCCCTTTCTTTAGGATATTTTGTAAACAACTAAAGATACTGCATTGTTGGTGTAACTTGATTTGCCTGCAGACTGAGAAAAATCAAGATAAAGTAGTGTTTTGTATTTCTTTTATATCAATGGTATGTATGAAATGAAAAAAAAATCAGGTGGCAGTAAAGGGCCAATTAAGCGAGAAAAATAATCAGTTTTGGTTGGAGGTATATTTAGATAAAAATTAAACTGAGAAGACCCCAAGAGGTCCTGCAATTTCACCACAGAATCAGGATTCCAGGATTCTTAATTTTTATTGTACTAGTTACGTATTCATATCTCCCAGATATTCCATTGTTAAGAAATACACTGGCAAAGAGATGTGGAATTTCATAAACACACGGAAATATATTTGCTGGCCAAAAAAACCACACACTCAAGCCAGAAACCATGATGTTAAATAAAACACCAGAAAAAGCCTCCTTCAGTATTCACACTGTAAAGTTTTGAAAACCTCATTATTTCTAAATACAAGGTTTTTCACAGAAAAAAGTTTTAGTTTAATGCAGTATATTTAGTGCATAAGTATACATAAAACATTCATTTGTGCAATATATTTGAAAAGCTAATAAAAAAAAGATAAAAAAAGGTACATAACCCTTGTGGACAACTGCCCTATTGACTTCAACAGCGAGGTCAGAGGCATTAATTTTCTTCCAACAGCAATGAAATGTTGGTTATTGCTTCTCTCGGTTTACCTATGTGTGAATGGGAGGGAAATGTGCTCCCAGCACTTTTTTTATTTAATTTTTTAATTTTTTTTCATGCAGGAAATGGGATTAGTTTAACTGTGCCCAGCTCCGGCTGCCAGCGCTCGGGGTCGGGCAGGTCAGGACGCTCCGGCAGCCGCAGGCGCGGCGGGGCTGCAGTTCCCGCTCACGCCGCCAGGTGTCGCCGGCCGCTCCCGAAAGCAGCGGCCCAAGGGCGGCCGCGGTGACAGCGCCCGGAGCTGCGACATCCGAGCGGCCACTGCCAGCCCCGGGAGCCCGCCGGACACACGGGATGCACACTGAACTCGGGACCGGGAGTGATATGGATGATGGTGGTGGCTAAGAGAGTAAACTAAGCTATCCTAATGGAAGACAGAAACGTAATAGAAAATATGACAGAATTCAAAACCACATAGTGCAAAAATTGTTCACCTTGTTTTTTGCTGCTGTCTGGGAAAAAGGCTGCATACCGTAGGCCTTTCAAAATAAAAACAAAACAAACTTTGTATCTATACTGTAAGCCATCTGATTATCAGGATATACACAAGGCTAGAAAGAATTCATGCACAGTGACCAGGAAATCAATCTGTTAGTTCTAACTTTTGGTTGCATACATTTCCTCCTGCATTCCTGGAATGCTACCTGACACTTTCACCACATATTACTTCTTTAAAATACCCCATGTACTTATATGATTAAAAGAACCCAGCACCCATCATTCTTATCCATATACACACCCACCACCAGGCCAATTTAAAAATCATCAAGAATATTAATGATTGTTAATTAATGCACTCTCTTTGATACATAAACCTTCTCCGGGCATCTAAAAAAGATCCTTCTAACATCATTTACTGCATAGGGAGTGGCCCCACCAAAATCAAAGCAACACCTTTGCTGCATATTATCAAAGGTTAGGCTATCACTTTATCAATAAAACTCACAGTCCTTATTTGTGTATAAAAGGTGATACATTTTCCCAGGGCCATGCAGACTGAAGGAAGGATCTCCGCCACAGGGACTCCGTTTCCTGACGCAGGGCAGGGAAGGCCTCCCGGGTCACTGTGCTGGCAGACAAAGGGAATCCTCTGCTGGCTGCCCAAGTTCAGTGGTTCAGCGGCACCAGTGACTGGCCCCGAGAGGGAGCGGATTTGGCAGCAAGGCTGCGTAACTCAGATCCAACAGGAGGCCTTCCCCCTCCATCCTGCCCAGCCGCCCGCTGCATTTGTAGATCTATGCAGCAGCAGGGCAGCAAATGTGTTGGGGGACTGCGTGTAATAGCCAAAGAGCTATGCTCTGTTAAGCAGAGTGGGATCTTGCAATCATATGGGTCACATGTGGTCACTCGTTCTTCATATGCAAATCTGTCAAACATTATATCATAAAGGTCACTTTGCACTGACATAAACAGCTGAGATTTCTCAGCGACATGAGCGAAGCACTGCAACAATTTCAAAAATACATCTTAATTCATGACCGGCACGTAAGCTTACTTTTCTTTGTCATTTGTCTTAAGTAGGTTGTCTTAAAGCAAATACATACATTTATTCTGTAAGTACAGAAAAATAACATGGGATAGAAAATGTCAGGCTATCCAGAACATTTGACAGTTTAAATACAGATAAACCCAACAGAAAGGAATGAATCATCATGTCGTAGCCTTTACTGTAAAATAAAATACATAGTTGTTGTCAAGGAAAGAATAATTTTAGTGCACAAAGAAAATGTCCATTATAATGCAAATGTACACGGAAAAGAAATGCTTACTCATTAGTAATGGAGATTTACTTAGCTGTAATTGAAATAGGGAATCTGTATGTTGGAGAATGTGACATCCTGCTGTACAATTAGCATACCATTAAGTAGGAGATGTGAAGCACATACTGACAGTAAAATTAACAATAACTTAGAGGTCACAATTGTAACTATTAGGTCACTTCCATACCACAGCAAGCCCGTAATTATTGTAAAAAAAAAAAAAAGATGTTAAAACAAGTAATAAATTTTCATTTTCATACAAATTATATGTAGGCAGAGCACATGAAAACAGTATAACCTCCTTTCTTAGACTTTGTCTAAAAGGACCACTTTGCCTTTTTATAATGCACATTCCATTAACATAGCTCATTTCTTACCTGTTAATCTGTTTTCTCCAAGTGCCTTAATGGTAGCCCAGATACTCGGTATTAAGTCACTCTACTATCAGGTGGAGAGAGGAAAAGGGAGGGGGGAAAAAAGCAAAACTCTATTCATGAAACTCCCCTTTATGGGGATTTGCTGGTTTCACAGTGTTGAACTAGATTTCCCAAACAATCCAAATTATGGATATCCTTTGGACCCAACCAGTAAGCTAAAAAAAAAAGGGTCACATAGATGGGAAAGACAGTTACAAGTCAGTTAACCCTCTGGCACCATCATGTTTATTTACGAATAGTATACATACAGTTCTGTTGTCCTAAATTCAATAGGATGCAAATGAAGGAAATCATTTCCCATGGAGTTCATGGTTCCCAGCATTTCCTGTGTGGCACTTGTCCCATAGCACTCTTTGCATGTTTTTTTTCCCCCAGGTGTTCTGTTTTAAGTGCTTCTCCGGAGTTTCTTTACCGTGTCTGCTGCTGGGGTGTTCCTCTCTCTCTCCCCTACACTCACGCACACACAGTTCCTTCCAGATCACCGGATTTTCATTCAGACCCACCTGTGCACAAATTCAGCCCTGCGTGGTGTCTATGCTTTAACAGTCCCTAGAGCTCCAGCTGTCCAGTGGATGAGAAACCTAGAGCAGTTTTTCACTAGTCTAAAGGAAGAGTGTTAGCAGATACACAGCAGACTTCACCCACTGCGTATTGTAACCATTTTCGTCTGTCACAGAGGTGGAATCTAGAGTGACAAAGAGGTCCATGCCAGCAGAAAGAAGTCGTTTACAAAATATAAATGATTTAAAAATAGTAGTATTTGCATGCTACATTTCTTTCAAGACATTTTCAAATCACCAGCCCAAGATTTTAGTGTAATCTTTCCATGACTATTTCATAACCCTTTAAAGAATGTCAATAAATGAGTTCCTACTATTTCTTAGATTCCCATTTCTTTAACATGTAATGAGATAGGCCATGCCCAATTTAAAGATATAATTTCTGAAGCAAATGTTCTGGATTCTGATATTTTAGGATTTGGGAACAGCCATAAGGAACACTTCCATCTCTTCTCACCTCTATCAGCTTTAACATCAGAGTTCTTCACATTTTCCCCCCTTCAACTAAGAGAGAAGCTTTTAAAATCTTGTGTTCTGATGTTAAGCTTTCTTTGCTGGCCTACAGTAACTCTCCACTGGAACCCAACAAAGCTGACTACCAGTCCATATCAAGTAGAAAGATACACTGAAATAAACGCCTCGCACAAGAACGATGCTTTCTTTTTTTCCCACATCTTTGATTTTGCTTAGGTTTTGCAATGTGCATCCATCATCATCTGCTGTTGGGAAGTAATTCCTATCTTCTCTACTTAATCTTTCATATTTCAAATTTTCCGCTGTAAATTAAAAGCCTTTGTTATACTGCAAAGTGGTGGTACTGCATTCTAGCATGGATGTATCTACCATTTCATTACTCTTCTCCGGTATCCGGGTCCTCTCCTTGAGAGGACTCAGAAACCTCTGCTGCAGAAACCTATGCCCCCACTCACGTTAGACAAAGCAGCATCTATTTCTGTCTAAACACATTTTCCATTCTTAATAAATCAGTTCCTTTCTGTCTTTTTCAGGCAGCATCTGCTCCATCAAAGCTTTCTCAATCAGACACGAGCTTTACTAAAGGTAATTGCTAAAACCTTGCAGTACATCTTTATGACTCACAAATATCAGGAACCATGGTGGGGGTGCATTACCTATGAGACTTCTGTCCTCCAGAAAAAAACCTCAAGAAATGCTTCTTACTTGCACATTTGCTGCAAATAGCTACTGCCCACTTCGTTGGTCTGTTTTGTACTCCTCTCAAGGTGTAAACACCGGAATCCGTGCCCCACAAAAAAGGCAGCCTGAAACGGGCTCGGGCAGGAGCAGTTGTCAACAGCCCTTATGAGCTGCAGAAATGCTAAACCAGCATTTAGCTCAGCTTTGAAATGCCTCCCTTTGCCCATCTAGCCACTGCTTTTGCAATCCTGTTCAACTTCCAAGTAACTGCTCTGCAGTAAGTGGAGTTTTACAAAGTGTGGCTGATTATCTGTAGAACTGCACAGATTGGAGCCTTACTCCTTCTTTTTTTCAGACAGTGCCAGTGCATGTGGTGTGTGCACACTGGCCTCTATTTTAAACAGGCTGTATCTCGTTGGGCACAGTAACCAGTAAGAAATCTCCAGATTATCAGGGGTCTCTGGCAGATGTACTGGTTTCCACTCAGACACCAGCATGCACCAAATAATACCTGGGTTGAACAAACATAATGTGTCATGGAACACCATTCCCAGTATTTTTTCTAATGCACTGGGGACACTGTGTATGTTTTTGACCAGAGGCCTTAGCCTGCTGTGAGGGCAGTCTTCCTACGGCCCTTTGGGTCAGCCTTCTCTTCATGCCACATCCCTGGCTCCTTCCATTCTTTAGCAAGCATGAATCCTCCTGTAAACTTGCTTTCAGTAATCTGCTTTTATCTTTTCATCAGAACAATGATGAAAAGGTTAGGCTTCAAACTGAGGAAGGTGTGATTAATTCCTTGATGGCTCAGAGGACTTACTCCATCTTTGCAGCAGGTAAATGGTGAGTTAGCTGTTTAATAAAGTATTTCCCTTTCATCATTGCTGTAAAGGATCCATATTTGATCAGGACGATTGCTTTCCAAGGATAAAAGTTTCTTAGATCATCACATGTTTTACATTTAATGCTAGAGCAATGCTTTGGGGTAAATTCAGCACCAAAATAAGCTTATTTTCTCCCCTGCAGTTTTCCCGTATCCATGTGTTTACTAGATATATTTCTTCCTGTTTTGCATCTATGTTTTTCCTACTGCTTTTGCTCATCAAAAGTGCTCAGCAAATAAACAAGCATCCATCTCTCTTTCAAAGCCAAAAAGACTTCAGCAGCTAGAATCCCTTTGTGAAAATTGTTTGACTTTATCTTCTCCTTCTTTTTCTAGAAAACTACCACAGCAGGTAGCTACAATGTGTACTTTTACAGACAGGATAATCTATCCATTCCAATCAGTTGCCTTTATAGATTCTTTTCTTTGTTGACCTGGGCTTTATCTTTAAAATGGATTCCCATAAAGTGACTCTGTAGGACACTTTGTAGGTATTCATTATTCATATTTTATCACAAAGAAATCCAAAGTAATTATGAATTCATATGTCCTCACAACTACTGAGGCATCTTGCTTTATTTCAAGTACATTTACTTATTTATTTGTTAATTATAGCCAAGGTTTTAGCATCTCAGCAATTAATTGGAATTTCTTGTTTTACGTGATTTTTAAATTCTCTTATTTTAGAAACCCTTTCTATTCTAAAAAGAACCAACACAAAACCATCAGTCAGGGGAGAGACCAAAATCTCCTTCTCCATAGTGCCTATTAAACACAGATGTATTTATGGGCTTGTAACAATCCATTTCCACTTTCTTCACTGGTAACTGCTTCCTCTTCTGCTGCACTGATGCAGGAAGACTCACGTTCTGCAGAGAATTCCACATCCCCTCAGAACACTTTTTGCCTTTCTTTCACTTAATTGAATCTGCAAACCTAAGTTTGTCCAATTAATTTATCGCCAGTTTGTCTAAGAAGTCTTCTGGCAGAAACCACCCAAGTCTTCTCTGGATTTCTGCCAGGACAGGTAGATTTTTATTCCCCTTCCTACCTTGCAGCCATGTTCTGGACAATTTGGGGTGATAGCCCCCAAAGTGCAGAGCCAGGCTCTAGCTCCCAGTGCTAAAGAAGTGAAGTTTTTTCAAGAAGTGTAGTAGCATGTCAGCAGCCAAACTGTCACACTTATCTGCTCAGCCTATGAGCTGTGCTCCTGAAGTAATGAATAAATCTCAATTTCCTTCCCAAGAAAATCATGTTTGGGTAGTAGCAGCATACATTATTTAAGGTGAGACAATACAAGTATTCTCCTCCAGGATATTAGAAATAGAAAATAATTTCAAGTGAAAATGTTTTTTTCTTTCTTCACGTTCCAAGTGAGTTCAAGGTCAATAGAAACTTTCAACTTATCTCCTCAGGAACTGTTTCACTGTGCTGTTAATGTCACAATTTTTGACTTAGGTGGAGCCAAGAGGAGGTTTGTAGGCTATTTTCATTAGGGAGATAAATCAGTGACGGAGTGAAGTATTTATCAGGTGCAATGCCTTTTATTTCCACATTGTGGTTTTGTTCCCCTAGAAAGAAGGTGAATCCAGACCAGAAATAAACTATCTCTTTGCTTGTAGTTCCAAGTCTCCTTTCAAGAACTGTGAACAAAAATGGTCTTCTTCCCTTTTGCATTAAAATATGTTACCTTACTTCTCTGGTCTTATTTTGTGGTGTTTCTTTAGGATGATGTTTCAGCACACACAGAAACATTTTATCTGAACCAACAGCAGAACCTCCTACACAGGTTCCTTCAATCTCTTGCCCGTGTGTCCTGTGCTGCAGGTGTGACTGGTATTGCTTCAGCTGTCAGAAAGGCATGAGGACTGCATTTATTGTGAATGAAGCATGAATATTAATAAACCCGTAAGCTTCAATGACGTTTCATTCAGTGACCAGCATGACATAATAATAAAAGATTCAAATCAGTTGCCAGAGACACAGAGCATTTGGAACCCACACAGTTAATAAAAACAACACTACTAGGTCAGGGTGGGCACAAAAGGGGTGGAAAAAACCCAAGATGCGTATTTTCAGAACAAACTCAAGACAGACTGATCTCTATCATTATTCTATTAGCATAATTTAAATCCCACGATGGAACCTTTATACAGACTAGTTTGACTAGTTTACTTCAAACCCATAGGTAAATTCTCATTTTTAAGAACACCTTTTCAATCAGAAAAGAACATTTTGTGAAATCTGTGAACAGCATTATCAGTATCTCAACTCCAGAACAGAGAGTGAAAGCATCAAAGAAGAATACAGCATTACATCAACTGATTTTTTTAAAGTCAAGTTGGCAAAGCTGAGAGAGTCGAGTGAAGATGCTGACAAGGTTGTTTCACCAGTTTAAAAGAAGCAGCATCTCTCTGCAGTCAGATGGAGTCTACTAGTGTCACCTTCAGTAATGCGAAGATCCTGCAAACAGTGCGAACTCCCTTTCCAGAGAACAAAAAATAAGGATGAGCAGAGGAGAGAAAAGAAATACCCCTGAAGAGATGGGAAGAGAAAAACAAGATTGGAAAAGGAATGCAGAGAATTGCTCACTATTCTTAACCCATCTGGAGGCAGGAAGAACCACTGGAATGGCTGTGAGGCCATTCTCATGAGCTGCATGTTAACAGCCTTAATGCAAAGACAGAACAGGGTCTTGGCTTTAATGCAGAAAGAATTTGTCGTCCATGAGTTGGGAATTCAGTATTCTAATTCACTTCTCTAGGACAAAATAGTCTATGCTTTGATTTGATGATTTGAAAATATTTGCTTTTCTGAACTTTCACAAATCCACTAATTTTTGGTTTATTAATAAGCAGAATCACATCTGCAGGTTGTGACAATAATTTGCAAGAAAAATCGTTGCATTTAGCACGTGGCAGATTGATTTCATGGCAGTCTTTTGGAAAATTAAGCTCTGAATGATGGGACCTTAAAGGATGGACAGACAGACAGCAAAGAAAGATTCAAAGAGTTTCAGAAGCTCATCTTCCTTGAGTGTTCTTGTGTGACCAAGCTGGTATGTGGCCTGACCTCAAAGCCTCCTCACACTCTCCCTGATGTGTGGCAATAAGGGATGGAAGCCAGTTTGAATTTTTTCTCTCACGGGATCAATCATTAACTCTTTGCATCAGTGAATCACCAACTGTAAAGAACACTGGTACTTTCACAACAATTAGGAGTCTATCTGGAACATTCCAGCCTAGAAAATTCTCAATTTGTTCAATATGTGAAAAATATTAACTAATATGGCTTGGGCTATGTTTGGCTTTGGATCAGTGAATTCACACGGGACTTCACATTAAAGGCAATACGGATGGATAAGGCAAACGGAGAATTTTTTTAAACACTGAAGGAGATTTTTCTTCATTTGGTGTGACATGTTCTTCCTCTTTGTGCTCTCCAGTTGTAAGAGCTTTCATGATGAAGGCACTGGCTGTCACTATTGCTGTTTCATATTATCCTTCTGCTCCTAACTGAAATGAATGGGATGCACATTAAAACCATTCCTCAGCCTAGCTGTTTAGAAGGCCCTAGCTGGCTAGCAGGAACTGGTAGCTATTCAGGCTGGTTTTGGATTGAGGTTTGGTTTTGTCTGTTGTTGTTTGGGGTTTTTGATTATTTAAAATGTATTTTATGTACAGAAAAGAATCAAACCCTCACAGTGACAGTTCTTAAGCTTTTTACAATTATCTTCATATTTATGGAGACTCGAGATGACATAGCCAGTTCAAAAAACAGCTTCTGGCTACCAATACTGACCTAGCATGGAAAAATCAATATAATTACAAAAGCAGTTAAGCATGGCAAGCAAGGAATCAAGCCTTTGCTCAATCTAAAGTAATTTAGATTAACACAAACATAACAGCCAAAAATACTCCTTTCTCATAGACTGATCCTAGTAAAATTGAACCTGCAACACACATCAAATCACAAAAATAACTGGGTGTGTGCCTAAGGTCACTTGGGTTAACAAAATCACCTTCAAGACTCGCAGTGCTGACAGAGGGTTACGACAAATGTAAAAATGATGGGAACACAGACAGGAGGGATGGATTATTTAGGGAGCCTTGTGACTTGAGTGTCTCTGGAGTCGCTTTGAGCAAGCACCAGTACTTTCTCCATTTAAAATACTAGAAAAATCCCCAGTAATGAGTTAGCACATTGAGAATACATGTGTGTGTTGGGAAAAAGCACATTGCATCTCTAATGTTTTCTGAAAACAGGAAAAAGCAAGGAAGCTTCCCCTCCAAACAGTATGCTCTCCACTAAACTAAAACATCTTCAGAGGGAAGAACTGGAAAGGCAATAATTTAGATACAGAGAGGACCAAATGCACAGGAAAATGACTGTAACTGACCCCCAAAGTCACACTTAACAAGCCAGAAGAATTGCTGGCTCTTTCTATAAGCAATCAATTAAACGATCCCAAAACAGAACTCTGTAAAAGAATAATTTCTTGAAAATATAATCACCTTTTATGCATTTTTCAATGAAGAAATAGCTCACAGTGCCTTAACTAAGTGTGAAGCCTCACTCTTCACATCTCATTAGAGAATTTGGCCACTGTGAACCACTTTTAAACCACAGCAGTGCTGTGGGATGTGTTGCAATCAGATACAAACAATGAGCCCGTGTTATGAACACATCTCCATTTTAGAAGAGCACAATATTGTTTGGCTTTATGAACACAGGAAAATTGAAATTATACATTCATAAAGCCTCTCTCTGGGTCAGAGCAGTTTTATGACTTTAATCATGAGGAGAAGAATTAGCACATTAAATGCTCAAAATAGCTCAGTGCACACTGTCTGCAGAAAAATGTAAATGAGTAAGACAAACTAACTCTAAAAAACTGTATCTAACCCCCCCATAAAGCCACAGGACATTGGTACTTAAATTCAATTTTTTTCCTTGGGGTTAGACTGAGTACTATTTTACACAGATAAAAGTACATAAAAATCATGGCATAACAGAAAATAGTAATGAACAGGTAAGAAGATTCATTATTATTTTCCTGAAGAACTATGTTTCCTTTCTATTTTATCAACTGCATTGAAAACATAGGTAACAACACTGATTTGCAAATTTTTTTCTAAACCCAAAGAGCAAGGAGATTTTTTTTATGCTGATAATAAATAGAATGTCCAAATTCCAGAAGTTCTGTGAGAAATAGAAATAAAGCATTTAGAAAGAAAGAAAAAAGCAAACTTCCATTACCAGACTTCAGGACTGACATTTCCCTTGCAAGGCAAGAAGCTGAAGAGATTTTGTTCAATTGTATAATAATGGCATCAACAAACAGAAAAATGCAAAATTCCTAACTAAAATCCTGAATAAAAATGCAAAATAAATTCTTCTCTCATTTATTTTGTGTCAAATGCATTAATCATCTGCAAGATAAGAAAGCCTGTAAGATGAGAACACATTTTGAAAATGTGCAAAACATCTGGAGACATGGCAAATGAGCAAACAAAATGAATACCTGCACAAGCCCTGGAGGTATAATATTTGCAGCAAAGTTCTTGTATAGGTACCAACCCTTAAATGTCAGTTGGAAGACAGTACATTTTGCTACCAACTCCACATTTTAAATTTACTAACTTATATAAAAATATTTCTCCCACATGTATCTGACAGAAAAAGAGAATAATTTTATACTCTTAAATCTGATCATTCTTTTTTCCCCCAGTTTTTCTGAACATGAATTTTCATGAGCTGTCCCTCTTGGAAGAGCCTCCTGATGCCTTCAAACTGTTTTGTCTTTGCACCTCAGCTTGTTCTTTTGTATAGTACTAAATATATGAGGTTTTGCTTAATTTTCTTACCACAGCTTCAACATACTGCTAGAACAATGAGAGCAAAGCAGTGTAATTGTTCTGAAGGCTGAGAGTAACCCTATCAGAGATCGTGTCCTTACTGCATAGATCTGTCATTATGTCAACCTATTAGATAGGGCAAATGTTTGGAAACCCCTAAGCAAGCATCACAGATTATCAAACGAATCTTTCCCAAATAGAGCTGTGTTTTCATAATCTCTATACTTTCAGTTGTTGTCACTATTTAGCCATCAGTCCGTAGTCACCATCACAACCAGGACTTTCAGGTCCTGTGGCATCCTCTACTCAGGCACCTCTTACAGGAACAGACAAAGGTGCTCAGCAGTTTTGTGGCCAGGGCCAGTAATTTTTTTACTCGCTAAAATTCAGATCCAAAACTTCAAAAGTGTAAAAAAACACCAAGCAAATAGTCAAATGAAAAATGGGAGGGATGATAAGAATGTGTCCCTTTACTATCTCCTTGGAGCAGCCTGTGTTTGCTGACTTCCACCGTGGTGCCAGGAAACAAGCTAAAATCCAAAAGCGTTCCTGCACTGGTGCCAGTGGGTGGTGGATCGGTTCTTAAGTCCTCTCTTTCCCATTATGAGCTTTCCAAGTTCCAGTAGTACCAGTCAAACCAAATTTGACAATCAGGCCAAGGGTCTGTCTGTAAGTGCTGAAGTCTGATGAGCCTGAAATCCCCATTTTAACATTAATAACCCTGCTTCACAGAGTTCCATCTCCTCCAAGCGAACCTTCAGAAAGAATTCTGTGTGTTTGTCCTCGCTGAAATGTAACTCGAGCTCATGGTTCAACAGTCATTAGTACCAGATTTGAGCAGTGCTGAATTACAAAGAACTACAAACTGCCTCTTGATCAAGTACAGACAAAGCATCTGTAAAACTATCCAGTGTGGCCAAAGCAGGAACATACCAAACTTCATGGGTTTGCACCAATTTTCGGAGAATGGAAAATACTTGATCTGATGTCAAGTGATGACAATGTCACTTTGTTACTCATTAAAACTTTCTGAATAAAAGAACAAAGAGAATGACTTTATACCAAGTCAACGTGTTTTGCTTCATCTGCCTGCAGCATTTTGATTCAGTATTAGGATCAAAAAGTTGGGGTTTGGGTACTATTGAAACATGGCCTGGATCAGAATCTGATTCTTATTTTGGCATAAAACTGTTAAGTCAAGTGTGGTGTTCTGAACTACTGAGACGGCCACTACACATATGGTCACAGGCCAAAGTATCAGTGCTTAGCAGTCATGCTGAAAATGCAGTCAGTGCTTCTAACTAAAGGGTTATTCATAATGTGACTTTACAGCATCTTCGGTCAAGTCAAAGGCAACGCTTTTTGCTCAGACATAAAATAATCGTGTAATTCTAATGACTCACGGGGAATTTACAGGCTGGTTATCTTCCAAGTTTTGTTAAACAAATTTGCTAATAAGCAGCAGGAACATTATTTGAATGACTACATAAGAAATGGCTATTGTGAGGCATTTTGATTATTTTTTTTCTTTTTTTCCTTTCTCTTAGCAATGGAGGAAACAAACATACAGAATACTTGAGATAACCACAGATCTGGGGCTTTATGTCTTGTTGAGCCTACACAGTTAATATCACTTCTAAACAGATAAAGCTGACGTAAGAAATACCTAAAAGAGCTAAGCTGGAGTTTCGAAATGTTTTCTCCCAGGGAGAATAGTAACATAACCTTTAAAGGTTCCCTTGAGGGTTTCTAATGAAATTAGAAAATGAGAATCTTTACAGTGACATAATGTACATTAAATACAATGTACTGAAATTAAGATATCTCAATACTTCAAATTAGTGTAAGTGGGCTAATTTTGATGCTAATGTTTTCTGTTATGGATATTGCTTGTTTCCACAAAACAAAAAATAATACATTGCTTCACTTTCAGGATCTTACTCATAACTGCAATATTGCAATGAGTGTTTTGGTGGTTTTTAGAGTTTTTCTGGGTTTCCTCAAAATTTAATGTATTAGCTATGTCTGAGACAATGCTGACCCTTTTATCAGTATTTAATGCAATTTCTATTCCAAAGCAATAGTTCCTCGTTCAGGTATTTTAAAGCTTTGAAAAGGTCTTCTTTTTTTTTTTTTTTTTAGTTAGGAAAATGTTGTCTCGTAAATAGAGAGATGGGACTTCTGAACGAGGCAAAGACATTGTGCAAGCTTTTTCCTGGTCTGTGTGACTATCCTCACTTTGTGAGTGTGTTCCACCTCAGCTATGGAGGGATATCAAAAACGTGCTTTTCTTCCCTTCACGTAACTTTCAGCCTATTTAAATGGATTTCAATATTTATGTTACACATCCAGTGGAACAGTATTTGGATGCCTGTAGCTAATTTGCGACGAAAATCCTTTCTAATTGAATGCCCTGGTGTTCACAAATATCAGTAAAACACATCCTGTCATGTGTGTTTGCATATAATTCTATAATTTCATTTTGCATTTCTGAAAGGGAGTTCTTTGCTCCTCAGATTCAGATTAAAGAAAGATTAATCAAAAGTTCTAAGCTTCTTTTTTTTTTTTTTTTAAACACACCATCTTTGGTATTTGAGAACGTCTGAGGATTTCAAGTAATACCAATAATATTTACTGTCTTCCTGTACAGCTGTAGAAGAGAATACTACATAAAAATGAGGGATAACCGAGCAAAGGACTTTGCCAGTTTTTCGTAGCAGAAAACTCAGAATTCAAGAAGAAAGAGCTTCTATGGAATAGAAGAGGTTAAAAAAATTTAAGAGCACATTACTTCCCTGTTCACAAGCACCAACACAGAATCTATAAATAGCTTTAAATATAAATTAAAGCGAGTTTCATGCTAAGATATCAGAAATCGTGATTTATTTTCTCAAAGACTTTATACTCACAATCTCATCTCCTGGCAACCAATATCCTTCTTGTTCAATACCAGCTTTTGACCCTTTACACCCCACCGTCAGGGTTTCCACAATGAGACCATCCTTGACTGCTAAGCTCAGCTGACGCGTGGTTTCTTTTGGATGCATACCATGGACTCGAGACATATACCTGCACAAAAAGCACAAAAGTCTCTTAGTGTTAGTTTTAAACTATAAAATGGATCAGCAAAATATGCACATTTTCAGATGAGTTAAAATAATACGCAGTCTAAGTTTTCGATTGTTTTTAAACATTCACAATTTATATAACTTCCTCCTTTACTTCAAATCAGCTTTTTTCCCCTTGCAGCTATCATGTCCACACTTAGACAAGTAGTAACACAGTAATCTTCTACCAAAAAAATCCCAAAATTAACACATGCACTGTTTGGGCTTGTCCCTGCCACATCCATTTGTGCCCTTTAAATTACCTTAAACTTGCATTTCTCTAACACTTCCTACAGCATACATACGACAGAGTGTACCAATGAATCTTCGTGATGCCTGTGTGTACAACACATTTACAAAAAATGCAAAATTTATATATCACAGATGAAAACCCAACAGCTCAAGTTACTGTGCTAAGTGGTTTTTCTCCTTTTCTTGAGATAATCACAATGATCACACTGTGACAAACTGCCTTGGTGAGAAAAAACCATATGTAGCCTTAACTGTGTATATACATGAGATTCAGCTGTGTAATGTTGACCTTTACCCAGTATAATTTGCTTCTAGGCCAACACCAAATATTAACTTGGAGTAAACAACATAAAATTATCTTCTCTCAAATAAAGATGACCTCTCTGCCTTAAGATCATTACAATTCAGGTTTTTTTAACAAAATTCTGAGACCATGTCTAGGAGTTGCTGCACATGGAGAGCTGCAATCGCATGCAATCAGCAGATAAGTGAACTGACTTGGAACCAATTATTTTGTGGACAATGTTTTCCTAGTTATAGATCTCTTAAAGTTACAGAGCTAACTGAATTTCTCTCAATTTTTGTTTCTCCAGGTACTCTGTCTTTACCTGTTTCCTAAGAGAGAAATCTGTAATTTGCCTGCTTTAAGACAAAGCTGACAGCTATGGTATCCTCTCATTCCTGCTTCATAATGAATTCCAGCAACCATGACTCCTTTGTGACTGTCATCACTAACACCTTCACAAAAAACGTAATTATGATCACGAGCAAACTCAAGAAAGATTTATTTTAAAGCAGTAGCATTGCATGAAAAAGAAGAGAGTTAAATCAGTTCAGATTTTTTTTTTAATAACATGGCTGACAGGAATTTTTCATGCCTTAGAAGTTATAAACTTACAATAAGGAGTGAAGACCATTCCAATGGTCAAGTCTTCAATCAACCCCTCTCTCTGAAGACATTTGCCTTTCAAACTTCTTACTGTTTTGGATAAATAAAGGTCTTTTCTTTTCCTGCTTTCTCTCTCAAGCTTTTGCTGGAACTGGTTCATGCTAATCTAATATTTTTGTTTTGCTCTAAACTGTATATAAAACCATATAGTAGATTTCTGACTGAGTGGAAGTGTATATTAGTATAGTAAATTACACAATAATCAGAGCAGCACAGGACATTTACAAATTTCTGCTTGGTATCAGAAGCATTTACATAAATACAGCGTGTTTGCAGGATCTTGGGTTTTATTTTTTTTAGGATAAAAACTCTTACAGGCAGATGCTGCCATTTGTCATATTTTACAATGTCTACCACAACGTGGTCCAAGCCTGATTGGTGTGTGCAACCTAGCACTGTGTAAAAAGTAAGTAATTGATACAGAAAGAACAATAATCTGTGCAAGTCTGTGTTCCAAGCTAATATATATGAACCTTCTGGTGGTTTGCACCTAGGGGCAAGGGCCAAAATCAGAAGATAAGGCACTTCAGTTCTGTATCACCCTGGGTGGACGCTCATCTGCCCGACCTGATCCCTCTCTACTTTTAAAGAAACCAAAACTCAACATAAGCACCTGTTCAAGTGAGATTAAACACCACAAATTAGTTTTCCAAGTTCTCCAAATTCCAAGGTCTGAAACAGGCAGAGACTCAAGTCCATTTACTTCACTTTCAAACAGAGGGCAAGTGAACACCACTAGTCTGTGGAAGCATAAAGTGCTGAAGCTTTAAAGCCACACGAAAACAGCTCATTTGCTTATATAATCATGTTACATGTATTTCATGTGTGTGTGCACATATGCACACATTTATGCAAACACAACTAGCTTTTTGAAGTGAAAATCATCTTTGTCAACATTTGCTAACGTTACTCTCTTTTCACCAAATTTCCATTTTTAACTCAGTACTAACAACCTCCCCAACAGAGCCATAGCATTCATATGTCTGCAATTAATTCAAGTCCTTAATAGGTCTCAAAATACAGAGGATAGGCTAACTATCATTCTTCCTATTTTATTGACAGAATAAATCAGACTCTGAGCACATAAGTGATTTCCCTACACTTCTATGGTGGGCTGCTATAGGTCTGAGAACAGAAATCAAGGATTAACCCAGTGCCATAAACCTCAGGGTATCCTGCTGAAGAATCCATGTATCTTGCACTGCATCATCTCTAGTTGCAGAAACACAGTCCAACCAAATTTCTAAATGTAAGCTACAGGTTTTGTGATTTCTCACTCATATCTCTGAACAGAGCAGATATATAATACAAACCAAAAAGCCTTAAACCAACTCTAATCAGCTAAGAGGTTTAATCTGCCTATTTCCACTGTGGCAGGTTGTGCCCTAGTGAAAAGGAGCACAAGGCTCAGAATCGCCCATTTCTCAAATCCAGTCTGGGTTCTCAACCAGAGTGAAAGTACTGCTTCCTACTAAACTATCTCCCCATTTTCTCCAGCTGTAAATCAGGAGGAATAAATCCCCAGTGGCTTTTTGAAGAATACTTTAGTCAATGTTCAGACTGTGCCACTGGAGAGCCACAAGGGCTATGTTTTCTATTTTTAAAATAAAATGTTACCAGCTTTCATAGGAAAGCACACACATGTAGAAAGAATGGTTTTACTTCAAAGAGCAGAACTGCTGTTAGAAAAGTGCACCCTCCCCAAAATTTTTACTTTACTAAAACTTGTGAAGTGTACATGGCTAGATATTCACAAAGACTAAAAAACAACACTCTGAGGTTTGGATGAAAACTTATCTTGTTTCTTTTCAGCCAGAAGGACAGCAGGTAATAAAAGAAGTGACTGAGGCACAGGACTCAAATCAGAAAAGATAGTTAAAGTTCTTTAATAATGAAATGTGAAAAAACTGTCACGACATGAAAAATGCTGAAAACACGGAATAAGTTAAAATCCAGCTCAGAGACAGAAAATATGATGTCTGGAGTCCCAACTACTACATCAGCCTCATTACTGGATCAGGGAAAAACAATATTGAAATGCCTTTGTGCAGAAGTGACACCACTAATCCAGGGAGTGCAAGTCTTTTCCTGGCACTGCATGCATTGAAGCATCTGGCACCAACAAGTAAAAAAACAAGTACAGGAGATAAAGCAATCCCCGATTGCTGTTTTCAACAAAAGCTGATTAGCCTTACCTTGGAGACAGGGAGTTGAAGGAATACTGGTTTGTTACGCTCTTGCCCAGTCCTCCATATCAACAGATTTGGGAGTGTAATACAACCCAGCCACAGGAAGTAAAGCAGATACACTCACACGAGTGAGAATAAGGCACAGAGACAAAGTTAAATCCTCTAAATCAGCAAACCAGCCCTAATCAGATAGGGGGCTGAAGAAACCATTTCAAAATACAATTTAACTCTGCTAATCCGTACTATATAAAATGAGGGTCTGTCTGATGAAAAGTGGAGGTTAGGCCTGATAATCTGCATGCTAAATTCAATATCTCACCAAATGAGGCTGCCTGTCTGCAGAATACAGAAGCAACTGAAGTGCTGCTGAAAATTAGAATGTTTATAGGTCAGTATTTTCTCCATTTATAAACTGGCAGTGCAAACCTCCTTGACATTAGCGTAGAGAATCTAGCAAATCTAGCAAAATTACAGTTTTTGTAACCAACTTTTAAGGGCCTAGTAATGCATGTTTTCAATTATTGCAACACCACTTGGAAGGCAAAGGCTAAGGATCTTTAGCATGTAATTTGTTCATTAGCACTCTTAAGCAAACCTCATTGCCATACCATCAAATGTATATTTAAATGTGGTGACCTTCAGAAACAAGATACTGCCAACAGAATCAGGTAGCTGCACATGTGCACACACCTAATGTATGTGTGCATCTGTCTGATGATAAAAGAAAACCTTTAGAGGAGACTCACAGAGGATAATCATTAATAGATTCGTAGATTATATATGTATGTGATGCTCATCTGTATTTAGTACACAAAGCACCAATCAGAGAAATATGAAATAACAATTTCAAACCTCTTTGGGACTGCAGATGAACAGCAGTCAGGTGTAAATAACGATAAAATATCATCATATTCCTATGTTTATACTATTGTGTTATTACTGTTACCCATCCTAAAATCTTGACCACCTCTCAGACACCACAGGGACAGCCCAAGGGGTCAGCACATGTGGAAGGGGGGGCCTCCAGCAGTTCTCAGAGAGGCCACACAGCCACCTGCTGCACACCCCACCTGAGCCATGCTGAATGCTGCAGAGGAAAGAGATGCAGGGAAACCTGGTACAGGCCTTTCCAGACTCTCCCTCCTTCGAAGCAACAAAATCTCCTGTAACTCATGGCACTACCAATTGACAACTGGATCTTGCCACCTCCCTTTGCTAAACAAACTGGACCACAGGAGTGCCTGACCCACCTCTGCTGAAACACCTGCCTGCCCAATATATAGGACATTACAGAAGCACCAAAGTCTGTCAGCATACCACCAATTCACTCCTAAAGCTTCAAAATACTTTTCTCAAATTAGCCAGTGTCCATGATGTCTTTCTATTAAAAACCTACATCTAAACATATGTGCTTCGTAACACACCTTAAAACTAAAGAAAGAAGTTTGGCTTGATCTTAGGGGTGTGGAGGAAGCAGACTCTAAAGCTGCGATCACCATGGGAGCAAAACAGACACAGAAGTAGCCAGCACTTGCAGGGGATCAGATGGTGAACTTTTCACCTACAGCTGTCACACAGCTCACAACTCCTGCCTGGTGCTCTGCAAAACACAGCACGAAGCTAAACCCTGTCCCAAGGAGTTTAATCTATATGGCTGCAAAATAGGGCACGTAAAATAGCTAACTCTGCTCCCAAGGAGTCCTACTGAAGGCATCTCTGGTCTACTGAGAGGCAGCAAATGGTCTACATGGGCACTGCTGTACTCTGGCCCAAATAAGAAAGCTGGGCAGAGAAGGAAGGAAGGCAGGAAGGAAGGCAGGAAGGAAGGCAGGAAGGCAGGAAGGCAGGCAGGAAGGCAGGAAGGCAGGAAGGCAGGAAGGAAGGAAGGAAGGAAGGCAGGAAGGTTATTTAAGGTAGGAAGTTGACACAGGTATTTTAAAAAAAAAATCAGTTTTTCTGAACTCATAAGGAATTGAATTTTCAGCCACTTGAACTCAATCAAAAGAAAATAACTGCAAAAATGTTACCGCAAGCATATCTGTACAAGACTGAAATAAAACACATATCGCAAATGGCTGCAAAAATACAACAGTGTGGCAAGTGTAGGTAGATGTTAATTTTCATGACAAACACCGTAATCTTGGTCTGATCAATTATCTCTCTCTATGCTGGATGCCTCCACCCTCCCCAATGAAAAGGGAAGTAGCAGCCTGCTGCTGCCAGCAGACTATCTGCTGAGCAACTCATCCAGGGATGAGTTGAGAACTGATAAATTTGAGGTCTGATAAAATGAGATCTGATAAAATTGAGATCTGAGAAAATACAGCAGATCCCATTAAACTCAACTGAAAGTCTGCCATTAATTTTAAATGTTACCTACAGGTACATAAAAATGTCCTAGATTCAGGGACAGACCTTAAGGAGTAATACATAAAATAGAAGGAAAGCAGCCAAAAATCTGTTCTGAGTTTTATATTGTCTTCCTACCTCTAGTGAAAAGTGATGCCTTTTGCCTCAGTTTCAGGGCCTGACAGCTATTTTATAGAAGGCCCACACATTTCTTTTAAGACCCTTTTAAAATATAATTTGCAAAGAATAGGCCACTTGGTCATACTGAAAGTAAAAGCAGAAGAGATGGCTGTGATTGATTTATTCTTTTTTAACAAATACAGCTGCATGGCACAAGAACTTCAAATACGCAGGCCCAGATCTCGGGAATCCATCAGCTCTCCTTGTGGAAAAGCAGGTGAAGATCTGTGCTCGCAGCTGTATCTCCAGGTCTTAGCTCTGAAGCTCAGGTTGCCTGCTCCCACCATGTAGCACTGTGGTACCAATCAACTCCCATAAAACACAGCCGAAACGTTGTGGGTATTTGACACATGTATTCCCTGCTTGCCAGAAACTGAGAGCTGCTCTGAGAGCTGAAAGACAACACAGACACACAAAGGGAGTGGAGCTGGCTACAGAGGGGACGTAGCAGCTCGCTTTTGTTTTCTAGGACACTTTTTTATGTGTTTACACTTTCTGAAGTTTCAATTATGGATTATATTCACTAAGATAAACACAACAACGGCACAGTGTTCTTCCTCTGTATTTATATTCCACAATGAGATGCAGGTATATGAACAGGCTGCACTTGATTTCCACTGCGCTCCACATACCAACAGCACATGCACAGACCACTGACAGTGCTGTTGCCTCTGCAGTAAAATACTTCGTACATGATCCACATTTTATGCCATCCAAAATTCCAGGAATTACAGACAAATCATGCATTTACTTTTCCCTCTGACATCAGTATCTGCAACATTCATTTTGAAGACACATATACTATCCAAGCAGGAAACGTTTTTAAAATTTGTTTCATCTCTCCTTTGTAGTCAAGAAATTCAGAATTTGCATGAATATGGAATTAAATTTTGTGCAGTGTTTTTATAAAACAAAAAGAACGCATAAACTTGATAGTGAAACAGTGAAATCCAGCAGTTCAGCTACATTCAGATCTGCCTGATGTTTGAGCTGCTGCTGCTCAAAGGAAGCTAAGGAGTGATCTTGTTTGTGAGTGCTTTAGATACCCCAGACACCATGCATACACCTACAATGGTAATCACCAGGGTCATTTCTGTAAAAAGCACAGTAAAGTTAACCCAGGTAATTCCCTGATTCAGTCATTTAAACTCCCACTCATACAACTTCACTATACACTTTAGATTGTGTAACCCACCAGTATGACCATGAAAAGCAAGTAATTTAGGCACCAAGCTATTCAACCCTTATCCAGAAAAATCTCCCCACCAACTTCTTATGGAAGAACTTATCTAAAAAAGGGCTCTACTCTCATTTTTCCAACCTGAAAACCTGTATGTGACACTGCTGGCAATGCACATGTGTGTGCACCGAGCATGACTGGCAAACAAGCACTCATCATTCGGGGGCACTGCATGCACAGGTACAATTGTTCAGGTATCTGCAGGGTCACTGCTCCATCCTGCTCTTTTCTTTGGATGTACTGAGGAGACAAACAAGTATTACATGACTCAGAATGTAACCTCCTAGCTAATACCTTGCAAATGAAATATTTAGTCAGCTCATACTGAGCATCTCAACTCAAAACATGTTAAAAAAATAAAGATTTGAATGCTTTCATGATTCTGTTTTTTAGAGCTTTCTATCTAATTTCCATTCTTATCTGGGTCAAAACCTTTTTCTTTCTGTTTTTGGAGGTGGTTTTTTGTGCGTGTTTTTTTTGTTAGATTACTTTTAGTCTAGCTGAGTTTCAGCATCATCACTCTGTCACACAAATGTTCACCTTATTACCATCTAGGGAACAGCACAATGGCTGGAAAAGCCATCAGGGCAGGGCTGCTGTTCTTGGTGATGATATTGTTTATATGAATGGGAATATGAAACCACAGCCTAAAATAGATGGTATGAGTAGTGCTTTGGAGCTCATTCTCTCTCCACTGATTACAGAGAAAGCCTTGATGAGCACTTCAGGTCAGATAACAAGCTGTTAAATGGCCATGTCCCACTCATTTTTATCTCTTACTTCTAACAGAAAGTCACATTTATTTACAGCAAAGAAACCAAACATAAGCTACAAGTTTCACTTTCAAATATTACAAAGATGTCATGATTTGAACAAAAAACATAATGGTCATGACGTAAAAATTGGTTTGCTTTTAATAATTAGAAATAAAATTAGCCTTTTATGTATTTTTCTGTGTAAACTTACACAATTTCAATAAAATATTAATAGAAGTATGGAGTACATGAAAATGGGGACAGTGATTTTCAAATCAGTTCCATCCCTTTCCTTCTCAATATTCCTACTGGAGCTCATAGTTTGTATGTATTGTATTAAACATTGAATATTACAGCTTTTATAGTAATACTCAATAAGGAGAGTTTAAATGAGTCTGCATTTATTAACAAACATCAAAGAAGGAGTATGGCTGCTGTTAATAACAATGTGTTTGTGCTGTTTGTGTGAGTCATTTTATTTACCATACTCATGCTCAGCCCAGAGATGACTTCACCTACTGAATCAATGAAGAACATTGACCTCTGAGACAGAAAAAGAAAAATGCCACACTAGCAATACCACGTAAGAGCATTCCTAAGAGAAGAATTATTAGATAAGGAACATTGATCAAGCAAAATTCGTCAGAACACCTGAGCACCTATTTATTTTTTGCAGAACGAACTGCAGGAACAAGACGTGCATGCAGTAATATTTCTGATCAAAGCAAATGCACAAAAAGCTCCACTTCACCTTAAGCTCTACTCCTTAACAAAACAGCCATTTATGCTAAACCCTTACAGGTGTAATGGTTGCACAGCCAGCTACAACATCCCCTCCACTCCCTGTATTCTGCATAAAGCAGGAAAAAAAGGCAGCAAGGCTGGAGCAATCTGTCAGTCCCCTGGTGAAGAGTTTTCCACACCAGGCACTGAATTAGTCTTTGACAGCCAGCACTGGAAAGCAGACCCAGCAGTTCAGGAAGCAACAGGGGACAATGTCTCAGTACCAAGTTGAAGGAAAAATCATCCTTAAGAAATTACAAATAACACTGTTTAATACACGTGGACTTCTTTTTATGTATTCCTTTAACCAGTTTAATTAATGTGATTAAATAGAATTGTTACACAAGTTGAAGAAATAAGCTGTATCAATAAAAGAGCTCGATGGGAAAAAGAGTAATTATTAATAGACATTATAAACTCAAGATAATACTTCAAGCAAATTTACTAATTTAACAATTTTAATTCCACTACTAGTCAGAGCACATGCAGATAGGTTCTTCATAGCCTTTTTTCAAGAAAAGTTTACATTTTTTCCTGCAATCCCTGTTTCCACTCTTCTCAGTCAAATAGTCTAAAGGCAGCTCTTAAAATGGACCATTAATACGAGCAATATTAAAATTAAATAATATCCAAACCAAAAAATCATTCCAAAATCATGAACAAAATTAAGATTAAACACCCTGTAAACAGATAGGTAAAAGCTGTATGACAAATTTATCTATCTACAGGGAACACAGGTGAAATTTAATGAACATATGCCATTGTGAACACCCCATGTGCAATTAAATCACAATCTGTCATTCCTTCTTAAGAGTTTTATAAAATATGAATGTTTAGCTTAGTTTATTCACTTTTCTTTCAACTTTTTTTTTTTTAATCTGAATATTAAAAGTTGTTATTAGCTTGCTGAATATTACCTCATTGGTCAGTCTCAGTACAAATTTACAAGCAAAACTGTGTATCTGTATGATGCAATAGCAGCTGAGAACCCCTGTACTTTCCTGCACATATGCACTCCTCAGTGTTCTTTTTGTTACTTTATAGAATATAACTGAGTTTTTGAAAATATAAAACAAAAATAACCTGAATCCATCATTTAACCTCACTGCGAAGTCATCAGTATAAAAATTAATGTGTCAAACAAGTCAAGCATTTTGGTGTCCAGCACATTTCTCTGCAATGTATTGCGATGCCTGTAACTGCTAGTTATGCACCCATAATACAATTTTTATACATGACTAAAGTAGTACTTGTACCAAAAATTTCGTTATTAGGGAATCAAATGATCATTTTTAGACTGGTTTTTGTTTTATTAATACAATGATTTTTAACTAATTTGGTCAAAAAACTGCTGAAAAAGCAGAGAAGACTTTTGTTTTCTGCAGTAAGATCTCTAAGGATTTAAAAGCCTTAAAACTCTAAACTCAGTTCATTTTCTTGATTTAACACAAAAATAGTGTTCTGAAAACAGAAAAATCCCACACTGGTTTGGAGCTTAAAGAAATAGCTGGAGTCCACCATGAAAAAAGGAGAAGGAAAGTAAAAGAAATTACAAAGGAGATTGACATAGCGGAGTCAGACAGAAACAAGTGCCTTGTCTTTACCTGTAACAGAAAACACATGGGGAGGTATTGAAAACTAAGATTTTTCTACCCTGTCACCACCCAGTGATGTATTCTGTAATGCATGTATCTGTAATTCTGCCAGTCCAATAGAAACTGAAGACAGTTTCCTCAGAGGTGAACACTCACTGGACAGGCTGCCTCTGGAAGCAGCTATGTGGACTGTTGAGGAAGTATTATGCTTTTTATTGTCGGACCTTGTACTCCACACTTTTGCTTACCCTTGCATAATCAGGAATTGCTATTACACTGCATGCACAGAAAACAAATTCAGTGTACTGGTCAGGGTTTCAATAACACTGTTTGCTTCAAATAGTTACATTTAAAACATACATGAAAATGATGTACAGATATAGAAAAGGAGCCAGTAACTCTGGTAAAAAGTGAACTCAAGTGATCACTGCATTCTCCTGTATTACAGGAGGATGTTCTACTTCAAACAGTTGCTTTCAGGTAAGTCTGCTCTCCAGCAACAAAAAGACAGATATTTTCGGGGAATGGCCTGACAAAGGATAAGAAACCAACAAAGCAAAAAAAAAAAAATTTCTAAGACTTTATTTTAATCAAAAGAATATCAGGTGCTACACTACTACTTCTGTTCATGCAAAGTTTAACAACAGGATTATCCAGTTATAAATCCAGAGTCATCTGCTCTTCTAATCTTTCCTATGGCTTACTATTTTTGTTTATGCATGACTATTTAGTTGCAACAAGCAGAATACTAGGAAGATTTAAATTTTCATCAAGAGTACTATAAATAGTAACAGATTTTTTTTTCTAGTAAGTTTCTAAGCTTCAAATAAGCAATTCTGTAAGAATCCCAATTTTTTTTTCTTGCCACTTCAACACATATTCTTCTTTATATACTTGTGTGATTATTCCCTATCCATTCAAATTGCTCATTTTCTTATTTATACTCTGTTGTCTTTATTCTGTACCTGAGAATAAATTGCTCATTCTTAACTTTACTTTAATCGCTACTTCTATAAATTGTTTTCTGTTAAAGTAGACAGCCTAGAAAGAGAACAGCAAAAGAAGTAAGACAACAAAACCAGATATATGAACGTCAACTCTTCTCAGACATTGACTACAGAAATTCCAAAGACTGATACTTGGAGAAGAAATCCCCCTCCTAGGTCCAAATGTCAAACGGAGAGGGTCACATACTCAATCTACAACTGTTAGCAACTCCATCTCAACTGTAGGACCAGAAAATCTCATTATTTTACAGTAATCTTTCATACTGAGTAATTCTTTTCTGGCATGCTATCCCATCAATGCTGATTTATGTCAGTCTGCATAGAGCTAACAGAGTCTACTCTACACTGGCTCAGGATCTGCTCATTTCTGTTTGATGTTCTGACTTGGCTGCACCTACATTAAATTACAATATAGCAAGAATGAGTCCACAGAACAAATACGGGAAAAACAGCTATGACCATTTAGGGACCTAGTACTGGACCATCCTATTTGAAAGCCAATTAAAAAAGATTAAAGTCTTTGCATCTATTAATGAAAAAACAATACTTTTTTTGTATCACCAGTGGGGTAAAACAGCTTTCTGATTGATGAAACAGATGGTTTCGGTATCATTTTATTTGAAAATAATATAAAGTGTCCAATTTCAGCATTATCAGTTTTATCCTAGTCTACCCATCAGCTTCATCCCCCTCAAAGTTGTGATACCTCTACCCTGTGTCCTACGGCCACTCTTGGTTTCATTCCCAAACGAACTTATTCTCAGGCTCCATTCTGGAGAAAGACAAGTTCCTCCTCCAAGGAAAAAGCAAAGCATGTCCCAGGGGTTGGTTTGCTCCTGACAGAGAACACAAATGTAAACCATGCCAGCACTGGCTCCCTCTGCCAAGGGCACCCAACCCTGTTGCAGCACGCTGAGTGTCCTCAGACGCCTCCACATCGTGCCCAACGGCGAACTATCGTGTCTCTATCTTCAGGTTTCAGGAATAGCATTGCTGTGGGCTGTGTTATTTTTGGCGCTTAGAACTGAAGAACCACACACACATACAAAACAAACAAAGAATATGTCAGGGCCAAAGAAACACTCTAGGAGCCAAAGGCAACGAGGTGTAGTCCCAGCTTAACTGCTCCAGAGAGTGCCAGGGCATTCCCTGTCACGGTACACGAGATGGTATAGACACAGCCTACACAGGAGACAGAGAGACTCTAATCAACTTAATTAATCATGAAATGCAACAAAGGGAGAGAGAGAAAATCATGAGGAAGGATGTGTGGAAGAAAAGAATTATGTTTTGGTTCTTTCCATTAGTCTTCATGGAATAGTTTAGAAACCAGAAAAATTATCTTTTTACAATGAAAAAATCTTGAAAGCTGCCAATAATAGTTCTAAAATACCAGATTTGCCAACTGGGTATGTTAATAACATTAACTTAATAGCTAATGAACTATGAACTAATCATAAAGATTATGAAATGTTCATATATTGCTACTGAGGAAACCAAATACTTTGTGAGAAAAGGGGTATATACTTAATTAATAGTTAATTAAATCTTAGGAGTCCAATTACCTGTAAGGGAATTATGAAGAAAACACTATAAAAGGAACTGGAAGATTGGAATAGCCAAAAAAAGAGAACTTTAAAAACATGTCTATACAGAAATACTTACCAATCTGCTATGCAACTGAATGTCAATAATTTATCCTACTCATCTAAATATGCATGCCTTTTTCCCAGTGTATTTTAAGGCATTTTATGCCATAGAATCAATTCTTGAGGTTACCCCAAAACCAGAACAGATGGAAGATAATGAGGAAAAAACAGGAAGTAAAGCATAGTTATAATTTTTAACACACTTTTAAGGATGAACAATTTTTCAGGCTGCACTCTTGACAGAAAATTCATAGGATATGGGAAGCCATTTCTTCACTAGTGCCTACAGCATAATTAATACCAATAACGCTCATCTAAATAATTGATACACTGGGGTCAAATGATCCCAATACCAAGTCTAGACAGAAAAAGAAGTCATATTTCTTGATAAATACCTCTTAGAAATGTAATTTTGTTATTAAGAAATGTGGTGGTTTAGAAATATTAGCTATTTCTTGTAGTCAAATTTTAACCTATTACAATTCATTGACTGGAGATACACTGTGACAATATAAGCCAGGTGAGAATACTTATTTTCCATGCCTTTATAGAAATGCTACTACTGCCTTCGAGTGAGCTCTATCATTAAATAAAAATGCATCGAGTATATTGAAGCTTATGTACAAAGATAGTAACTTAAACATACATTTTAACATTCTCTTCCAAAGGTAGTTTGCACTCAAAGTACTAATTCTTTTAAATTCACGTCACTCTTGCTTCTCGTTAGCATTGGTTTTCAGTCCTTCATTCAGTTTTCAAGTTACTGAAGAATGCTTCTCTCCAACCCATGGAAAGTGAATTTCCAACTGTAACGTACCCTCACAGGTAGTCAATAAAACTGCAGAACCCCTTTCATATGCTAATTTGTTGAGGGGTTTTTTTCTGAGACGTTGAGTCTGCGCAGTGTGGTCTCTTCCCCACCAATGCCTTAAGTATTTATATAATACTCCAATTAACTCTGTCATGTTCTTGCCATTTTTACAACCACACATTTTTAATTCTTTACAAAACAGACACCTTTCTTGTGTTTCTTATTGCTTCTCTGCATGCAAAGACTTTTCTGAAAAAATTGCTAAAAGTTCAAAAAGCTTACTAATTAATTTCTTAAGGCTCTAGCTTGCATATTCAAACTTTCCAAGTGACTCTTCCCTTGATGTAAGACAGTTTTCAATCACTTCTAATCACACATTTTTCTGTTCTTGCCTTTCCCCCTCATCAATTTAAAAAGCAAAGCATACTTGATCTAGTCTACTTTTAATTAAAGGGCCTCTTTCCTTATAGGTTTTTCCTGATAATATCAGAAGTACCTTCTAGTGCTCTTGGCTCCTCCTACACTATCCTCCTACTCTCATGTTCTCTACAGAAAATGAGTGCCTAGTTCGGTAGGTTTTTCTTGCATACTCTCCATTGACAGTACCTCCTGGAAGTCCTCCTTTACCCAAGTAATCTTCTAACAATTATACTTGAAGTGCACAGGTAACAATTTGCATACTTGCATGTGTTATATAAATTTGTCTGTTTTACATATTGAGTTGAAACAGTTCATAATCGACAAACAACGAATCCTCTTTTTATATTACCAACATTTCCTCCCTAGTTATCAAAAGTAAGTGTTCCTTGAGATGTACAGTGTCTTCCACTCAGCACCAGAAGACTAAGAAAAGTAAGAATTAAATTAAATTAAATAAACAAGAATATATAAAGGAGAGGGAGACAACCATGCTGAACTGCACATTAGGAGAAAAGCCAACAAATAGATTTGCTTAAAAGTAACAAACCATCTACTGAAGAAAGCAACAGTTCTTCGTAGCAATTGCTATGAAGCTGTTTGGACTAACAGGTCACAAAATATACAGGACAACTTGTCTCGAGCAGCAAATGATGCTCGAACCAGGAGAAAAGAAAATCCATTCAAGAACCAAATGATGAATCATCTTTTCAACGTGTGAAGTTCTCTGAAAGTACCCATTTGTCATCCAGTATATGACACATAGGAAGACTGTTACTTACCTTAAACATGGATTTATAAAAAAAAATACTCTCTTGCTGTTTTTCTGTATCCTCACTCAGGAATATGACATGCTTCCATAATGTCACTGTCATTATTACTTTCAAATACTTGTAATATGCAAAGCCACTCTTTCTGTCAATCCCAAGAGGTATTAACACTTCTAAAAAATGTTACTAATCCAAATATTAAAATCTCCCTTTTAGCTCCAACTGTGTACACATGCTCATAATTTTCACTTTTGACCATCAGTTTTGAAAATTCTTAGTATTCATATGTTTGCCTATATGCCCGGCCACTGATGGATCTTTTAAGGAATTGCAGTTGACCTGACCAAATGATTATTGAGCCTGAAAGAATATATCAGCTGCTCAGTTTTCATCAGAAGAGATATTCTGATGCCATGCTAATTTTGGAACTTTATTTTGAATATTATGTATTATGCGTACTCATTTACTATGTCATCTGTGTTTCTTCATCAACCACTAGTACCATACAGCAATTCAAAGGTCTTTATCATTTCCTTGTCAAAAGTTATCTCCTTAGGAATGTCACATAATAGAAACTAGATCAGTGTTCATCACACTTATCACTGATGTGCATGGGCAGAATTTACAATGCCCAAGCACTTTCTAGATTACTCTTCACTGCTAACACCTTGCACATCTTTCTCAAAGTACTAAGGCTTCTTGCATTTCTGTTTAGTCACTTACTTTTCTTCTGATTAGAAATGAGTCATACAGTCGGAATCTAGACTTTTTTAAAAAATCAAACTACCCATCAGTTACCAAGAGCAGTACTTCTTTTTCTAGTATCTAATTACTTGTTTTCTCAACCTTGTTTGTAATGATTTGTCTGACCTAACTTTACCCAGCTAAATGTTATTCCCACTAACTTAAACTAGGCATCTCTCATAAGAGTGGGATGAATTCCCAGCTAGACATGCCTGTCTCCCTTTATTACATCTAAAAGGAGCACAAACAGCTAACAAACTCAGCTAATATGTAGCCTAAAGCAAGTAATTTGAAATGTTAAAATGGAAAGTGTATAGCATTAGTTTACCCACTTGTCTCCTTGGAGACAAGATGAAAATATATAGATATGCTTTAACGCATTCTAAAACTCCACTGCAACCTCAAAAGTGAAATTCCCTAAAATACAATCTCCTTCTCAAGTCCTCTTGGAATGCCCTATCTCTGGAAAGGTGCTTTTTGGTTTGATGGTCCATTTTTCTTCTTGTAGAAGCAGGGTACACACTAATTCATTTGGGACATCATCTTCCTTTCTGCACTTCACTGTTCATTATGTTTGGAGAACCTGAACTGTTACACTTCTTCCACTTATGAAGCCAGTTTTGCCTGTCACTTCCACCCCAGAATTTCCAGACTCTGTCAGTGGACCCTGTCATGAACCACGCTATAATGATTTTCACTTCGTTAGTCACCTGCACTGTTTATAACTCTCCCCGTTAGTGGTCTCTGGCCTCATTATCAGTTCACATTGGTTCTGGCAACTGAAGAGTTGCCAACTAGTTACTTTAGTTCTTTTAAATTATTCATATTGATTACTTTGACAAATGTGACGTACATGCCAGCCTGGAAATGCAGACAAAGCAGAGAGAGGCACAAAGCCCTCCGGTTTTAATACAGTGGCTGCTACAAGTTATATTGTAGACCTTTCTACACACTGCAAGCTCCACAGAACAAAGAATATCTATTTCTTTGTGTATCCAGCACCTAATATACCTTGAAGAATATTTTAGCAGTATTAATCACAGGTGGTAATCATCTCATGTCTTCTTTAATAGCATCTTATGCACATCTTATACACATCTCGGCAAATATGGCTTCTTATTTATGTGAGCAACCTAAAACTTCAGATTTCTCTTTGCCTTCCGGAAAAGTCCTACACTAGCTTCTCACATTTTCCTAAAGAAATAGATTATTTACAGATTTTATTGACCTTTCGTCCTCAACTACTTCTTGTATTTTGACCAAACTATCAACTCCAAAATGCTAAATTCAGTTATAGCACTAGAATGTTACATATTTCCTAAAGATGCTTATGCCAAACAAATACAGGGTAAGATCCCAATTCTGTGAATTAAACCTCACTTTAGGATCTTCAGGTGCCCAGTTCAGTATATTTGGGTTTTTATATATAATTAATGAATTACTAACACAGAAGTGCATGTAACTGTTTCACAGTCTCTCACAATGTTTACTACCTCTGTCTCCAAGGGCTTTTATTAGCATCACCCTTCCCCCTCGCCAAGAGTGTTTTTGGAGCAGGTCACTTACTTTGTAATACGGTCAATGTTAGCAATTTGCTTCTGGTTCCGGATTATTTCTATAGCTGCCCAAAGATGCTGGATAGCCTTTGTATCTGCCTGTCGTCTCTTCGTTAGGCGTGCCATGACCTGTTTACCTGGTCAGCTGCAGCCAATAAATAAAAAACAAAAGAAAATACACCAAAAAGTTAACCAAGATTTATGAAACAAATTACAGGAAGATTATATTGATTACAAACATGATTACAAGGAAAAGTGTACTGTAGCCATTCAATCTGTACATAACATGCTTTCAAGTGCTTAAAGAGCAGTAAAAAGTGAAAGAAACGTAGTTTACAAGAACCCCTTTCACATCACGTGATCTATACAGAAGACAAAAGGAAAGCAGTAAAATATATGAAATCAATAGCAAATTACTCAACTTATGAAACTGATTATAAAAAGCCACTTAGGCCATATCTCAGTTCCCTATATTTGGTAAAAATGCAAAAC
The DNA here is from genome assembly GCA_013398855.1 of Mohoua ochrocephala. NCBI lineage: Eukaryota > Metazoa > Chordata > Aves > Passeriformes > Acanthizidae > Mohoua > Mohoua ochrocephala. Next base: position 102,888 of record VZTA01035489.1, on the reverse strand, counting down.
TACCCCAGCCTGAAGCTGCCACAGCCTCACTCATTGCTTGAAGGCCTTAAACAGGGCGAGTGGTACTTCACTACATCATATGGCATAAGCATGAGTTCTGACACAGAGAAAAAGCTGGACCCACAGGTTAACATACCACACAGTTCTTGGAGTATTACCTTCATGTTCTTATCATTTACAGCTATTTTTAAAAAGTCCACTCTTTGAGGAGAAACTAGAAGTATATTTTCATGGATGATAAGTACTTAAAAAAATATTTTGGAGCATTTCCATTTTCTGTAACATGCTAAAACCCAACAAGACCAAAGTGCTTCTGATGGCATTTACCCATCTAACCAACCCTGAACAGGAACATAATGAGCATCTGGCTTTGTTTACAAATTTTCCAAAAGCTGGAGGCAATGAGTACAGATAAGCCATAAATCGCCTACAGCTCCACTACAGGCACCGAATCCCTTTTTAAAAGCTTAACGATGCATTTTGATCACTAAATAACTTTCTTCCATTGCCACCACTTTCTCAATGAAAAAATGACTGATTTATGAGTGCTACCAAGGTCTATAATTTATTTTAGAGCTCTGTCCTCGGAATGAACTCTGTGGTATGCACACGGATATTTGTAGCTAGCAGAATATTAACTTCAGTAACCCAAAATAATATAAAAAATGCAAAAACATTTCACCATCTGTGCAATGTTAAAGATGGGAATTTAAGTACTAAAAGTGTCCCTGCTCTCAAATTCAGAAAAATGAAACAGATTTGAGTATTCCATCAGTTGCAGCAATGTAATTTTCAAGTCTATGGGACCTACAGGTACTTATCAAAGAGGGCTCTCAAGTTTTAGATCTGATATAAGCTCAGCAACGCTCACTAACTTTACAGGTGCAATGAAATGAATGGCAACATTCCATTATTAAGGATAATAAATGACTTAACAGCATTATATTTTATGTTATGTAGCCCATTTAAAGAAAAAAAAATAAGGAAAGAAAAGAGATGATGTGAAGTGGTATGTACGCGCCCGGGTCTGGGAGGCACTCCTGGCTGCAGGAGATATCAGGGAAGGGCAGAACAGAGCAGCACATGAGAAGATGTGGTGTGGTCACACATCAATCCCACATTTCAGCTTTAGAAATCTCCTCCCTCTGGGGTTTAAAGCAAGGGCAACTACAGGGATCTCCCAGAAAAAAAAGGCCAAGAATACAGTTCTGAAGGAAGGATAAGAAGGAATGTGACAGACATACAGCTAAGAGTGACAGCACTAGATAGCATCGCCTGACAATGATTGAGAGAAGGAAAGTCTCCGTTGGGAACAGTGGGAAAAGACACTGCACCTCTGTGAGCTCCTCTGTGAGCTCCTCTGCATTCATTCCACAGAACATGAGGCTACAGCAAATTAAAAAAAAAAACCCTGCTAATTTGTAAGAGAAACATACAACTACTTGTAGAATTTAATTTTTAAGAGAAATAGAGGAAAGCACAAAAAAAGGTGAGATCTTAACTCAAAAAGTGACAATCTTTACAGACCTATTGTTTTAGCATAAAACTTCTTTCCTAACACAGACATGACTGAAAGATCATTCTTCTTATTCCAGCTCTCTACCAACTCTCTGCTACAAAAGCTGCCAGACGATATGGCAGCCAGCAAGCTGGACACGGGGTCTCTTGCACAGCATCACATCCCCATGTGAGGAGCAAACGCTCGTCCTTCTTGACCCCGATATCAGCGTGAAACAACAGACCAGTTCTCAGTTTATTTAGTAATCCCAACTCCTTTAAAAATAGCCTCTATTTCTGGCAGCCCAGCATATGGCTGCCGTGCGAGCGTCGCACCCGGCACAGGGGACGGCGGGGTTTTCTCTCGCGCCCCCGCAACGCCTGCGCCCGAGGGCCCCGGCACAGCGCAGGGTCCTGGGGAAGCCACCTGCCACCTCTGCACGGCCCCATGGCTCCGCTGTGCAGCCAGAGGGAAGGCTGGCCTTTGGGGATAAGGAATTCCCACTTCCCCTGGATGGGAGAAGAAGCCCATGCTCAAGGCAGGAAGAGGGAGAGTGAAGGAGAACTGCAACCACGAATTCCTGAAGCCCTGTGGCTGCAGAGTGGCAAAAGCCCTACAGGATCACGGGTCCCTTTGGAATGTGCTTTCAGAACAAACTCTCCGATCACCCCTGTACCCCATCCTTATCGTGCTGTGTTGGCTTGCAGCACAGCCAGGCCGTGCCCTGTGCCACAGCTAACTCAGCCCTCAGGACAGGCGTGCACCTCCCGGCCCCGAGCGCTGCAGGGGTGTCACATCACTGAGCCAGAAGTCACCCCTCAAAACACAACCCGTGTGGGCAGCCCCCCAAATGGCTCCGTGCTGGCTGGCCCCTGCTCCCACTGCTGCACGCACGGGCATGGCCATGGCTCTTCCCCTCCGTTTGTCTGGAAATAACAGCAGTACGGACACACATGGGACACAGGAATCACACCTGTCCTCTGTTTCCTTTTTTTTTTTTTTTAAGATACAGTAATTTTAGTAGGTGTTCTGCCTTCAAAGAATATACATTTCACTTTCATAACTTTGGTTTACTATTTAAGGGCACTTTCGTTAAACTCAAGAGTTGACACTCTACTACTGAAATAGCAGTTCTTACACATCATACTGCCAAAAATACAAAAATAGGGGGTTTTTTTGCAAAAGCCCAGACTACTTTAGTGTTATTTTAATCTTTTAATTGCAAGGTGTAGAAAAAATATAGTCTTTTTGCATTACAGAAAAAGATTAAAAGATTGTGGCGTATTTCTTGCTGTTCATTGCAGTCACTCTTCCTCTATGGTAAAACTAACCACAACAGTCTACTCCCTGCACTCCTGCAAAAATATAAGCATTTTTCTATATTATTACAAGATCTTAAAGGGAACTTGTATCCAACTGTCAATAGTTCGTACAATGCCTTTGAGTGCTACTCCCAAGCAACAGAAAATCCTCCCAGAGTCTCCACAGGAACAACTTACTCATGCAAATAGTAGCTTACATTTTAACAGGGAGACACGTTAGATTCCTAAATCTGTATTTATCACTCCTGATTATTTGCTTATGTGTGGGTTCACACACAGACACAGACACACACACACACAGGAGAGAACAAGCATAAACATGCAGTGCGTGTATATGTAAAAATCTGTGGCTCAGAGGTTAAGTATCAAAAGAGGCTGATTCACCCATGCAGTGTTTGAAAGGAATCTGAAGTCCAGAGACTCTCTAAAACCACAATACTGAAATGTACATTTACATGTAAATGCTTGAGAATGTTACTCTTCCTCCTCTTTTGTTATACCATTCATTTAAAAATCCTGGAAAGAAAAATTAAAAGCTGAAGTAAACATTCATTTCCTTTGTATGATTTGCTGGGCACTATGCTCATTTAGCTATGGTACCTCCTGTCCATACAAAATTATTTGCTCCATGCCCTTTCTGTCATGTTTTGTTAGCAAGTTTATGGTAGGACACAGCTTCTGAGAGAAAGGTTGACAAAAACACATGACTGGAAATCTAAGAAATTATATCAGCAGGAACTGTCTTAGGTTTTGTAGGTATCCATGAGACCTGCAGAACATAAGAAATATCCTCCTAACAGAAAAAGTTTTGTGTGGCTGATGCACCAGCTCACACACTTCCATCACATCCTCACTCACACAGGGCCCAAAGCAAATTTCTCTTCTCAATTTTCAACTCTCTAACTTTTCCTCATGCACACTCAGTATGGTTTTACTGTACTTTGTATTTCGAATCCCTCTTTAATGTCCTAAACACATTTTGAAAAGTATACCACTTTACTCTATGCAGCTTTCCCCAAGAGCCAAATGTTACCCACAGTTCTCACAGGCAGGCTGAACAACCTGTGCTTTATCTTGTGAATACACAAGATAACACACAGAGCATAGCTTATCTTCCCCGAGCCCCCAGAGCAGCCTCACTGCCACGCGGCAGCAGTGTCACAGCGGTGGCAAGGCGGACACTGTCAAAACAACAAGGCTACCAGTCATTAGCACACACTTGGCTGAATCAAATGCTGTACAGCTGTCTGCTGCAACAGTGGTGGATATGGAAATCTGAACTGCAAGTCAAAATAAACAAAAATCACCTTGCAGCATGTCAAGGAATTTAGCCCAAGGAACCTCCCGACCTGCTGCTTGCATCCAATTTAGCAGATACTATCAAGGACTAAGTTTAGCTAGAAACTCTCCCTACACACAGAAAAAACTCAAAAGTAGTCAAATCTTGCCACGTGTTAGCTGTTAAATACCATCGTCCAAGCAAAATATGATGCTTCTGAAAACTTAACTAATGAATTGGACTTTGCACTGAAGCAGACGGCGTTGCAGTTGGGTGCTGCTGCTCTGATGGGAGCTGCTAATTAAGAGCTGACAAGCAGGAGCTTGCTAAATCTTGTGTTCCTACTTCACTGTAAGTGAGGTTACCTGTGGTGCTCAGCCCTTCCAGTGCAAAGTCAAACAGGTTAAACTCCATCCCTGCTATCAGCCACCATTTGGCTGGGACTCCGTGTGCACTTAATTGCAATGCAAAGAAGGTTTAAGGAGTTGATCCTTGCCACTGCTCAGCTACTGGTTGCTGCCTTTCAGCCTTGCAGCCCTAGGACTTGCTATTGTTTCTTCCACAATACACAGTGAAAGATTTTAGGCTCAACGGGAGGAAGAAACTAGGCTCAGTCCTAGTTTTTGTGGCTTTCATGCTGAGTTTGGGTGGTTTGGGAACTTAAACGCAGACCTAGTTTCATCATATTTGTATGTACTTTATAATATGGGGTCTAGTATTTCTTAGAGTGTAATTTTTACAGTAAGCATAAAACTGTATATATCAGCAGTACAAAGAGTTCCACATGTCTAGCTTTGTTCTTGTACTAAATAGGAGTCTACCATTAAAATCCAGATTTGCAGGTTGATGTAGAGTTTGGGTCCCTGGACTTGATACGGGTCTTCATTGTACTGTGAACTTCTGCAAGCTTAAAATTTAGTTTACAATTTAAACTGCTGTTAAAACATATCTTTCATCACCAGTTTAGTGGGAGTGTGAGCTCTTAGTCTTCCCCTCCTACAACAATGGTAATTAAAAGTGGTAATTATTCTATTTTTACATAGGAAAGGTACAGGTGAAAATGTCTTGACTGAACAGCAGTATAGGTCATACATGGGGCAAAAACAAGAGGGAGGTTTAATATCATGTCTGCCTTCCGTAGCTGGTGATTCAAAAATGTGGGGAGAAGCTGCTAGGGTGAGGACACAGCTTTTGGTAGGAGAAATTCCATGTTTTGCTTACCGTTTATTTGTCCTCATGAGTGTGCAAGATTATAGACATAACCAAGGATTTTCTGGGCACTTGGTAGCAGGAGACTCTCTTTTGTAAGAGTGAAGGTTATCAGAAATAAAGATTTTGCATACAAAGTAATTTTCAAATGTTGAAGAATAAGCAAGTGGTTTGGTATATTAGATATTTATTCTGGACTTAATCCCAATCCACTAAAATCAACAAATGCCTTTCTGCTGACTTTCCAGGGTTTTGGAGTAAACTTTCAACTTTGGAGTAAACTTTGTGTCTGATTGCCACATCCTCACAATGAAAAACTTAGGGATGCGATGAGTGATGTTAGTGAAGCTGAAAGATGTAACAAAGGCTTGTGGCTGAAATAGACAAAATTTCTTTGTTAATTAAACTAAACTCAGAAAATTAGACTATAAATTAATAAAAGTTACTGAATTCTTCAGTGTGTTTTTTTTTTTTTAATTAGGAAATTAGTTCAGGCTGTAATGCTGTCATTTTGGAAGTTATTAAAATACAGATTTTTGGATGTTGAATGTGTGTCATTCCTAATGAAACTCCTTTCATTTCACTGTTAGCTTAAGGTCTACACCATCTATTCAAAAGAGAAAAGTTTATTAACATAATTATCCCAAATATTTCCCACGTGCAAGTGCAATACCCCTGCTGTTCTGTGCAGCTCCACCTTTTGCATCTCCCAACAGCAAGGTTTGTAACCTTGATGTCACGCAACTTTTTGAGTGACGTTTTGCATAACCCCCTGAAGTGCAGTACAGACACAAAACAGGACTGCATGAATACAAAACTGTAGTGTTTTGCTTCGTTCTCTCTGCAATTTAATTTTTTTCCCAACTCCTGTACACAGAATACAAGGAAGCTTTTGCTTTTACCTTGTGCCATTTCAAGATGGCAGTGAGCCACTGTAGAAATCTGAGCCAAGGACATTACAGAATTAAAGGCCCCAAGAATACTTCTACTACACATATGTGCAAGGTCTATTTTAATCCCTGATACTGCATTTATTTCATTTGTATTGTATTCCATTCATAATGATTAAATAAGTGTCCTTCACTGGGACTAAGGCATACGGCACTTGAATGTTAAGCTCAGACTTTTTGAATCATCAGTATACAAACGGCAGAACTCTTTTATTTTTCTTTTGGAACCAAACCTGGGCTTTCTTGTTTCATTAACTCACCTCGTTAGAGAGAACTGGACACAAATGCTGAGGTGCCGTCCCAAAAGAGAATTTCTAAAAGTGTAAGTGCAGACAGAGTAAAACAAAATCTGATACGAAGCCTCAACACAAGATGTGGAGAAAGACTGAATAATAGCCATATACTCCAAACAAAGGCTGTCAAAGTGGTCTTGTTTGCTATCAAAGACAAATATATGTACAGGACTAAAATGCATTCTGCTGCCTCTCCAGCCAGTGCCAGTCTGGAATTTCACAGACAATAGAAAATGTCATCCTAATATTTGGAAGAAACTATCCTTCGTTGCTGTCTGGCAGAAATCATTGAATAAAACTTTATCTAGCAATGTAAGTTTGGAAAAGAGAAGAGCATAACTGCCAAAGAAAGGAATGTAGTTGAAAGAGCTGAAAGCAAAGAGCCAAATCTGTTACTGGCAATGTAGCTATACTAGCTTCTTTCAAATGACTTTTTTGGGTAATGGTCATCATGTTTTACTCTTGGTACTGTGCCTAGGTAAGCTGAAGCACACAGTATATTTTCTGCTATGGATTTGTGTTAAGACAAGGTTCCACACTGATCTTCTAAAACAAGCGGTATTTTCCTTAATATTTCAACTTTTAATCGGTATTCAACACATAGAGAGCTGGTTTTTATAGCTAGTAAGAAAATTAACAGTCACACAGGAACATCAAGAACCACACAGGTTTTTGTTTTACTGAGAAAATAATGTTTCAAAGCAGTTCTGGGGAGGTTTAGACTGGATATTAGGTTGCATTTCTTTACCTGCAGGGTGGTCAAACACTGGAACAGGCTTCCTAGAGAGGTGGTTAATGCCCCAAGCCTGTAAGTGTTTAAGAGGCATTTGGCATTTGCCCTTAATAACATGCTTTAACTTTTGGTCAGCCCTGAAGTGGTCAGGCAGTTGGACTTAATGATTACTGTAGGACTCTTACAACTGAAACATTCTTTTCTTTTCTACTCTACCCCTATTCTATACGACCACTAAAAATGCATACACTGGTAATGCCTTTATCAAACTTCTGAACATAATTCCAGTTAAAAAAAAATTTAGTTTGGTTTGGTTAAGGCTTAATTCACAAAATTAAGTTATACGAAATAGTTTCCACAATGGAGCTTGCACTAGTGTCAGTTGCTTTAAAAACAGAGTTCCTGCAAAGTGATGCACGTTTCTCATGAAGGTATACTTCAGCTTCCATAGTAACAAAGCCTCTTATTTTCAGGATAATGATGCACTAGACTAATATTAAATAGACTTTAAGCTGTTTACCTCAGAAGACTACTCATCTTGGGGCAAATGAAATTTCTATACAAAAGACAGTCCAACATGAGTATCTTCAACAACACTAAATAATACATGGCTCATACCAGGTGTAAAAAGATCATCCTACACACTTCTTGTCCTCTATCATGAAAAATAATGAGCTCTCATCAGATTTGTTTATTTGGGGAGTTAACAAAAATAATGCTGGCACCCATGTTGCTGTCAGCAGCACTCTGGGCTCCCCTGTACAAATGCACAGGAGCTTGGACACAAGCAAGTCACACACACCTGCCCTGATATGAGAGGCTTGAACTAACACGTTTTACCTTCCATTCGCCACAGACTAAGAGCATGAAGAGGGTCAGTTACAGAAGATTAAGTGACACGTGGAGATAGGATCATGTTCTGAACCCATGCTGCACACTAACACAGGCTTTCTGTGGTTTAACTACACCCACTACCAAATTCCGTATTTTCCAAAGCAGCCTGAAGCTAAACCACTGAAAGATGCTCAAGGAGAATCCATGGAACGAGTTAACTCCTAATGAGCAGTCTGGGCTATTTCCCCATGTAGACAAGCCCTTAGTAAATAGATGCTTCCTGTCCTCTCACTTGGCTGTAGTGAGCAGAGATGATTAATGCAGCTATGCATCCTGACAGGCTCCAATGCTCACTTGGTCGTAAAACAGGAAAAATCATGGCCAAAGAAGGCTGATGGTGAGGGCTGGAATTTCGGTTCGGATGATAAATAGATGCCACTTTGATTCTGCAACTCCCTCTAATAAAAAGTGATAGGTGGAAGACATCTTAGAAAATGCTAAGAAATATAAATGAGAAGAGTAGCTCCTTCTCTGAAAGCAAGCTTTTGATCATCATCTTCCTTTCTGCACTGAAAGCTAAGGAGCTTGGTTGCTCTGTAAGCCTCAACTGAACTGATGCAGTAAATTTCTCTGTCAGTAAGTAAGGTATAATAAATAAGGTATGATGACATAAATAAATAAATGATTTTTCATGGTATATTAGCAGGGAATGTAGTCCGGCATAAGGTCAGTTTCACACTAAACAATGAGAAAGAGAGATACATTTTCCAGGTCAAAGAATTAGGAATGTATGGAAAAGTACTAAATCATAAAAAAGATAAATTCATTGCAGATTATGTAAGCTATATGGTATAACACAGAGCTTATGTGGACTTTTTTCCAATATAATGTGAGATTCCAAATTGCTGGGTTTTCTTCTCTTTCTCTGAACTACACACAACAGACACTATCTTTAAAGTACAAATTGTGATTCTGGTGGTAGCAACAGGACCTAAACCTCAGATGTTTGTAACAACTATTCCTCTACGAGGCTGCTTTTTTATTGACAAAAGGCAGCTGAATCAATTTTTGTTGCTCCTTAACAAAAACAAAGTCTGCCTGAACTTGTTTCTTTCAAAGCTCTTCTTTTTGGCCTCTCCCTCTCTATAAATAAAAGCACAGCTACAGAGCTTCTAAAACTGCTCAGATATTGAATTATTTTAAAGTGAGTGTGTTATGCAGGCATGACCACTTTTCTCCAGCAGTCAGGCCACAAGCAACATTAGCTCAGAGGAGACCTTCTCTTGTCAACAGTCATCTCCGGGAAAGCTGATACTATATAAAGAAAACAAGTACAATTCTGAACCAACTAAGGTTTCCAAACTAAAGCTCCTTCAAGGCCAATATGCCTGGGCTTACCCTTGGAAACTTTCAGAAACACACTCAGAACTTAGAGTGTTAAAACACATTGATCTGTAACGCAGCTAAGATGAGCCTAAGAAAAACACTGCCAAAGCTTACAGGCTTCTACAGCATTAATCAAAAGAAACTTTCAGGCAGGGAGAGGATCAAATTGTAAAATCTGAGCTTTAGATCCTGCTGAAAATCAGAAATAAAAGACCTGAAAGTTTCATGCAATGCTCTCCCAGCTGTGGGACAGTTCATCAAGAGAAAGAACAATGCCTTGTGGAACTGAAGGCCTTTCCCCCAGTGCTCACCTTGTTTAGTTTTCTCTTCTTTGTTTTTTAGAGGATGTATTTCCTAGGTTGGGCACAGACATCTGGATTAAAAGTACAATCTGAAGTATATTTGGAGCATATGTTCTCTCCTTCACAGGCAGTACCCAAACTCACTAATTACACACATTCCTACACAGCTTTCCTCTCATCCTGCCCCAAACCAACTCCATCATCACTCTCTAGTGAAGCCTTAATCCCTATCCATTGCTATGGTCCATTTCGATTTTTTTTTTTTAAATACCTCAAAAGCAGGTAATTTACTAAGTTTGCACTTTCTTAATTCAGATTGCCCTCAGCTCTCCCCCCAAAATGTTCATGTCTGGACAAGGACAAAGCTTGCCTAGAGGACAATTTACAGACATGTGAGAACAGCAGTTTTCATGAAAACCAATGTACAGTGAAAAACAACTGCATTCAAAGCTAAACGAATCCTGAAGTGGAAAACAGCTGAGTATAATCATGATCCTTTTCTTTTTATCTTTGCTGCGAGAGTTGACAAATGGAAAAAATGAAGAAAATAAGTTTCAAAACCATAAACTTTATAAAGAGAAACCTTAAAAGTCAAAACTTTACTCAAAGAAAGATCTTCCAAAGATCAGAGCAGATGATGGAAGTATGTTGCCATTACTTCACATAGCACCAGTTTCTCAGCAAACCTGGTAAAAAAAACCAGCTGACATCAAGAAAACCTCATCCTACCATTTCAGGTTGGTATGTCCTTCCCACAAGCTCTTTAAAAGAGGCAGGGGAAATATACCACCTAACTTTATAACCAGCTCTTGGTGTGGCTGATGGTGTGGCAGAGGTTGGGAAATGGGTTTTTCTGGCACAGAATTTTTGCCAGCACTGTACATGTAAACTGGGACTGCACTCTCAAATTTGCTGATCTGTTTCAAAGACCTTGGCAGGAGCTCCAGTGTGATCTCTTTTTATATTTTTTCTATTACCTATAACTTTCAGATGCTTCCAACTCCTATTTCTCATCCTCTCTTACCTGAAGCCAATTTACATGTCCTTATTTTTTTATGTAGAGAATTGTTCTCAAGGCTCCTCGAGGACTAGCTGCAGGTGAACAGAATTACACTTTTTTTTTCCTGAAAATCCATTTCACATCAGCTTGATTCTTGCATGTTATATCTGTTCTGTACTACTTCTTTGGTAAAATTAATACTTTGACCAGGCTTGCTATTACATTTATATGCATGTCCACGGCACATGCTGGAGCTCCAAAGAGCCCTGTGCTGCTCTGGGACTACAGCGCTTTCCACTTGTAGAATGATGTTCTGTGTCTCCTCTGGCAGGTGCATCTGAAACCTATTTCTTCAAGCACTGATGATGGTGATGTCGATGACAAAGAGTAGATTACAAAGGCCCTTTAGGGAGGACATTACTTCCTGAACACTCAAGAGCTCTTCCTGCTCTATCATTATCTAGGGCTGAGGTTCGTTACAGGCAACAGAACCATACTGCTCTGTGCTCAGCCATTTCCTTTGGACACAGAAACATAGGATTAATAATTTTGTCAGCAAAACTAGGACTTCATTTTTCAGATCATTTCAGTTTTCTCTACTGCCAACATTTGGCTGGGTTTTTATTTTACTCCTTGAACCTGAATGCACATGAATGACAGGGAGCTCTAACACCGAGACTTAGCCACACAGGGTGGGGGAAATACAGAGATGTGCAGGACATAACTGAATAGTGTGCCATCCCTGTGGCTACCAACAGAAGTAAAAGCCCAGAAAAAATAACTAATCCTACCATCAGCTTCTCCGAAATTTCAGAAAATGTCATTCATGAAATACAGCCTCCTGTTCTGATTTCTGCAAAAATCTTTTCTGCGTAATGCAAAGAAAATGAACTGCAAGAATATCATAACATTATGGTGTTATAATAAAGGCCAAGCCTGTTGACTTGAATTTTGGATTTACAAAACACGATTCTGCAGGAAATAAAATACCAGAGTTCTGGCTATCTTTCCAATCAATATCTTATTTCATCATGCGGGGTTCTTTCAACCCAGGCAGAAGACCTGGCGTCCACTGTGCTGCAGGAGCACCTGCCCGGAATGACTCCAGTTGTGATGCCTGATGCTGAATGAGGCATTTAGCTCTGGCCTACTTCACCAAGCACTAGAAACCACCTGAAACACAGCCTAACACTTCATCATCCTCTTAAGCTGCTCCCTGTCCTACAGGACTGAACACAAAGTGGAAACGGAGAGGGTAATTTCCTCCTGACAGAGTTTTTGAAGCTGGATTACCAGATTGCTTGATTTCAGACAGCTACTCCTTAGGAAAGTGGTTATTTTCTCGCAGGGGTGTAACTTTTCTTCTCATGTAAGTCAAATCCATTAATGAAGAACACCAAGTCTAAATCTGGGAGGACTTCGTAATAGTAGTGATTTCCTTACAGGCTTATATGCATGCTTCTCTTTGATACATTTACATGCTAAAATTCCTTCTAAAATGGTTTAAGTGTGTGCTCAGCCCCTATTTCTCACTTGTTCATGCTTGTTTCGTAGAGATTTCATTCAATTTTTCATTTTGCTTTTTTGAGTATGACAAGACATAAAGGAAGGCTATGAGAGCTTCTTTTACATAGAGGAGCAAGGTTTCTTTGTTTCCATGGCACTGAGGCCCTGGTGGGTGACCACGAAGCGACCAACGCCTTATTCTACCCTATACCATGAAATCTAAGATGTTTTTCACTGTTTTCACCTCCATTAATAGAAACAGAACATGTTCATCCAAGTGATGACATGCTGAAGGAAAACATATGGGATACTGAACTGGTCATTTTAAATTGAAGAAAGACCAAGGTATTGCTTTAAACGTTTCACATCTATTCCCCAAGTGCTGAGAGATTCTGACTTTTACCACCTTTTTTTCTGTTGCAGATAGTCTGTTGTTTTATTTTTAGACACGAGATTTCCTACTGAAATCAGTTGTGGGTTTACAATCTTTGCGGCGCTCCAACAACAGAAAAAAACTCCTTTTGAGGAGACTTTTCAGGTAGTGTTTGTTGGAGACTGCTGCCACCACAGTGGTCAAACTAATTTGAAGCATTACATTAAACCAGTTGCAAGAAACTGTACTGCCCAGTCTAGCAGCGTGGTTCTTAAGCCAGACACTGTCCTGCCTTCATTCGTGCTTTTACTGCAGCCTTCGAGCATAATGGTTTTGGTGTGCTTAAGAAGACACTGACATTCATGTCAGTCTCTGGATTGTAGCTTCTGAGTTTATGACAGATGGGAAACCAACAGAGGAGTTAAAATCCTGTGAATCCACACACAGCTTATAGCCAGTAGCCATCTGGCTGGGGATCTACATAATACCACAAGAGGATGACAAAAAAAAANNAAAAAAAAAAAAAAGGTAGTTTCATTTGCACTTCCATTTCTCATCCCCTTCTTTGTCCTACCTGGTTTGAATATACTTAATAATCACATTACGAAGAGTCTTTCAGCTATTTCATACAGGTTAAACAACTACTGTATTTTCTTACTAGCACTTTCCACACAGAAAAATCAATTCAGTGTTAGGCAAAAAGTCCAACACATGACAGCATATAAGGTTTTCCTATGGTAACAGACAAACAGGCAGCATTTAAGTAAAGTGTAAGCATTTGAGGAAAGAGCAGAGAAGGGAAAGCACCAAGTAACCCCATTCAGCAGCGCTTCCAGTTGCTCTAAAAGCAATTCCAGGCAGAAAAAAATGTAACACAGGGCCCCTAAAGTATAATTACTTGAAAAAAAAATGTGGCCAACAAAAGTTACCTAACCTGTTCAGAGAAGAAAGAAACTCTTTACCCCTAAAATGTGCTGGAAAGGCTGAAAATCTGGTTTTCAAAGCAAGAAAGTAAAAGCTTTAGTAAAATATCCTTTTGCACAGCACTGTGTTCAGCTGGCTTGAGACAGGAAACATGCAAACCTTCCTTACAGACAAAAACCCTTTTTTGCCTCAACCTGCTGAAATGTTTAGCTAGGCACTTTCAGCCCCTGCATGTTTGTTGGGGTTTTAGCTTTCTGAAAAGAGCAGATTTCTGATGTAAAGAAAGAGGAGAGCCACTACACCAAGAATTCTTTTCCCTGTGTGCTGTGTTGCAAAAACGAGAGCATATTAAGCAACTCGAGAACAGGAAATAACACTGACAAACAAAACTGATATTCTTTCCATAATGTGGTCACTCAAAGGAGGACATTTGAAACTTCATCTCCCCAAATCAAGAAATGTTTATTCTACTTTTGGCAAGGCTGCTGAATGCCTGTGTGCTCCCTCCTTCTCGTCCAAGTGTTTTATGATCCTTTCAGTGAAGCAGATAGTCACACTAGAGTAGAAATGAACACTGAGCTGCACATTTTTCTCATAAAGCTCTCTCCTTCGAAAAACGTTGTTTTATTGGTCCCAAGATGGCTTGTGGAAATACAGTAGTGGATATGTGGGAATGTATCCGAGATCCCCTCAGCTCACCTGGAGCAGCTGGCACTGCAGGTGATCGGTGCCGAAGCTCCAGCTCCACAGCCAGAGTCCTCCTGCAGCTCTGTCCTTTTGTTAATGCAGCCTCCAACGTGAGAGGTTGGAAAAACGGATTGAATGCGGACGTCTATTCCTGAGCTAATCACTCCACGCTCCCTTCACACTTGACATGATCTACTCAAGGCTACAATTCATCTTGTTGTGAAGCAGACATCGCAAATAGGTCAGATGAATTAAGCCCTAAAATTAACCATTTCTCTCCAGGGAAGATAAAGTGAGATTAGGATGAGAAGTTCATGTGGCTGGATTTAAATCACACACACTGCACTCGGGCTGCCTGTTTTAACCGGTGCCTACGCTTGCCTAGTATAAAGTTGTGCTCACAACTGAATTTCTAGCATCTCGGCTAACGGCTCTAGCCGGCATATTATTGATTTTTCTGCTACTTTGCCTTTTTTGGATGAAAAATTTCATCAATATGTTTTCGGTTTCCATATGGACATCTTTGAAAAACTGAAGCAATCTTACTTTCCCCATCTGCCTAAAGAAAAAAAATGCAGTTGTGTTTTTCATTGAGAAACGCTTAAATAACTGCAATTTTTCCTAAAAAAACCCATCCAACAAACCCAGGGACATTTCCTTTATAACCCAAGTAATATCATTGCAATTCTAGTAAAAGGGCTGATTAATGACAATGTCTGATATATATACTATAATTTTCAATGGGAATAATGTGTATTTTGAATTTTTTTTTCTTGTCAGATTGAGTTTTTAATTAAGAAAAAGTGCAGCGTAAGACGCTTCTTAATTTTTCTTGCAAGAAGTGTAATTTTAATAAATGTGGCTATCTCTCCAGACAAAATGAAACTGCAAAAGCCTAACTGCAGAATTTTCTTCAGTGTTTTACAACAATACCTTGATCAAGTAGAAACTGAGCTAGAAAAGAAAATTAATATCCTTAGTTATTTCAAGAGGCTAACTT
This sequence comes from Mohoua ochrocephala, assembly GCA_013398855.1. NCBI lineage: Eukaryota > Metazoa > Chordata > Aves > Passeriformes > Acanthizidae > Mohoua > Mohoua ochrocephala. The sequence goes on along the minus strand of VZTA01035489.1, from coordinate 87,592 downwards.
TGTCTAACTCTGACTCCTAGGTCACAAGGCTGTTTATTTCAGATCAGCGGTACTTTCATTCAAAGTGAAGTACAAATTTTTCATCCCTTTTTATAACGTTGCGGCCTTTGTCCTCTGTATCATATGACTACCTCCTGTCTTTATCAGCACTCAGTTAATCAAATTTATTTGGTTGGTCTGAGCCTGATTCCTACACGCATTTTCTGATTACCTCCAAACAGTTTAACAAGTCCAATAAAAAGAAGCTGCAAACATATAAGCAGTAAAAAATTTCCATACTGATGTCTCTGTCTTCAATAATTTAAAATAAACATCTTCCTTTATTCCTTCAATTTGACCTTGACTTTTATGGACTCAGTGGAAAGTTATAAAATGGAATGTAAAATAAATTTTAAAATGCTGAAAGCCAGGTTTCAAGCTCTGTTCCCAGAGAAGCTGTATATGGAACTACATCCCATGGGCCAGCAAGCCTGCTCACAGGCCATGCCCCTGTCCCTTCCAGGACTTCACTTTGGAGGGTGCTGGAAAAGCAGTTCAAAACATTTAGGAGTCATCTGACACAATAATCAAACCTTCAGCCTTGGAAGCTGTCTTTATCTCTTCCTTTGATTTATTAAGGGTTAATACAGTGTTCTTCTACTTGCTAAAACATTTCACTCTTTCCTAATTTCTTAACTGAGAGGAAACTGTATCTAAATTAATTCCTATAGGTTTTACTTACAAAGGAGGATCTCACATAGGATTTAACCCTGTATATACTCCTCATATTGCACTTTAAATAAAATATTTTAACCAGCAGTCGCTATTTAGAGCGAACCACAGAAATAAAAAGCTAAAGCAAAAATCAGATATAAAATACACTTCCACTGTTATGTCAAAAGAAATTGCCTACTTCATGCATTCGGTTATCTTACTACTGTTTATAAGAGCAGGGGTTTTTTTGCATGAACTATAACAACTGATTTTTACAAAAGAGTTGAATTCCTTCTCAAAGCAATGAGAACGGTGTAAAAACCGTTCAAGTTCACTTCTATTTGATGTTGGCTCAGGCAATTTTGTGCTTTCGCAGCATCCCGCCGCCAGGATCTTTTGTTTCAGACCGTGCCGGTGTCATTCAACGCAGCAGCACAGGGAAGCAGGGCACTGCTCTGTGCGAGCACTTCATATGACATGATGACGTGCAGAAGACTGTATCCTACCCCTAACAACTGCTAGGAGCAATGCTTCAAAGAAATGAGGCACTACAAATAGCCAGAATGAACCTTACTAATTGCGGAAAGCTTTGCAGGTGACAGAGAGGAACGAGGCCTTTCCAGATGCTACAGGTAATGCGCTTATGTCTTAAATCATGAGACTTGATTGCCCTTCTCTAGGCATGCTTTGCTGCCACCGTTATTAGACTTTATATCATCAAGCCCTTTCTGAAAATTGAACCACTATATTTAACTATATGACCTCCATGGTATTCTACAGGCTAAATGCCCACTGTCCAAAACATTATTTATACCTTATAAAATTACAAGTTACTCGTAAATATCTGATTTCTTGATCTTGTTTTATGAAGCTGAAAAAGAAGAAGAAAGAAACACAGCCTGATCATTTCACCTCTTATTTCATATTACCAGATATCTCAAAATTAATTTTTTTTACTATTTCATTTTCAAAATGAACAGAACACACGTCCATCCCACCCCATCACCTCACAGACAGGACCTGTTACTCCTCTTTATATTATTTATACTTCTATACCTTATAGGACTTGGAAAATTTAAAAATTTTAATGTTACGACTGAAAACATTAAGTCTTTATCTCTTCTTTGGTTTTTGGTCTCTCTCTTATGGTTACCAACTGCAGCAAGATGACTTCCTGATACAATCCTTTAATCCAAACCCCTCCGGCAGGACCACAGAGGAATGAAAAGGAGTTCCAGAGACATGTTTTCCCCTTCAGCTATTCTCTTTAAGAGTTATGGATTTTTCTTTACTCTTTGAAGACATCTGTATTAAATTACGTACACAACAGTAATCCTAACAAACCCAAAATTTATTAAAACAAAGAAAAAATGGAATTAAACCAAAATAAATTGTTTGCTTAACGTAGCTGAATTTACAGTTCTCATACATTAAACGAGATAAGGTATAAACCAGATAAGCTTGACTTCAGATTAAAAAAAAAAAAGAAAAAGAATCCTGTAGTTTATCCTTTGAAATTAAATGTCCTTTCTGACCACACCAGTCAGCCTGTCAATGCCGCTTGCTGCTTGGAGACCAACAATTCTGTTTTTGTCTCCCACAGATATGCTTAATAAACCCTGGTTAAGGTTTCCTAAACACTTCTCTGAACACAAAAAAAATGGGCTTTGGTAAACAATTTCAGTCTCCATTCTCTGAAGAGTTACACCATCGAGGAAACAAAAAAACCTTAATTATGATTTATGACTGCCTTTTCAAGGTTTATGACCCAGCTCAAATATTGCTTTTTGCTAACCATCCTGGCTGGGTCTCTAGGTTTTGGCCAGACCCATGGGCAAATCTCATGTAAAGTAAACTCCCTTCATCTTACACTTGTCACATGTGATGAGTTATGGACAAGGGATAAGGATCACTCTTAAAATCAGCTACATCTCAAAACAAAGTCCAGGGGACATTTGGAAAAAATCAGTCTTGGCTGATGTCTCAAATGACAGATTGTTCTTTGTTTCCACCTTTATGGGTTTTAGGACGCACGTACACAGTTTTTGCACGAGTACGCCGTGTCATTTAGCAGGTGGTATTTCCCTGATAGAAGCAGAGCATGACTTTTGGACAGATATGATAAAAACTGATCTGTAATGGAAACTTCTGCCACTTTGGAAGTATAATGAAAATGGCAGGCTTGTTCCTTCTCATAGGCAGCCCTGGATGCAAACACGCCAGCAAAAATGGCTTAGATAAGCAGAACTTCTTTTTGTTAAGCAAATAAAGACAAACTGCAGAACAGTCCTGCAGAACAGGCTCCACACCAGGACACCAACACAGAGGTACCAGAAGAATGAGAAGAGCAGTGGTGAACAGATCCCATTGGTATCCTGCGATATTAAGTGTAACTATTCTCATCTTAGAACATGTTCTAAGCCATTTATTCTTTATTCTTCAGCCTCTCCAATAAATTGGAAATGAGAAAAAACCCCCAACATCCCAGACAAGAAATACTGAAGGCATGGAAGTAATGGAGGTATTACAGAGCTGCCTGACAATATCCACATAGGCTTGTCTGATGTGGTACAATCCCAGAGCTAAACCAGGGCTACTGTACTCAGGCAAGAAAAAGAAGTTATCATGACTCGAAAGCAGATTCCTATAGGAGAAGGTTAGCTTGTGACTCTCAGAGCTGGAACTATGTCACATACCATTTTTGGTGTAACTGGAGGCTTGGAAGAAGCCTTTCAACAGCAGGAATTCAGGGTGTGGCTGCACTTTGGTTCCCTAAAGCCAAAAGCAAATGAACTGTGATCTCAGATCTGTTCAATGGAACACTGTATTAATTTAATTATTTTTTTAATTATGAAATCATACATAGGACAGTCTTTCCAAGCTCCAGATCAAGTTAATTTCAGTCATTACAGAGGCACGCAGAGTTACTCAAACATTCAATTAAAATAACCTTACAGAACTGCATTTAAATTGTATCATCACTCTGATGATATCCAAAGCAAAACATAAAATAAAGGTCAAACTAGAGAACACTATGGAGCAAGTTAATACCCATGAAAAATGAGCACAAGGAAAACAAAACTATTCCCCAGTGAAAAATGGTAGCAGAGGATGTGAGAAGGGATGTTATTCCTCTCTTTTATTGCTGCTCATCTAACAGAGGAAAAGAAAGAGAAAAGGAACTTCAAAATTTCTAATGGTAAAAAGGCAACCCTGCCTTACCACATAACAAGGAAAGAACAAGTTAGAAAAGAAGGTGCATGACCAAAATAAGACCTCGCTGCTTGCATATCTCCCTCTCAAGCTCCAGGACACACAGACCCTGCCATAGGTGATTTTATTTTTTTTTTTTAGTTTCCTCAACAGTTTCTTACAAGGAAATAATTTTGTAATTGACTTAAGGCAAGGATTCCTTCTTAAAAACAACCAGAAAAAACTCCTAATGCTTTGGTAATCTCTCTCTTAATCCTCTCTATACATTATCACTGGAAAAGACTTCAAAAACTGATTAATCCAAAGATAATTATACTCAACTGTTCACCAGTGAGATATAAAAATGTATTGGAAGGCAGCTAATACACAACATTTTCCTTAAAGAAATAAATTAAATATTCTTCCAAAATGCTTTCAGATGTATATATTTATAATAATAATAAAAGCTAACGAATCTCACCTAAAAATCTCGAGTTGATTCTTTTCAAAAGAAAGTTTTTCTCAATTTTATAGAGTTTCTGCACACATTTGAGATGAGTCCAAGAATCTACCAATGCATTTAATTATTTCTGCTGCAGAAATGTTTAGATAGCATGCCTACATCTGTGAGAAGGGAAAGGCCTCCTTGTTTTTACAGGAAAAATATGTAATATGTTAGCCATAAATTAGCAAGCTACTTTGAGTAGTAACCATGAAAAATCAACCTTGATACAAAATTCAAATTATTCAGAAATACATTAATTTTAGATCCTGACCTTCTGGCTACCACTGCAGTGGAATACAATTAACACTTTTCTGAGGCTCTCACAATGTATATTCAGAGGTTTTATGACTAAGTGATGTATGAAATGATACAAGGGACTCTTTGAAGTACTGCAGACAAAAAAAGAACATTGAAAAACAGTATCTGCCATGTTTACACACAAATATTCTGCATAAGCGAAGCCACGCTAAACACATTTCCAGGATAGTTTCTTTACAGGTTGTGAATTCAGACAAATATTATTGGCCTTACGTTAAAAATATCACAGAACGGCAGAAGTCTGTTAACAAGCTAATGCTTTAGAACAAGAAAGTGAGGATGGAGTGTATTTTAAGGACTAATTTAAACTCTAGTGTCAGAAAGGTCGGCAGAGTTTTCATAGTTATCCATGCTTGGGGTGGATGCTGGAAGAGTGGGAGTTGAGGCCCCATTTCAGGGGTAGGTAGGTGTGTATCCATGCTGCTAAACATGCTGAGATTTTTTATCAAAAAACATCCAAGTACTTTTAAATTTAATAACTGAATTATCCTATTGCCAAAACCCAGCACGAAGTGGTTAACAATTGTGAGTGTGCACCTAGGTTCTGAGCAGTCATTTATGGATCGCTGTAGGTACAACACAAAACAAATATTTGTGACATCTCTGTCTTAGCATTTATGTCTCTGTCATTTATGGAAGTTAAGATAGGATCTTTTAATACTTGGGCTATAAAGGTGTGATTCACCAGGGCTCTTGACTACAGTATGGTTTACCTGGGATTCAGGAATGCTCAGCACCACCCTCCACAGCAAGGAGCTGTTCCAGACCAGTGCTGGAGCAGCTGATGGACAGCCCAGGCTGGAAGGGCTCAGCTGCCCTGCTGGAGTGCTGCCACTTGCACAAATAATTAAGTATTTATTCTAACATGGCACAAACCCTCAAATCCTAGATAGCTGCACACTCCCTAAGGTTAGAAAGCCAGTGTCCGTGTGCCTCACTTACCCACTAAATGTAAAAGCTTAAGATCATACTAGGCAGGAGAAATCAACTCTCATGTACATTATAAAAACCTCCAGTGAACAAACATTCATCACTGCGATATTGTCCATTAGTTTGTACCTGGAATTTAATTTTTTCTCATCCCTAAGAAAGCAAGAATTAAAATTACAGTGGGGGGTTTTTTAATTGTACTTTTACTGACTATAGAAAGCAAAATTCTTATAAAAAACAGGTTTTTTTAAAAACCATACCTATTTCAACTTTCACAAAAGAATCTGGAGAAAGGAAATTATGTGCTACATTTTCTTAATACATTATGCCTCCAGTGACCTTCAGCTCTGATGAAAACTGCCACCACTCATTTTTTTAATTACTAACACAAAGCTCTGGATTAGTCAAAGAGCTTAGGAACTCTTCAATACTTCAAATACATTGTTAAAGGCAAAAATGTAAAGGGCCTTCATTCATAACACTTTAAATGCAGGTGACAATTCTCACAATGGCACAGCAAGAAAGCAGAGGAAATCACTCTCCGTGGGTTTGAATGACACCAGGAGAGAAGCTGGCATGTCCAGTCCAGTGTGAGAGGGAAGGAGATGGTTGTGAGATGCCCACCACCACCACACAAAAGAATAAAGACAAACAGAAAGGCCCTTGTTCACACATGCCTGGCAAAGAAGTGGTCCCACGAGGGGAAGGCCTGAGAGGGAGAGAGCTCCTCAGACAGAACCCCACAAGTGCAGGAGTGGGAAATGTTTCACTGGAGACAGCCGGGCACCACTGCGCTCAGAAACCAGCGTGATGATGGGATGGTAGCAGGAGCTGCATAGAGGTACAAAGTGGCAAAAGAAAAATTCTATGGGATGATTCAGGCTATTTCTGGAGGAGAAAACATTATCCTCCACTGGGTCATGTCCACAAGCTGATTCCATGGCAAAATCCCACAGCTCAAACCATAAATGGATGTATTTGGCCAATACTCAATACTGGACTCATCACAGGATACAGAGCTCCAAGGTACCAAATATTATCGAAGCCCTAGAAAAATGTTTAATTTCCAAAGCTCATAGATAACCCTTCAAGAAGATACTAAGACCAGGGTAACTCATTTTCTCCAGTGTAATTTCTAGCATCCTAAAAAAGTTGATTTTTTTTGTAAGATCTTCCAAAAACTTCAAACGCCTGCCTACAATCTAAAGCTGGGGGAGTTGAGTCTTTGAAAGGTTAAAGGGCTTGTCCAAGATCTGTAAATAGCAAAGACAAATCTCCAAGGTCCATCTCTCCTCCGTTAGTCCACCATCATGAGTCAGAAATAATCCTGCACCAGAGCTTTATCCCAGGGATTACAGAAATTATTTTAAAAGACCGCACATGGGAAAAATACATAGATCTAAAATTCTGACAGGAATTCTAAATACTTAGATTTTAAGAGAAGTAGAGTTTCAGTTCCATCCTCCACTCCAGTTATAGTCTCTCTTTTAAAAATCAAGAAACTCATTTCAAAATAACCAGGGTGAATAAACAACCTTTTCAGCACAGCAGCAAATCAGGTAGATGGATGTCTTAAAGATATGAGTTCCAAGTTTCACATCTCATTACTGCCTACAGCCCTCCAGTCTCAATCCTGACAACAGCCAAGAGCTTTTATGAATAAGCATGTTCTGGAAGAGACGCTGGACTACGTGGCTGATAAACAGACAGATAAGATGGAACAGAAATACAAAACGTCAAACATCCATTTACCACAGGTACCAGCCCAGAAGCCTGCAGCAGTGTTTATGCAGATAAGAAAACAAAGATCAAAAAGAAAGCTATGCAAATAGTTTGGTTCTATTATTTATTATAAGATTTTGGCTTTGTATATATAAATCAAATACAAATGTACAGCACTGCCAAGGAAATAAATTATATTAGATATCTATACATTAATATATTCCAGTAAACTAGTCTAAGGAACAAATCTAGCCATAATTCAGTCAAGAATCTGTACAGAACCATACTATTAAATTTCTATGGTATGTGAAGAATAAAACATGTTTAAGCAATACAGTTCTTCAAATCATATCAAAATCAAAATGACTGCAAACTCCTAAAGCAACGTTACTAATTTATCATTGTTACAGCTTAAGAATGTAGCCACATCACATAAATTGCTTCTCCCTCATGTAGTATCTTTGAATTGCTCAATTTGAAAAAAAAAAAAAATCCAAACTGTATTACAAAGAGACTGCACTTTTATAGCATAGGAGGTAGCAGACGGTGAAACAAGAAACAATATAACGGCATGAAGAATTATATGCATTTTGCATTGGACTTATCATTTATATTATAAATAACAAGTGCACAGAAATTTGAGACACTCGATTGTTTCTCTTGAAGAAAAAAAATCTGCCTGGTATAGAGCAGCTAGTCGGAAGACACACAGATTTTTCAGTAATTCTGAAAGTAGTCAGTAACAGCTAAAATGTATCTCATACTACAAAATTCCTTCCTAACAATTTTGGGATGTTACAAGGTGTACATCGACTTCAATTAAAAACAGGATAAAGATATTCAGAATCCTACACAACAGCTTTGCCTTCCCTGGATCTCATCCAGGAGGAGTAGTAGACTTCATCATTTTTTTCCTCTCATAATTAAAAAAAATGCTGGATTTCTCTTCCACTCAATTATATATTTCTCTGCAAATCTTTATTTTCAAAAAAACAAGAAGACAACAAGGGAAACATCGGGGCACTTAATTTCCTTCAGGTAATTAATCACATTAATACAATTTTTGTACCCTAAATTCTATTTCTCCCACATTCATGACCTGCTCACTGCTCTTCTCCTTAGCCATAGTATCTGAGTACTTCTCTGCTGACTTCAGTTTATTTTAGTCATTTTCCCACACCAAGAGCCTTCTCAGTTGTCCAACTGATTTGCTATAAATTTTCATGGATTATAGGCCACCTCCCTGACATCCTCCCCTCTCCTCCTTATATCTTGTTTCCTGCAGTCGTGGGAAAGGGATACAAAATGTTTCATCTGTGCTCTGCCTGATTTTCTTGAAGGCCCTTATTGCCTTTTGTTTCCCATTTGCCAGAATCTCAAAAAGCCCAAAGATTTTGTAAAAAGTAGTACCAATCAATAAGTTACAAATCTTCTTTTAAATCACCCCAAAACTGCTTTGAAAGTTTAGTGCATATAGTGAACATGAAAATGCTAATTAGAAGGAATAAAAAATAAACTGACTTATGTTTTTAATTGGCCACAGATAACAGTTAGAAGAAAGCAAGCAACAGAAATACATATTGGAAAGCAAATCTCATTATTTAAAAATGCAATAGTTCTTTTTATTGGGAGTGTTTTAGCTGCTGTTTCAAGTAAGCTACATGAGGAAATGTGAAAAGTAATTATATTGTCTCCATGCATTCATTTTTTTTTTTTTTAAATTCAGTATTTTTAATAATTTAAGATCCTAGACAATAAAGTTTTCTTCTCAGTCTACTTCCTCTTGTTTTTCTTTGGAAAAGGAAAAGCTTGTGTAAAATCTGTGCAACTATTTTTTGAGAAAGTATTAAAACCGACTGCCTGACCTGATAAGCCCTCTGGAAGACTCAGCTAAAAGTCTATGAAATAGAAAAGCTGAGCTGCAGGAAGATTGCAGTGACTATTCTGGTACTAAGTCTCCTGTCACATGTGCCACTCCCATCTTTTTTAAGCAGAAATGACAATGCATGGCCAATTGCTGACAGCCAGCTTCAACAGGATAGCAGATAAATTTGTTTAAGAAGGTCTGTCCAGCAGGTATGTCCAAGTTCACTCCATGGCAGCGCTACAGGTTTGCTGTGACACCAGGAATGTTTCTTAACTCGTTAAAAAAATTTCTATCTATATTCTTCAGATTTCATAAATCATCTTCATTTTTTGTAACATGGAACAAACACCAACATACACATGCTGAATACTGAACTCTCCAGTCACTCTTGAACGATGCATATTCAGATTCAATGAGTGAACACTGAAGAAGCCATTCCTGTTTAATTACACTAAGAAAGAAATCCAAGAGGGTGTTTCCAAGCGTAGGACTCATGTTCAACAGCACAAGCATCCTCTGAGCTGAAGCCTGAAACCAGACAATTTCTCTAACAATATTCAGTTCCCTCAAAAGCTCTGAGGGCAGCTCCAGACTGTATCACAGTGAATGCCTCAGCTCGTTGATGACAACAGAACTTCTGATGTCACAGCAAAGAGTAAAAAACGGGCTATGAGCAAATGTAAATTGAAACACATTTCACTCTTCCCAGAGTCGAGACATTCCCTCTCAATGAAAAAATAGCAGTACAGCACTGGTAAGAGAATTGCTAGCAAGATTAGTTGTCTCTTGGTGAAGATTTTAAGGAAGATATTTCTCTTGAGGAAAATGATGCAACTTCTCATGCCATTCCTTCCCAAGTTATAAGCAGTCTCTCAATTTCAAAGTAACATTAATTTAGTTACTAAGTACAAAATTGCTAGTTTTAGTGTAGCACTTTCTTCAAAACCAATCAGAAAATCATAGTAGCGAGTGTTTTTCACTATTTCTACAACCTAGGCACAATTCCATTTCCTGCTACTATGGGGGCACCAGCAACTTGAAGTTGCAGCCATTTTTACGGAGGCATTAAACAATTTAGCATATTAAATCTGCTAGCCTTTTGCTTGCAATGATTTGCTTGCCTTCACTGTTATCAATACCACTTTCCCTCCATCTCTTCTCTTCTTCTAATTTTCTATTCTTCTAGTGCTAAAAGTATTGGCATATTATCTTTATCACCTTCTGCCTTAGAAGCAGACCTGTTCACAGAATGAAATGGAAGTGTATGCCTTAGCAACTGTTCCCCTCTAATTTATACTCCAAATGCCTCGTAATACAGCAAAGTGCTGATACTGCTGCTTTACAGGGAGGAAACCATGCCATAGAGAAGTATATTCAGAATCTGTTACAAGCACAAAAATGAGACTGGTAAATCATTGCAGAAACCTGATGAGTTATTCTCACTGGCCCATGGTGGGCAGACACAGCTCCTGGATCACAATATTTCAGGTACAGGTCTCGTGAGGCTGCCAGTCACGTACCTGGCAGCAGGGCCATGCTGATGCCGCGAGGACTGAATAAGCTCCGATCACTGGAACTGGAAGAAACCAGTCAACAAGGGTTGCTGAAGCAAACCCTAGCACTCAACACTGAGACGAGTCTCAACCTCCATTTTGGGAGCTCTCAGCTGTCCAAAGCATAGGGTATAGGAGTTTTGGCTCATACCCACAAAGGAATTTTAGTGTGCAATCCACAGGGGGAGAGGTTTGGCCATATTTGCCCTACACAGTAAACACTTAAAAGCAGTCACAACACAACACGTGTGATATAGACATCATGGTAAGTTCCTTCATTTGTAGTGCACGTGTTTAGATCCTACAGCCTGGCTTCCAATCCACGCTTACCCACGCTGGCTGTGTGTTGTCATCCTCACTCTATTAGCGTGTCTTAAGTGGCTTTTTACTCTCTTCCACAATCACCTCCCTCTAGACATATTTGTAGAGATCATAAGAACCACAGGGATTGATCAAAGACACGTTTACTGAATTTCTGGTGCATGACAGGAAGCTACTCAAATATATGGGATACTCCAGGGCTGAAGACGGAGAAGGCAACATAAGTAACAGCAGAGTTTCAACCTCTCTGTTGGAACACCCATGTCAACATCTAATTCACAACAAATCTAAATCCTAGATCATTAATATAAGCAGGCTGTTTAATAAAAGTAATAAAGATTAGGTATTTTTACTGACTCAGCAAACAGACCTGAATGCTTCAACCAGATGCCTTCTCCTCTAAGACACCTGTAAGGCCCACAAATACCAGTTCTTTCTCTAACTCAAGCTCTGACTAGAAGAACGGACTATGCTACAAGGAATCTGGAGAATCTTTTAATTTGAAGACAACACTAAGTATCCTGAGCCTTTCTGTTGTGCTGAAGAGAAGGAGTCCTAAGGAGAAATCTGTCCTTAGCTTGGGGCCGCTAAATTAGGAGTGTTGGCTAATTGAATCCTTGGAGGCAAGGGTCTCTAGCCTTTGGGATCAGGAACAAACCTCAGCTGAACAAGTTACAGGAATTAATTTAAGGAAGACTGACCACATGTCTGTGCTCCTGCCTGAAAAGTTTGCTGTAATCCACTTTAGTTGATGGGGTAGAGAAAAGCAAACAAGCTGGGCCGAGAGCTCTCACAGTACCTACAGCACACATTCCTCTACACTCAATTTTGAGAAAGCAAGGCAAGAAGAGTGGTAAGTACTTCATGGTGAGTAACAGCTGGATAAGGTTATTAATGTTTTTTCCACAAACCATCTTGGCTGAGGATCTTGTAGCCTTGAATGTTTTTATGCCCACAGCACTTTGTAAGATTTGTTTTTCATTTTTTTTTCATTTTACAGTTGGGGAACCATTACACAAAAAGCTGTGTCTGGAAGGCCTAGCTAAGGTACCCAACTTCAGCACCACAATTAACAGGGTGTGCAGTTTAGGAAGTCTGATAAGTGGGTTTTATCCTTTGCTCTCTGCAAGATCAAAATAATTACACTCAATAACTAACACTGTCCAGGCAATTCTGCTGTAAATAGTCCTGGGCACCTCCAGTTAGCTTACAGTCAATGCACTATTTTGGTGACTTTATGCAAAACAGAAACAGTCCCCATTACAAATTTCTACTATAGACAAAAATAACATGAGCACATTAAGTTGCTTTCCCTTGTCACCCCTGATGAACTTCATATGGCAACCAGACCAAGAGCCCCCGCTGAGCCCCCGAAGCTGAATGTGAAACGGAAATATCACAAAAAACCACTGCCAGCATCCCAGAACATGACTCACACTGCGTAAGTACCAAATCACTACATTTAGAAGATTCTCGTCTGGGTATTTTGTGTGGATAGATCAAGCACTCTGAAACTCCATTTGCTGAAGGAAGCAGACTGAGCGCCAGGGCTCCTAACTTGGTAGTCGCCTCCTGTGCTAGTTAACTTCAGGCAAGTCACTGCATATCTCTACACTACCATTTCCAAATGCAAAACTAATTACACTAATCCCTTTTCTGCAGCACTTAAACATCTATGGATGAAAAGAATTATCCTAAGAATATTAGAGCAAAGAAGTAAAATACTGCATGGAAAGCCAGGGCCAAGTCTCTTCCGTCAATCTACCCCTCCGGACAAGTATAAACTCTTAGACACAGAAATTACTACGAAATGCTGTTTAAAATTGATGGACCTTCCTGAGCAGAGTAAAATGGGGAACCGCTAAGGGAAAACCACTGAAACGAGAGAAGGAAAGATGCAAACTGTCCTAAGGGCCAGGTTTTCAAAGATGTCTGAAAACAGATATGAGGTCCATACGTGATGAGATTTTCAGAACCAACATTTATTCAGTCCCGCTAACATCAATTGCAGCTAATTAGTGCTGCCTTTGCAGACAACTGCAACTTTAATCACTCTGATCATTGAAAATCTGACCCCAAGTAAACAAACTAAAACAACACTGTTTAATGTTGCTTGTATGACTATTGTGGAAAACTTCTTTAAGACAGAAATGTGACTTTTAAACTGCAGTTTAGCAATCCATAAATACTAATGAGATCATGTGCTGTTTTGTCTTGTGATAATTTTTTCCTATTAAAATCTTGTTCTTTTTTTAACCTAATAAGCACATCACTAGTCTAAGCACGTTCATTGTTCAAAGTTTAAATTTACAGCTAAAATAAAGAGAGGTTGCTTACCAATAAACCAGAATTCTTTGAGACATGAATTCTTCGTGTATATTCAAACTACTGGGCTACATATATGTCCTTTCACTTAGGACTAGTCTTGTATCTTTGCAATGAATAAGTACAAAAGGTACTGACTGTGCCACTTTTGGTTTCCTCCCAACCACAGAAAGAAAACTCAGATAAATTTAAAAAATTCTGAGGGAGAACACAGTAATCAAAACAGAAAACATTTATGCAAACTAAATATATATTTTTAAAGGTGCCTGTTGGTAAATCACCTCTTTTTCTATTTTGAGTGCACTAGTACAGTTTATCATAGTGACTTCAACAGCTACACCTGGCCACTAAGCACCTGAGGGCATGGAGTCTTTTATAGAAACCATTCTAGCAGTAAGAGCATATGGTGAAGCTACTGATGGAGCTGCAGATAGCATCATCTCCAGTGCCTCAACTATTTCTTAACAATGTTTTGTTCTCTAGAAAAGTACTCTGTAGTGACAGTGGGAGATTCATCTTAGCAGGCTGATAGCAAATTCTGACACAGTCTCCAACTGACTTCGACAGTCTGTGTGGAAATGGCTGAACTGTTAAACCCCCCAGAAAACACACAATGAATAGCCTGAAGCATTTAAATGTGTGAATATAGAAGTAGACAACCCACGACATAAAAGTATAAAATAACAAATTCTGCTTTAGAGGCAGAACACCAGCAATAAAAATTTTGAGTTTAAATAAAACCTGCTGATTAAAAAGCATAATTCTACCATGATTTGAGACAGAAAATGAAGAATGTTATTCATAAGAACATATGTGGCTCCTGCAAAAGCCTCTGAGGAAGTGGCCTTGATGAAAGCAGAAGTAGTAAACACCAAGCCCAAGACCTTAATGAGGCTAAGTGAGAATTCAAACTCTTTTAGCCTTAAGCAGATATTCCATAACAGCTTTAATAAATGATACGGAAGGAGAAAAAAAAAAAAAGGTAAGAAGCCACATGGATCTCATTCCCATAATGTGCAACATGTGGATGCTGGATGGCTTTCCTCGTTGATGTATTCCTGATTTTTTTTCATAGGAAAAAGTCCACAGATGACAAAAAAATATCCAACTAGGCAGACACTAAAGTGGGTAAGAAACCTGTCTGTCCCAAAGCACTGACAGACGAGGCTTCAACCCTTTCACTTACACGACAGGCTGGCTGCTGTCACAAGGGCTTGTCATGGCATTTTCACTGGGTTTGATACAGAAGAAAGAGGTAAAATTATTTAAGCTGGGTTATACAGGAAAATTCTTTCTAAAATCAAGGCCAAGCCATTGAAAACACAAAAATTAAAAGACTAGCAATTTTCAGAAGCACATACAGTGTCGTAAATCTTTCTGTTGCGTAAGTACATAGTACATTATTTACTATTTTTACTAGAAATGAAGTTACGTAAAAAGAACTACTAACAATAAGAAACACCAGTGTTAATATGTAAATTTTAAGATATCTTCAGAACAATTTTTTCCATTTCTAGAAAAACAAAGAAACCCCAAACCTCTTTTTGTGAACAATCTGTTTGAGTCGGGTATGATTTCACTCACAAGTAGTAGTCAAAAGCATTTTTCTTGAAATCATTTTCAAAATGAAAACTGTTTTTCCATCTACTTCTAATATCTTTGTCTAATGGGGTATATATGCACTGTGGATGAAGCTTCTCTAAACAAACAAGTTATTTTTGGAAGTACACTGCGACACTTCTTGCAAATACTAGACTGCTATGGTTATGCAGTATGGTCTAATACTGGATTATTTTGAAGTCCTCTGGAAATCCATTCTAGGTTAACATTGACTATTAATACCAATCAGTTTTAAGAGCAAGCTTGCAGCTTTGAAGTTCATATCTCTACAAAATAACTCTCCACAACAGGATGTGGCTTGGGTTCTTTTTCACCTACATCTTAGCCTACAGTAACAAACAGCAAGTCCTTCCTACTGTAATTTAAGCAGGATTCTGAGAGACTGAGTGGTAATGATAAAATATGCCTTTGTATGTAGAAAAGAAACATTTCTGTGCCAGCAGATGATTGCCATGTGGAGATCTGTGATTGCCTAAGTCCTTTTGACATCACCACATAAATTGGCTCCCACTCTCTTGTTGACACACATGTAAAATCCATGCCTGATAACCTTGTAAAAATATATACAGTTTAACTGCAATACAAACAAGCATTATTTCTGCTACCAGTGAATTATATCCATTCCTGCTGCACAATATATCATACATTTAACAGTGCACACTACTCAGCAACTTAACCTATTTCATAAACTCTGAAAACCTACCTCTTCTATGAATGCTATTACTGAATATGCCACTTCATATTTTTTCTGTACTGTATCACGCCACACTACACTTATTCATGCACAAATACTAAATGTAATTTGGAGCAGGAATTTTCCTAACTTTTTTTATCCCGGGCTGTTATTTTATAAGTTTCCAAGTACACATGCATTACTATTTAAATAAACAACAGTAACAAAATCCAGATGAAACTTTACAGAAATGTAGGTACTGAGAATGTAATTAGCCAAACTGGAATTCAGCCAGGGCAGCATCCCTACTCTTGTGGAAAACACCAACAGATCATACAAATGGCTTGAATGGGTCAAAATCATAAGTACATAATATATACTTTAAATGAAATTTCCAAGCACAGTACACCATCATCTATCACTTTCTGATTATCTGGCAGAGCTATCAAAGGTGCTAGAGCCTCATTAGCAAACACCTTCTCAAGGCTACCTCCATTGCAGCCTGCTGTAGTCTGAGACGCAGGAAGTGAAGGTCATCATTTAAATTCAAGACAAAGCGACTGTAAATCAGCACTTCTGCCCGATGTGGGGTTCCTGCGACAGCGGCTCACCAGCAGCTCTCCACCCGGTCTGGCGGCTCAGTTAATTTCATTAGTTCAGTGGAACTCGGAAGAAATGTAGGAAACCAGGGCTGTAATTTCAAGCTGGCAAGTGCTGGTTTTGTTTCTTAAATTTAGCCACGTAGATGTGAAAAGGTTTGATACCCACTGCAATATTGCACTTCATGTATTGTTTGATAATCATCTGGTCACCACACCCACCAGAACGGGCTGAGCTCAAGGGACGCTTGTTTGCTCTCCTGCCAGGACTTCAGCCTTCTTTAACACCCTGTCCTTTGACAGCTCCTAAACTGCAATTCAGCCACCCAAAGCCGCTTTTAAGAGGCATCTTCAGCTCTTCAAAACCTGAAAGTATGTTGCATTAACACTGACACTTTGCTTTTATTGTCACTGAATTCTCATTTTCCTTTGACATGCAGCTGATTTCAGCACCTTTCTTTCTTTAACCTCACCGAGTTGCCTTCCATGACTGAATCCCCTATTTACTGGTAAAGAAATACACAGTGAGGACACAGCACATTCATCTGAGTTTGCAGCCCTTTCAATGTTCTTCCAAAAGAAAGAGAGCAAAAGTATCAGATCCCTATTTAAACTGCCTCACTGAGGTCTTACTCAGCAGTGGGATGGCATTCATTAACCCTTTAGTCAAATTCCTCCTCTACTGTCGGACTCCTCATGTACATATATCATGACATTACTTCAAAAAAGGAATGACATCCCAGAATGCCCAGATGAAAGTATAACAAGTTGCACCAAAACTGTAATAAACTAACATAACAAAGCAGAGGAGCTATTAGAAGTCGGAGAGTGAAACCATTGAAAAATTGCTAATTAAATAAACACCAAATAAGATGAACACCTGACCCTCTCCTCTGTTTAGAGTCTCTCTGCTGAAGATACAGAGAGATACTTAACACGATCATAACTTCTCATCTGATGAAGCTTTCAGTGTACATCAGGAAAGCACAAGGAAATAAGCCAAGGAATCCAGACACAAACAGATGGAACTGGCATGTCTGGATTCTGAGCCTTCATTGAACAAGAGGGAAATACATTTCCCATCTTCATACGAAACACGACTTTGTTGTTCCACCTGCACTCAGACAGACAGCAATACCTCACAAGTGCATGAACTTCCCTTTTCATCTCTGCAGGGAAATAACTGAAAAGCACATGGGTGACCCTTTAAAAACTGCTGGTGCCAAGTGCATCACTGCCAAAGAATTCACCATCTCTCCCTGGACCAGATACTTGCCTATTGCATACCAAGAGGAGATTTATTTCATTGTGAGTAGCTCCCTCTCAGAAAACACAGGACACTCAAAAGCATCACGACATTTTCCTCTGCTTTTCACTGCCACCTATTAGCTGCTGCTACACTTATTTCCCTTTTTATGTATTTAGATTATTTGGTTTCTATAGTTGCAGCTTTTAAGTCTAAGGTATTAAGTTTTCTAGTGCTGTTGACATAAAATACAAACTTCTCCCACTTTCTTTCACATGATTCTACTTACAGAACAAGCCATTTTCAGAGTGATACTTAAATTCAGAAAGTTATCTGGGGTTATAATTTTAAAATGTGGCTTTCATTTTCATGCTCACAAACTATGTCTGCTATGAAAATATTTCATAGCAAGCTGCTGCCTAATTAGATGACTTAATGTTGCAAAACTCTGTATTTAAAAGTAAAAGAACTGCCAAAGAATATCAAAATCAGATTTTTTCCTTTGTTTGCTATGATGTGCTTTTTTCCTACTTGTATTATGTACAGAACAAAAAAGAGTTGAATGATAAGACCATGAATTCACATTGTGTTTTCCTTTATAATGTTCATCAGTTAACTGGGGTGTTCGTAGGTTGGTTGTTTTTGTTTTTTCTTTTTTTTTTCAAAAGTGACATTTAGAAGCCAATAACCCAAAGTGTATTACTGAACACTTTAACAGTGTCCGATAGGTAGACGACCTAGCTGCACAGTGATTAAATGATTTAACTGCTAGATCAATGAATGCAGCATGAATTAAAATGGCTGCAAGCTTTTCCAGGCATGAGACCTAAAAAAAAAAAAAAAGGAACCTTACTTTTAATTTCACATTTCAAAGAAAATGTAACCATTTCTTTTAAAAAGAAAAAAAAATACATGTTTTCCTGACAGAAATAACACAGCTTTATTCTAATATATAGTGACTAAACTATACATTTTAGTTGTCAAAGATCTGACTACATTTTGCCATTCTCATACTGAATAACCTCACTCAAGGAAAAAGCAGTCTCTGCTCAGGAAACATAATGGTGTTAGGATCTGGTCCAAAGTGAACTGTTATCTCACGCGTGAAGATAATGAATGTTAATTTAAAATAATGTTCTTTCAACTCCGGGGTTTTTTTCATATAATCAATCAGGCCTGAAAGCGTGTGCGTGCGCGCTCTCTCTCGCATGCACTCTCTCTGTCACTCACCCATAAATACTTCATTTTATATTCTCATTCCCAGAGATTCAGAAAATTTTCTGCAGGTGTAAACTAATATTGCTCCACTCAAGTCAACAGAGCTGCACCAAATGACGTTAGCAAAGTCAGTGGTCCTGCCTCCTGCCTCCTGTGACAAGGGTGTACCTCGACTTCCACTTAATGTGCATCTCAGACAAACTCTCCCTTTCTTCCTTTCATATGTGCATTTCCCAGCTCTTACTGGTACTCAACAGACAACCCCTACAGCCTTTCACTAACTCGACCATCAAATCTCTCAGAGAAGCAGGTATAACATGGCTCTTTTCTGCAACCTAGGAAGAAGCTCTCGGAAAATGTGCAAAGAGAAAGAGCACTGCAGTGGGAGGCTGCAAGGCATGTGGAGAGGACAGAACAGGCTTGACCTAAAAAGCAGTAGGTTTCAACATTACAGCTAAAATATTCAGTTATTACAGGAAAGATAAATTAAAATATCAAAAAATGGAACAAATAAAACTTCTATGTGTGTAAAAACAGGAGCCATAATCTAAATTGCTATTGTTCGGAAATAGTAGAGAAAACAAGCATTCTGTAGCTTTCTACCTCAGCAAATTGCCTGATTTTTGACACCTTTTTAGGAGACATCTGATGGCTGGAAACAAGTCTCTGGATTACATGACATGCTCGTTTGATCAAGAAAGGCAGTTCTCCTGGAAGAAGAGCCAAGCAGAAATTTGGATACCATTCCTTCCCACTGGCCCAGGAAACACTGTAACTGCTTATCCACTAACTTGGCAGAGCAAACCATGTTCGGCTCCTCACTCCTTGGTGCACCTGTACTCCAAGCATCTGCACCGCCACGCAGCTTTAGCTGATATTTATTGGTATTTCCTGTGCCTGTGTGAGGAACAAAAATCCTTCCATTTTATTGAAAGCTCCATGTTTTCAGGAATTAGTGCTACAACTCAGGCTAACACTCGGTTGACTAGAAAAGTGGTTATTTTTATGATATTTTTAAAACTATTGAGAAAAAAGATTATCAGCATGAATTAAAAAAACCAATGAAACTGGCTCCTGGAGATGGTTGGCTCTTAATCTGTATTTCCTAAAAGGTGCAAGTTCAATAACAAGAGGAAATCTCATGTCTGGAACCAGAGAGAAGTTAGGAGTATGCTTCCAATTAGGAGATTTACAAAGAAGCCTTCTGGCAGCCAGCAGAGTGGAAATGTGCAGGAAAAAGAAGAATCTCTTTCTTACAACAAATATTTCCTGTAAGTCTATTTACTTCAGGTCAGTGTAAGCAGAAGATGAAGACAAAGCTACAAAACTGAAAGACACAATTACAGATTGAGAGTGTCCATGTTTCTCACTTTCCAACACTGTCAGTCTGAAATGCTCCCAGGTATACATCAGCACTCTCCTTCAAAAAGTTAGGTCAGTGAAACAAAACATTTTTTTTTAACATGCAAACAAACAAACAAACAATATTTTAATATGGCAGCTTTTAAACAGCCTGATATTCCATTCTAGTCAGACTGTTAAGAGGTCAGACACCCTGACTTTTCTGTGAGCAAAGTGTACATCCCTTCTCTTTGTTCCTCACATTTTACTATGACCAAGAAAAGTTTAAAGAAAGCTATTTTTATTTGGGGAAAAAAAAATTAAATTCTCTCTTTCTTTAAAAAAAAAATATTTGTGCCAATGCCGAGTTATTCAGTGTGCCGTATTATATTCAAGTGTCAGCTTGCACGTGATGACTGACACTGAAGCTTCCTGAGAAAAGGTCCACGCAGCCAGTTCTTAGGAATGTCCTAAATTCTCAGCTATAGTTATGTGAAGCTAAAAATGGTGCCAGCCTGGTTCCTAGGGAAACAACTAATAACAATGCTTCGCTTTTAATGAAAAAGAAAGAAAAAAGTTTTCTGCAATTTTGAATGTTTAGCGAAGAAGGAATAGAAGCACAAGGTGAGGAGAACGTTACCCGCTCTAAACAAATTTGTTGCGTGGAGCAAAAAGGGTTGCCTAGATTTGCCTACTGTTCTCAGGTAAAGGATAAGAACAGGATGAATCAAGAGAACTTTCAGAATTCAGGTTTTGAATTTATGTTTTTTGATAAAAAAAAATTTTTGATAACTTAACCTGCTTGCACATTCACAATTTCCACAATTTTGAAACTATGTTAAAATACAGAGTTTCCTGACATATCTGTTTTCTAGCTTTCCTAATGTAAAAATAAACCTTTCTTCTCATAATGGTATTGGCTTTTCCAGTAAGAATTTCTTCTTCTACCATTTTCTTTATTTATAATTAAGGTTTTCTATAACACACATGATTTAAGATATACAGAAAATGGCAGAAATCACTAACAGAAAAATATTATCCACGTTTTCTCTGTTCTTTTCATAAGCACTGTAAATTCCTTCAAAGACTAATGTACATGTAGGAAAAGTGCCTTAGCTTCAATGGAAACAATCATCAATGTAAAATTTAGCACGTACAAAAAAACCAACAGTCATACTGTTGATATTGAAAAGGCATAAAAATGCCCATGTAACACTTCTATGCAACTCCAGCAGAAGAATCAAAAATACAGCATTACATAAAATTGTATCGGCACAACGAATTTTAACTGTGTTCTTCCTGGAATACTGGAGTCATACATAACGTTTTAATTTTTAAAACTATTTTGTGAAACTAAACTTATTCATCAGTATGCTCCAAGGCCTATGCATTTTCATGCCTGTGGGAAACAAGTGCTTATATGATCAAGGTCTCCATCATTATATTAATATTAATCTATGGGTAACAATGAATTTTCTGCAGTGAATAGTGAATATCAATTTTCATCAGTGAACAATCAGTGACTGTGTGGCCTGTGATTACATTTTATGAAATAGCAATTCTTTTGTTTTGATTTTGTACAATTTTGAACCTGGATCCTAGTAATTGCTTGGGGGAAGGAGATTATGCATAAACTCTGGGTTCCAGCTTGTCTCTGAAGTCAATGACAGCTCATAAGACACTGATCACAAAATTAACAGCCGACCAGAAGGAAAACTGGAGAAACCCCCCACCATTCTGAGGCAGAATTTCCACTCTAATTTGTGCATGTGAATGCACACACACTGCAGTGTTATGCAAGGCACAGACTCTCTCCTCTTCAGAAGTTTTCCTTTACAAGCAATGACACCAAGAAAATAGTAATAAGGCACAAGCAGCCAATGCAGACTTGGCTGGTGCTTGGTTTCTGACTTGAGAAGCATCTGTAATTGCAAACAGGTATCTGTAGTGTGAGATCCTCTCTTCCTGAATGCATAAATGTTGTGTGAGACTTAACAGAAAATGATAGCGTGCTAAGAAAGATAAAGCTCTCAGATCAGTCTCCCAGATCCTAAAGATTTGTTGAGCAATAAACATATCTTACGCACTTTTAATTTCTTTTTCACTGCATACTATTTCTAGCTACTTTGGGATTCTGCTAATCATTTTCTCTCAACTCCATTTTGTTTCACTTCCTCGCTTTTCCAGAAGGTTCAAATAAAACCTAAGGTTGACAGATAAGAATCGCTCAGCTAAAATTAGTAAACTAAGTGCCACGTCCCGTGAGTCACAGCATGCAACTCCCATCCACCTCTCTTTAAAAGACCAGATAACAATGCCATGCCCTAAGTGCACGGGATCAAAGTACAAATACCCACTTGCCAAAATACTGCTCTGGAGTACTACACCTACTAGCAGAGTCCTATACTCTGTAACCAAAACATAGTTAAGTCAGCTGCATTAAAATCATAGATTTGAATATAATGCCATATATAGCAATATAATGTTAAGATTTAACATGGTAACAAACATAGGAGAAATGAGAGGTAAGCAGGAATATGTTTAACTCTTCTGTTTTTCAATTACTAGACCTCAAATCAATAGTATCCTATTATGGATAAAAAATTAATTAAGACAGTGAGCCCGGTTCTTTGCATGCAAAAAATGCAATTTCCACAAAAAGGGTGAATGGAACATTACTGGTATTTTTGTTGGCATATTTAAATTAATTTTTTAATGAATAAGTGGATTTTAGTAGTTTAAATTTCACTGTGTCTGGTGTTAAAATTATTTGTTAAGAACTAGTTTTATATGATATTTCAAGTGAGAGTTCTATGAAGACTCATAATAATTAATTCACAATGGTTTATTCTGCAATTATTTAATCCTGGAATTTAAAACTGAATACAATGTAAAGGTATATGTAAAGATATTCTGATTGTTAGTAAGTACACCAACAAACCATATTTTACTTATATTTTTAAATATATTTCTAATTTCAAAATTACAAATACTACTGCCTTTTTAACCAATAGCATACTTTAAACTCAAATTACATTTCTCTGTATTTTCATAACAGACACTTTCTCATTCTAGCGAAGTGTAAAATGAGAGATTGGAAGAAAATCAAAACCAGTCTTTTTGTACACAAAACTCTAAATAGCTACACTTTGGATTTATCTACACGGTACAGCTACAGGATCAGGCTCCGATGGGATATTACCAAAGCTGGCTAAAATTAGACACCATGAGCTTTAACTTGGGTTCATGGACATGTCAGTATGTATCACCACTGTGCCTGCTGTCGCCTGCCCACAGGACTTAAAAGACCCTGGTCGTTTCAGGGAGGAAAAAAAGAGAAGAAATAAATATGAATGAAATCTTACTGAAATGCTAGGTTTACCCTCAATTTTTTTTTTCATATAATTCAATATTCACAGCGTGATAGAAATAAACAAAAAGACAGAGAGTTCAGGCTTTCACAATTTACTTGATGGCAGACATTGGTTTAAAGAGATGATAAAATTATGTTTAAAGACTACAATTGAAAATATGGTGAAAAAAATGGGCTCGATCCAGCCTTGGTGTTTCTGGGAGCTGCATGTGGGAAATCGGGCCCTGGAAATCAGACGGCCCCGCGTGCCACAGGAGCTCACCCGTGCAGGCTTGAGGCCACAGTGGTTACTGTACTGTACGCAGCCACTCCGGTGTCTATCAGTTCACTCCCGCTTGCCTCCACTACACCCAGGAATGAAGGGATTTCTGGAGCTTTCCAAAACCATTTGTTTTGCATTTCGTATACTCTCATCAATAACAAATAAAGAAATTCCTGAAAAATGGAGTCATTACATAATCTTATAAACTACCTATTTTGCAGGCTGTACTCTCGCGACTGGAAGATTAAACCTTAGAACAATAACCCAATTATGAGCTAAATTTACATTCAACTGATGAAAAATGATCCAGAACCTGACAAGAACAATCTTTGTTCACAATGTTTAGCACAAGCAACACTTGACAGCCTAAAATGTATGAGCTATATAAAAGATGACATATGTTGCACTGCCCAGCTACCAAGGGCACCATGCTCCAGGTACTACACACGTACAATGGGAGTGTTCACCACATCCTGAGACTAAACAAATCCAACAAAAACCAAGGCACGAAACCCTCTGCAGATAAAGAACGTGATCTGACATTAGCTCCCAAGCAATCAGGGCAAGGAGGATAGCTAAACAAAGTCCTATTATATGGAAGGAAAACCATGGCAGTTAATAAAATCAGTGGTCAGGATTTGAAACAAACTTATGGATTTGCTGGATAGATATGAGAAAAAGAATTGCTCCAACAATTCTGACCAAACGTTTGCAAAAATCTCCAAAGCCTACTTCATTCAGGAAAGTAAAATCTTGTGTGCATTTGGCCAGTAATTTTAAACAATTCCACATTTTATGAACCAAGTTCATCACTGGTGTGAGGCACATATACCTTGCACAGATTAATTTTGTTTATAGTTCTAGTCAGCATTTGTAACAACCTGCATTATGGGTAAAAGACATCTTTATACCAGTCTGGATCTAGCTAAAAAGTCATTTAAGAAGAAAATCAGAAATTTACTGAAGACATCTTCATCATCACCTTGTCCCTCTTTCAGAACTTTTAGCCTGGACTGATTCACACTGCCTGAAGTCTTTGCACACTTCCAGAGATAAATGCTCTGAAAGACTGTGGAATGCAGTTACTACGAAAACTAGTCACACATAGGTCCAAAATTTGCGAACTTTAGCTGACTGAAGTTGGGTCTTCAATTTCAAAACATGTCTCCTAATTCTAAAATTCCCCCTCACTCCCAAACTGTGTGAAATGAGACAATTTGCTAACTAACTAGATAATGCAGACATCTACGGAGACATTTAGATGCCTAAAATTAAGAAAACATCTTCAATGTTATCTTTTATCTATTTCCTCTTGAAGTATTTTATTCTAACCCGGCGACCGCAGACGGCACAGTTCGGTGGTCCCCAAGCTGTGGTGCATCGGTAGAAACGCACAACAGCCTAGATGGAGCCTGAGCCACTCCAAGGTGAGTTTGAGGCCAAATTCATAGTCCATCCTCATCGTTTCCTTCTCAGGGAGCACCACATCACTAACAGCACCCAGTACGTTTTATGTACATGCAGGCAGAAATACCAAACACGCTTCACAGCCTTTCACCGTCTCACTTGCTTTTGATATGACCTTAGGCCGAAAACACGATCCAGGCTCTCCTGCTGCAGAAGCCTCAGGTCATCCTGAACAGTCCCTTCTCCTCTCTGCTCCAAGGCAAGGGGAAGCCCAGGACACCTGAACAGTAGATGCCCACAGAATGTCTACTGCCTGCAAACAGTATGGACACACAGCATACAACCTACCAGTCACATACTGGGGTGCACAGCAATTCCAGTCTGGAAACTCTTGTCACTCCAATAGTGCTCATTTTTTTGCCTGAAAAGTTACGAAGCATTGCTCTGGCTCATACTACAGAAGGACTAAGTCAAACTACTAAGAATTTTGATTTATGGTGAACAAACTCAATTTAGTTTTTTACATTTATACTTAATAGCTGAAAGTGCTTGCTTAGACATAAAAACCAAAACAAACCAAACAACACCTTCAGAGGTGAACTACCCTGTAAAATTTTTGCTACAAAGCTTCAAACTGTTGAAGAGTATCTTCTAGCACATCGCCAAAGTCTCGAGACCCCCAGCCAACATCCACAGACTCACAACTCCCCTTACAAAGCTGACTTCAACACAAGACAATTTCCATCACATTACCCAGCTCATGAGGTGGAGTGGAAGAGACATTTTTCTCGCTCAGACCTTTGCTACTGAACCTGATACCAGATATCAGTTGCAGATGAAGAGACCACCATCCACAGCACAACCAACAGAGTCATCAACACATTCGCTTTTTTCCCCCGCTCACTAAAACCAAACTCACCATCAGCAAGATCAAGTGCTCTCTGTTGAACTACCTACCCCAAGGACCACTCCCTTCCCTCCCTTCCCCATCCAACTATCTGGTCAAAGCAAAGAGGGTTTGTTTAGGCATGGAAAAGCTGACATTTTAAGGCCACAGATCCACAGTGGGAAATAATTAATGCCATAAATCCCAGAAAAGTGGGAATTTTTTTGTGGGCACTTCCACTTTTATACAAAACATTAGTCAGCAAACAGTCTACTTCCCTAAAGACTTTCTGTAGCACACTCAAGAGTGGTTGATAATTAAAAAAAAAAAAAATGTGGAGAGATGCCAGGTCCTTCATACTGAAGGATGAGGAACTAGAAAAACCCAAAGGAGTGCAGCCTGAACCACAAACTGGCATATCCCCTCCCATTTTTCCCCCGTCCTGACACCTGTCTCAGCATTCACCCCTAAAGAATTACACTATTTCCTACAAAAGCAAGAGAAATGAAAAAATACCAGCATTATCTAGGACAAGAAAGCACTTTCCACTTTTTTTTTTCTACTGCAATAAGATCTTCTTAAAACTACAATAAATAGAATTACTCCTACAATACAAAGACCATGCCAGATGATTCCAGGTTAAATCGTAAAACCAACCAGCACCGAATTAAAGTTTTTTTCACTCCTTTTCCTCTTCTCAAGCCACCCCATCTCTAGCATCTGTAAAGTTCACAAAAGACCAAAAAACAAATTCCCAAAGTCTGCTGGTTTCAGGATAAGCCCCCCAAAAACACACAAAGTTTCCCAAATCCTTAACATCAGATTTTACAGGGGGGGTTGCTGTCTGGAACACACGAAAGGTCAGGAAAGCGCACCGAAGCTCCCCATCATCCTTACCAGGGGCACTCCCACACCTACAATTCCATCCTTTCCCCGAAAAGAAAGGAGACAGGCCTCTGAGCAGCCCCGAGGGAGGGGGAGAAGGCGAACACCCCACAAAGTGCACCGAGGGCAGTTATCTGCAGACAGCTTCGGGGGTGCACACACACAAAGATCCCCAGAACGCCAACAAAAGCGAGCCTGTCGCCAGTT